>JACJUM010002929.1:2598178-2889938 GCA_020976665.1 Heortia vitessoides
ATATATATATATATATATATACATATTTTAACACCCAGACACACAATAAACAATATCATCATTAAAATGTTTGTCCTAGGTGGGAATCAAAAATGAACTACTTATTTCATTGTGTCAAATCTTTCTAAAGTTAAGGTAGGTAATCTTTCTAATAAGGTATAATCATTTTCCTTACTGCTGATATTTGTCCATTATATTAATATTTTATTGTGTGTTTTTCAGTATGAAACACTGATTCTTTTTTACGTATTAACATATATGTACTAGATAATTCCGAGTAAACTTTTTTTTTTATTTGGACAGGTATTGCCCCCAGTGATCTGATGATTGGATCTTAGGGAAATTAAAGGCCACCTATAAATGTTGTAAAAACATATAACATATCATAGCTAGTGTCTAATACTGTTATATCTTTGGTTTCTTAATACGACTTTATTGTAATAAAATTATCTTTACAATTTTATTAGCTCAAATATATATTGACACGATACCTACAGCAATATATTTTCTCATAAAATTAAAAATCTTCTTATTTTTCTATTAAAAAAAATACAATATTCTTACAATGAACGTCCTAGTACAAATTACAGTGCAGAAGATTCACCTTAATTTTAAAAAAGAGAGACACTTCAATTATATTTATGTACTCATTAATGTATTTTTAATCAATTTTTCTGTCTGATATCTTTGATACATGTTAGTACAAAGACTAGCGATTCCACCAAGACATCGTACACGCACACATACAAAACAGTAAACTACAGCACCAAATATTTAATTATGTACAGAATGTACAGTATGCATTTTTCCTGTTTCTCCTAAGTATTACTAAGTGAGACGCGAAACAGACTCAGGGCCCCTTTGTGTCGTGAGGTTTTCAAGATGGCCTGTCAGCTCAAGTTGATGTGAGGGTCTAGGAAAAAGACTTCATTTTTCTGGTAAATGTTTTGTTTTTTACGAAAAAACACTTTTGTTTGCACTGTCTGGGTAACTGCATAGTTTTGGGAGGACAACTCATTTATAAAAGCGTCAACCACCAATAACGTCGTCACCGGATGAAGTCAGATACACATAGCATTAAGATGAAACATGTTTTAACTCAATGTTCTAATATTATTATTAGTACATATCATAAGAAATGAAGAAACACACAATATGACGTCTTTGCTATTATGAGCTGTACGCGTGAGTGAAATGGCGAGACATCCCCATCTTTCACATCATTGTTTGTAAATATCATTGAGTATTGGGTTCGAGCAAAGTAGAATAGTGATATATCTATCCTTAATACCAGCGCTCAAATTCAACAGGTCCTCATATACATTCTGCGGTTAAATATCTCATATAATTTTTACTTGTTTTTGAGAGGTACCGGCAAAGTAGAAAAGTACCTCATTCTGTACCAGGTGTCGTAAGAGGCGACTAAGTTATCAGAACCTACAGATGGCGTTATCCATCTTAAACAATACAGGTCAAATGCAGAGGGTAGGGATGGGCAGCAGCATTTCCATCGAAAAATCTGTGCTCTGCAATTGCTAACACGGTTGCCTAGCGCGGCAATTATGGGCAAAATTCCCCTTTTTTTCTAGGACGCCTAGGCCAGCAGTGGACTTCCAATGTCTGTAATAATGATGATGAAAAAGTAGGCATCTATCTGACGCTCATTGATACTAGAAACCTAGTCACTTATTCGACAGAGACACCAAATATGTATTGTTTATAACCAGGTTTACATGTCAGAAGCAATGTTTTTACAAAGAAGCAAGAAGTATTTATATATATATACATATATATATAGTTATTTTTTTCTTAACTGAGAACGTACACTTCTATAATAATAAGTAGATAGAGAGTATAAGTAATAAAAAAAATATTAGTCTCTTACTTATAAAAGTTCAGTAAAGTTCAAGTACAAGTTCTTAAAGTTCAAGGAAATTTATAAAAAAATTAAAATAATATCTATTTTCCTAAAAGCCTGGATATTTTCCGAGACTCGTTGATTTGTATCCATCCGATTCAACGAAACTTCAATTGATGTTGTGATAATTTATCGACAAATCTTTTATTTTCTAATAAATTCTGGATTTTCTAAAATGGAGGCTTTATTTGGAACCTTTGATCACATGCTAATAAAGGTTTACATAAAGTCCCAACTCCGATGAAGTTAGTAGAATGTCAGACCCGGACCTATGTCACCGGGACTCTTTAAATGCCTTTTATTTTGCAACCTTTTTCTTATCACAGATTATTTGGGACCTTTACCCAGCTCAAGGTCTATGCCAATTAAAAAACGGAAAATAGTTTATTATATCTCTTCCTGTAGTCGGACTCAGAATACCTATATGATAGCTAGATATATAAGATTCTCCATAAGATAAGATTTTTCATATAAGAACTATGATGTGAAAAAGGTAAGTAGAGGCTTAGGTATAATTGTGTTGGTGGTGGTGTGTGGTTAGGTATAGTTGTTTACGTGTTATTTAATAGTATATTTCTAAGCTCTAGACAAAATATGGTTTCCTTTTTTTATCAGATTTTTTATACGTGTTATTTAGTGCATTTAAAATCATTTTCTATATGAAATCATTATATAGTTATTTTAGACTGTCCGAGTCGGAAATTTGAATTGCATGTCCAAACCTATTAAAAATGTAGACTTTATAGATTTCTGAAAGTTTAAATTATTAACGACTTATTAAATATCCAAATGAAACCCTTTTTGTATAACAAATATTTAAATACAAATAATAATGTCAATAACAGCTACTGTTTACAGATGCATATAAATAAATAGTTAATAACTAAATTCATAACCTGTTTCGCTTGAACTCTCTCAAATAAATAACTTTCCCAACAATAAACCGATACAAACCATGACACAATTTAGTGAAGCGATATAAAAAAAAGTTATGTTCATAGTTTGCCACGGGTGATTCGTTGGGAATATTAAGCCAACATAAAAGTCGTAACGTGTCCGGCGAACGACTCGAGGAAATAGGCCGGTAAATCTAAACTATCTTTTGGGGAGTGACGTAAAAATGAGTTGTTTATGTCTATTTTCAGTTACGTCCCTTAAGTTAAAAGAAGGCTATACGATGAATATTTATGACTTTCTAATATACACAAATTCAATAGTTTAAAGTCTTTAAAACGCGGTTTACCATTTTATTATAATTTGTTTAACATACATTCGCTGACGTTATTAATTGCTGACACTTATCAACAGAGAAATAATACGAATATAATAATATAATACTTAAAAACTAATTGTTAAATTTATCATATTTGTCATGAATTAGGATTTAGCCTACGACTTAATGTATGTATTATATGTAGGTACTTTTAAAGTTAGATAGCTACTGTTATCATGTAGCTTATGCGATTATTATTAATCATTAGATGTAATCAAGCTAATACTAAAAATACAGCTAGGGCATTAGAATCTCCCAGTATACCAAGTATCATAAGAGGGGACTGAAATTCCGGAACTGGCAGATGGCGGTATATCCTTCCGAAGCGGTGGGGTTCAATTGCAACGAGGCTGAGGTAAAAAGCAATAGCTTTATATTTCAGCGCAACGTTCTAATTATGATCAAAAATTCTATTTTACAACAATCTGAGGCATATAGGCAAAGTAGATAATCTTAAGAGGGGGCTGAAATACTGGAACTGGAAAATAGCGGTATCTCTCCAAGTCTTTCCAAGAAAAAGGGTATGTTGACCACAATTGCCGCGCTGGGTAAGCGTGTTGACAATCGCAGAGCGTAGCTTTCGTGACGAGGAAGCTGCTGCCCATCCCCACCCTGTACATTTGATCAGACTTTTTTGCATAGATATACCGCCATCTGTCGATTCTAGTACCTTAGTCACCTCTTACGACACCTAGTACAGGAGGAGGCACTATTCTATGCTATTTTGATAATATTACGTAGACCGTATGCTTGATTGTCAACTTCTATTGCTAAATACGTTTCATGGTACAACTTCAATTATTAACATATTCAAAATTTAGTAGCAACAACCTTTGTGCCCCAATTTAAACGTACACCCTTACTTTCTGCGCCTATGTTAAACCCTACGCTCTAAACTAGGTCAAATGTGATACGCTTGACAGTCCCCCCAACGTGACACGAACGTCAGAAATGAGGGTAATGGTCCAAGATTTTATGTTACCAGCGATTTGCATCTAAAGTTTTTTCGTATGCATTTTGCGTATCTCGAATTTGTGGTTAATATTTAAGTAGTCAGCATGCTTTAGAACTGTTTCTTTAAATCGATTTATTTATTATTAATATTGACTTGATATAAGAAGACTGTCTGGCGCAGTTACTGTAACTAGTTTGTAGCTGAATTAAGATTCACATTCGTTGAAGCTGCGCGTCGATTACTAACGCTCTTCAAAATTGCATATATTTTATGAGTCACCGATAATAATAATGAATGGAGGCCACAAGTGTTCGGTAGCAAGAACTAGAAGGTAATCGTTACAGCTATTGGAAGTTCACTGACATAGACCCTAAAAAATGGGATATTTGTCCATAATTGCCGCACCAACCAAGCGTGTTGACAACCTCTGAGCGCAGCTTTCGTGAAATAGATGCTGCTGTCTATACCCACCCTATGCATTTGAGGTACACTGTCTTGGATAAATATACCGCCTTCTGTTGGTTTTGATGCTGCTTTGTAATGGCATTTTACGGATAGCGGCCATCTTCAAGTTTAAGGCGGCGCGGCTACTGACGCATCACGCCGGTGGCTTGTCTACGCCAATGCCTGTGGTCCTGTTATATCATCATCGTCATTATCATATCAGCCGTAGGATGTCCACTGCTGGAAATAGGCCTCCCCATGTAATCTCCAATAGGACTAGTTGTATGCGGTTGTATCCAGCGTGACCTTGTTACGTCATTTATTTATTATTAATAAGGTTTTTTCAGTTTATTATTTACATGAGGTCTACTCATTTTAAGGTCTGTATTAATACCTCACTTTTACCTATTTTTAAAACCGTGTATTTGCAATGCTGTGTTCCGATGAGAAGGATAAGTGAGGCAGTGAAATTATTGATCCAGTTACATAATATCTTCATGTAATAATGATTACATGACGTTTTTAAATCACTAGGTTGACAACGCGCTAGTGATATCCTTGTGATATTACGAGCGATAAGCTGCGGTGACGCTTACTATCTTGCAGATTGTACGCTTGTTTGTTAAACTGGTCTAATAAAAAAAAATCTGTCAATCTCGAAGAAAATTCCTGAAATTATATAAGTGTTAACGTCTTCAGCTATAAACATGGACGTGGACATATACAAGCGATATGCATCAATAGCACAGCTTGTATGCGTATTTAGCCAGAACGTGTCTCAATTTGTACTATGTGTTCGTTGAGATGTAATTTAATATCACACACATATCAATAATATTTTCTAGTCACAATAGTACCTAGTCGTCGAACTAGAATTAAATAAAATAAAACCACGATAAAAGGTTTAGAAATATTTACATTTGTGCGAGAAACGAGTCTGTCACACCTGGAACCATAATTACCTTAATAAGAATTTGTACTAAATCATCATCATTATATCAGCCAAAGAAAGTTTACTGTTCGACATAGACTAGGATATGTTAAACTAATTTTTCCTAATAAATGCCATGCTGGGCATGCGTGGTTACAATCAATTTAGAACTCCGCGACGAAGATGCTGTTAGGCAGCAGCATTACAACGTCAATACGTAATGGATGGGAATAGAGTTGTGCTGTTACGAATACCATCATCTGTCGTTTCTGGCACCTTAGTCGCCTTTACGACACCTAGTACAAAATGAGATAATATTTTACTCAGCCGGTACCCCACTCTACTAAATACCTAATCTTATATATGTAAATAAAAGTGTTGGTAAACACAAAACTCAGGAACGGCCAGACAAATTCCGCTCATTTCCTCAAGGCAGGCAGAAAGTTTTAATTAAGAGAAAAATTGTGATAGTGTAATTTAAAATTAATTATTCTGTGCGTGGCGTTTCTTGCTGTTTTTATATAATCACTTCTCTTTAAAGGAAAAACACTTTTCGTTCTGCCATGCAGTTGATTTAAATTGTGAGCGTTCAATCTAAACAAAACAAATCAAACCTCGCAGCGTAACGGGATCAACAAGATAACACTTCGACCAAGTTAAGGCGGATCGCTAGTATTAAATATATATATTTTTCATACGTTGTACGATAAATTGTATATTATTGAGCTCTCTAAACAAAATCAATAGGATCGTTGTGTGCTGAGAGTGCGATGCCGTGTTCTGCCTATTATGCCCGTAACTAAGCTTTATTGGTAACAAAATTTAGAATATTCTAGAATGTGTTCGAAATAAATTTTATTCGGCTTATTTGAAACGAGCTTTAATGACTATTTATTATTGATAATACTGTCTGGCCATCCATTTCCATTACTATAGAATATATGTGCATATATATATGCACATATATTATATATTTTTATATCATATGCATTTATTGCGTTCATTTATACAAATATGTATGCCACGTTTATCTGTTTTGTGTAATGGTTGACTGGGAGATAATGCCATCTGGCATTAAGTCCGCCATTTATACATTTTGAAACATTTTGTGCAATAAAGTTAAATAAATAAAAAACAAAAAATATATATTTTATTATATTTAATCGTTGAATTATAATCGGGTTTTTTATAGCAATTTAATATACACAGGACATATATTTTAAACATATTTATATTATTTTATGCAGCCCTATTTATAAAGTACAAAAGCTGTTATTTTGCTTTGCTAAAACTACGAATCGTGAGATCTGGCTGATTTTGGTTTTAAAATGCTTTTCGCTTAATTCATAAGGTGCCGGTAGAGTAGAATAGTGCCTGCCCATGTAACAGGTGTCTTAGGAGGTGATTGAGTTATCATAACCGACAGATGGCGGTATATCCACCCGAAACAGTGCCACTCAAATGCGCTGGGCGGGGGTGGGCAGCGGCATTCCTGTCACATTCCCTACGCTCTGAAATTGCCATGTTTTCCCAGCGCGGCAATTATGAGCGAAATTCCTCCTTTCTTGGGAAGGCCTATGTGAGCATAGGCCTTCCCAAAAGAAGCCAGACTTCCAATGCTAGCCAAGAAAAAGCAAAAATAATTATATTTTCCTATATGTATCATACTTTTGTACGGACTTTAGACGGAGGTTTCATATAATTATTTACAGGGTAGTAAAAATGTCCAATTTACTTTGTTAAAATACACAGATAAAGTAATACACACTCTGTGAACTTTAATATTGTTAGCAAGCACTATTATTTAGCAAAAGAAATAAAGAGATCTGGAAACTTAAGAAATAAAATATATAACAAAAATAGGCTCCACTAAAACAAACTCAAGGTTTAGCTGAGATTGAAAAAGCGCACTGAGACTTAATGGTAAACGGATCAAAAGAAAAACTTTCGCAATTTATTAAAAAAATTACTCGTTCCAACCACGAATTAATTTAACGTGTTAGTAACTAGCATATAAATTAGATTAATGGACTGGCATTGTAATAAATCTAAGGCTAAAATAGTAATCAAACATACAGTCCGCGTGATACTTAGCATAACCGCAACCTATAAACGCTCGCATTATTACAAGAATATTACTAACGCATACTAATATAGCGATTTGAAGATATTATGTCATGCTGCCTAGTAATTCCTTTACTTTCCTTACCCTTTAAACCAGAACACGGCATTGCAAATACTGCTGTTTCTGTCGGTGAAATAGGTGAGAATGTGATACCAATAAAGATGCCGTATGTATGAGGTCTTTAAATCATTATAGAAGACTCTGTGGACATCAGCTTCTTCAAGAAATAAATAACTTTTGCTCAAAGAACATAGACAGCTTAAATATGCTTTGTCACACTAGGCAGGCGTGGTGACTAAAGCAAAGCGTATTTTCACGACAGTAAAGCTGCTGTTTGTTCCATTTAAGTTGATTTAAATAATGAAATATTGCTTTAGGTATACCAGTATAGCCTGTCTGTTCCGGTAACTCAGTGGAGTACTGGTACAGAGAAAGGTCCAATACTCAGCCACGGGAATATTTATATAATTGATTTCTCCTATTTTATAGATCTTATTTACGAACTTGCTTTTGAGATGCAATGATATGCATTTATAAATATATTTTTTGACAAATCAATGATCATCCTTTTATATATTATAATACAGCAGCCTTAACAGCTGCTTTGCATCAAACATTTTTTATTACGAGCAGCCCGCAAGGACGTTTCTCTGTGCAATCGAATCAGGAATGAGGAGATTCGTAACAGAACAAAAGTTACCGACATTGCCTGGCAGATTAGTAAGTTGAAGTGGTAGTGGGCAGGGTATTTGGTACGTAGAACCGATGGTCGATGGATTCGTAAGATTCTGGAATAGAGACCACGTACCGGCAAGCGCAGCGTAGGTCGTCCACCTGCAAGATGGACAGACGATCTGACTGAAACCGCAGGATTGCGCTGGACACAGGCCGCATACAGCCGGTCCTATTGGAGATTACTTGGGGAGGTCTACGTCCAGCAGTGGACGTCTTTTTAGACAATTAACATAAGTGTTTGTGTATGTGTGGTGTATATATGTGTGTTTTATTGTGTCTGTAACTTCGTCTAATCAAAAAAATATTATCCTGTTGATCCCGTTAGAAATTATTATTATCATAACAGCTATTGAAAGTGTCTTGCTGGACACAGGCCTCCCTAAGAAAGAGGGAATTTGCTTATAATAGCCAGGCTTGGCAAGCGTGTTGGCAATCGCAAAACGCAGCTTTCATAACGGGGAGTATCCCTACCCACCTCGATCCCTATGCATTTAATATACATTGTTTCGGATGGATTTACCACCATCTGTTGGTTTTGGTGTCTGTTACGGTATGGAGGGAGGTATATTTTTACTCTGCTCGTACTTCACGGTAGCTGTCTGTATTTGCGCCTAATATAAAATGTATACCAAACCAATAATAAAACATCATTATATGCCAACATGTAACACATCTTAAACAACAAATCCAATTATTGTGGATATCTTATAAATGTACATAATTATTCTCAAAGTAATTTGGCAGCGAATGGTGATGTTGGTCGCTCCCCTCTCCTTTGAGAATAACCACCATTAACCTGGGACCCGTGGGATGGGGGTGTATCTTCGTATCAGAATAGTTATGTTACGTTATAATGGGTGTTTGTGTCTTTAATTTATATTTATTGGATTGTATTTATTTCGGTATTATTATATTATTTGTTAAGACGTAGCACTCTTGGATCACTCGTAGCTTTCAAAGTCAGGCGATAGATCCATTGATATAAATAAAAATTAATTTGTTAAGCACATAATCCGAGAACGGCTTGACCAATTCGGTGTAAATTAAATGCAGATAATAGAAATAGTGTTTTTTGAAAATTAATAATTAAAATATTTTATAAAATTATATTCTTTCTGTAAAATAGTTGACGTAAATTGTTTAATCTAATCTGAATAAAATATATCCAAAATTGAAATATTGATAATATTCTTTATAATACAGAAATATTTTAGACGTAAAAAAGGTAAATGTAAATACTGCTGTATTACAATTTATAAATATGTTGAGAAATACTCGGGTTTGTTTAATATCTTAACATTTTATCATGATTTATCGACAAAATATTTGTATTTATTTATTTCTGTCTTTTGTTAACACATAGTTTCTAGTAAAGAGGTTTCATCGTTTTTTTGTCTTTTTTGGTATGCATGTAAACCTGCTCATTGTCCCTTACCACAACTAAATTAATGACTGTCATTATGTATATTATAGTCTTAGGTAATTGCTAGATGTAAGTGCGAAAAGATAAAACTAGCAGAGTTAAGTGCGACCTTCTATGTATCAGATGCCGTTAGAGCGTTCGAAGCTCAATTATAATAGGTAGACCATTACGATTCGTCGCGAATCTACGTTCTGCAAATTTAACCAGGGCTGCCCAACCAATAATTATATTTGCCTATAAAAGCTTGTACAGTAGTGGACGTCCTGAAGCCGTTATGATTATGATAATAAATTCTCTAACAGTCCAACAATAATGTGCTACAAGATATACTTGCTTGTCTGTAATATAGTGAAAATACTCGCCGGTGTGTTTAGGCAAATAAATAACAATATTTTTTAGTCGCACGTTGGCACAAAATGGACCATAAATATGGTATATACTGTACTCCTACAATCATTCGTATTTATATAAGAATGCATTCTCCATCCTAGCAACACTAATGTGTAAAAATATATCTGGATTTAAAAACATATACATTAAAGTCTTCGTAAACAGTGCTATCGGAGTATTCTAACATATAGCCGTAGAACCTTTTCGCCATCTGAGCGCCGCAAAAAATATTGCCAGCGAGATAGCATTAGGCAAGAAATAGTTGCCTCTGTTCCCTGCGTTGGGAGCCTTTTACACTGAGCATGAAAACTTTAAGTCGGTTTTAGTTTTATAAAGAGTTCCAGCAAAGGGTAGGTGTCGTTTAGTTCTCTATTGTTGAGGGAATAAGCGGTGCTCCTTTTAAAATGCAAACTGCGCCACAGCTTGACTGTTCGTAAAAGAAAGCAACTATATGTTGAAGAGGAAAGATTTTATTGTTTGTTTGTTACGATATAACTCAAAAACAACTATATCAGTGGATTTCCAATTGCTGTAACGATTATGATAAAGATATTTTATAGTGCCAAATCTATTTGACGAGCCAGGTGGCGCAGATGGTAGTGATCTTTTCTTGTGCGCTTGTGGGTTTGATTCCCACGTAGAGCAAATATTTATATGAAGACATTTTTGTTTATTTTGTGTCTAGGTGTTAAATAAATGTATTTCTGTAGTAAATTTATGATTCCTCTGTTGTCTGGCGTCCGTTACACAAGTGTTTTAAGCGATTAACCACGAGTCAGGTCAATATATGAGATGTTGTGAGAATTTAATTTATTTATTCCGGCTTTTACTATGCCTGAGCAAATTACCAGATTTAACAGGAGATAACCGATATTTGGCGGTATTAGTATAGTATAAACATGACCGAGTTGAGCCGCAACATTCCCGTCGCGAAGTTAGTCCTGTCCAGCACGGTATTAATGCACACAATTCACCTTTTCTTGGGAGTTCATTTCCAGCAATTGAGCGTTTATGGCTGATATGATGATGACTAAGATTTTAAGTCCTTAGTGCTCGAATATAATAAATATATCTACATATAATAATAATAATAAATTCCACAACATCTACATTGACTACGTGATTAGTCGCTTAAACTAGTGTTACGGATATCAGACATAATTGATATCACAAATGTACTACGTAAATACATTTAAGTAACACTTAAAACACAGAAGAAACACAAATATCATCGTATTAATATTTGAACCCATGACATTTGAGGCACAAGATAGAATCACCACCATCTGCGATATCGGGTCTGTTAAAATCTAAACTAATAATTTTATAAGGAGAATGTATTTGATTGCTTGTAATATATACTTCAAAAACTGTAAACTAATTTTTATTATTTATAACTTAATATATATATAATAAGTATAAGAAAATAAATAAATATATTTTAATATTTATTTGTATTTTTGAGTATTTTGTACTAATGTCTCTTTGATAGCTTTTCGCGATTAAACATTTGCCTATCTTAAAAACGGTTGTTGTATGTTACCATCGAACACCAACTGCACCGACCTTAAAAATGTAAAAACAAATAAACATGATAGTCTGTCAGTATGAAATCTGCGTTATCCGGCTTGTTTATATATATATATTTGTCATGTGTATACTCCCTAACTCACTTTAGGTGGTATACTTCTGTTTCTTCGCACTCGCAAGTACGACAAGCCTGGAGTGTAGCGAGTAAAGTAGAAACTTGTCTAGGAGACTTACGGAACGGGCTGAGCTCACCTATGCGTTTGTTGTACCGGCTTCGTGGTAATAGAATATTCAAAATAAAAAAATATACGCGTACAAATGATGAAAGGGATCGCGATACTTTAATGAAACATCAACTCTAAAACATATAATATAATTTAAAATTATATATTAAATTATATATATATTTATATATATATATATTATATTATAGACTACGTTAGTATAATTTTAACTGTTACGAAACGAACACTGACTTTTGTTTCTCTAGCAGGACGTCGATTGATTCTCCCAGCATTGCCTTAGCCATCCCTTAGCCCGTTATACCTACCTGCCTTAGCTGTTCTCAAAAACAAGAACCACACTTAGCAATATGGCGGCATCAGTCACATGATTACATCACGTGACCAATCAATACAAATACTTTTAAGTGATTAATTAAATCAAAAGAATAACGATGAAGCTATAATTAAATTTAGGTTTCCTAATGGTATGTTCGTTATTTTCTATTTAACATCATGAAATCAGCTAACAAGTACACGGCCCGCTTCATGGTTAACGTGACCACAGTAGATACTCATGTCTTCACAAAGATATCAATAGGATATTTTTGTTTTTGACTTGATAACGTCTCATAATTCTATGAAGTCGGCAGCACGCACGAAAAAACATGACTCATACGGCATTACCTCGCTCTGAGGCGTTCCGTTTAAGGCTTGAAATGCAAGCGAGAGCGCGGGACGAGCGACAAAGACGCACAATCAGCCCTGCGTTCGGCAGCGTTTGACATCTGTCTCTCTCGTACTCGAGTTATCGATACGCCCGCGCCGACAGCTGCCGGGTAGAAGCAAACATCTACTTATCCACATAAAGTTCTGTTTTAGTAATATTCATATTTTCAAGATATATTAGATGGATTGGAAAATGATAGCGCTATTTGTAGTGTCCCTATCTTGCGGGCAAATGGTTTGATCTTTTCCCAGCGCAAACATTTATTTGACATTCGATTGTGTTTGTATCGATTTCTTTTACAAAGAGCCACGTTTTTTGCGTAGTTAAGCTATTAGAGAGCAATATAGACTTCTTCCTGGAATATTATGTTTTTGAAGACGAGATATTAAGAAAAGATGTCGCGGACAAAGTCACACAAGCTCTATTGGTAATCAGGCTTAGAGCAACGACACCAACTAAACCTATTGATATGTTGTAATAATGTTATCATAATATTAATATCAATTGAAGGTGTTAGAAGCCAATCGATTAAAGACACGATATAAAACACTACGTTCGCTCTCTAGGCAACATTCTCACAAATATATACAATAAGTACACTACACTCCACATACACATACAAAAACACACACTCCATCATAATAAGTAGTCATTGTGATATATAATTTATGTAAATCGAAACAGTAATGTTTAGAATGATGGAAGAGCGAGACATACCGTCCACAAATGTCTTGTAACTAATTCTTGAGAAGCCCCAACAACTTAAATGCACAAGATTTACCTGAAATAAATACATTATTATCATACCAGCCATTGGAAGTCCACTGCTGGACATAGGTCTCTCCAACAAAGGAGGTTTTTTTACCCATAGAGCGTAGCTTTCGCGACGGGGATATATTACTTCGGATAGATATACCGCCATCTATCGGTTCTGGCTCTTATAACACCTGGTGAAGTGGGAGGTACTATTTAACTTGTATGAGCTGGTACCTCACCGGCTATGAAATAATTTTTTTTTTAGTTTATTTAATATTTAGAGCACCACACTATTAGACAAGTTTTTAGAATTATTGATTTTTATTATTACTTGACTGATATGATGATAATGATTATTATTTAAATTACGGTAATGAACTTCGCAAATCCACCTGTTAATCCATTAAGGATTAAAATAATGCCGCAATGAACTGTAAAATATTAATGATCAGACAATTAAACCTCACAATGAGTAAATCAAGAAGGAACAAACGCCGCTGAAGCGAAAACAATTATCAATTGAAAACGCTGACTCCACTAATCAACTTTTCCCAATCGATACACAATTTGAGAATCATCGAATCTGTCTACAAAGACTAGGATAAGCCAATTTCACGCGTCAGGCCTTGCCAAGCGATATTATTGCTTAAGATCAGGTAGGCTCTTTAGGATTACGGGTGAAGGCAAGATTTATTTGATGTTAGAAAGTGCCAGTGATGTAGGAAGCTTTGGGGGAGATCACACTGAAAAAGGTTAGTATATATATATTCGTCTATATTTTTCTTTTTATAAATAAGAGTGAAAATTAATAAGAAAATATTTTTGATGAATCTCAATGAGACTTATCAACTTTTGAGTCTTTAACAGATCAATATCTGTTAATATAATTAAACCATACATTGAACTATCTACGAAATAAATCGCTTACAGCCCATATGTTATGGACGTCTGGCAAGACAGGAATCACTAATATTTATTATTCGATTAAACACATATTTGTCACCCAGAAGCAGAACTAATACAAATATACGTCATATAATTAGATAATTATCTTAGATAGAAATTGAACCCACGACCCTTCGCCAGGGTCTTTGCGACTACAACATAGAATTACTACCACCTGCATCATAGGGCCTTGAATAGTAATACATTTTCACCCTAAAAAATTGACAGACCTCAATTATTGACAGAATATCCTATCAGTTCATTGGATTAGTTAGTAAATATCAAACATCAACAATGACCGACCCAATGACGCCTTTGGTAGTGTTCTTATCTTGCGCGCTACAGGTCATGGGTTTGATCCCCATCCAGAACAAGTAATATATGATTATGAAGTAATATATGATGTATATAACTGGCCATAAGATGCCAGCTGAGTAGAAAAGTACCTCCCTCTTCACTAAGATTCTATAACATAACCGATAGATGGCGGTATTTTCTATGTATTTTATGGGCGGCAGTGAAAGTTGCGCTCTGTTGCGAAAGCTACACTCTGCGATTGTCCAGTATCCAATTGGCTACGCAGTAATTATAGGCAAAATTCCCCTTTTCTTTGGGAGATTTATGTCAAGCAGTTGACTTCCAATAGCTGGTATTATGATGATGATAACCATTTGAATTTGTTTTGTGTTTGGGTAAAGGCGTTTTAAATTATTATATTTGCAATTCCTTTGTCGTTGGATATTCGTAACTCAACGACTTACAGTTACTTCCTGAAACAATTTAACGTCAGAGTTATCGTGTGAGATTATTCATTATTTAAATCAATAGTAAGTTTGAATTGGGCCTTCTCAAGATATTTTCACCTAGACTTTGTCTACGGCTTGCAGCAAACGGGATCTGATGAATTCTGTAATAGGTGGAGGTCCTATTCTCACCTTACCGATATATGTTCTTTATTCTAGAATCCCAACAGCTACTAACTGATTAATGTTACGTTAACTTAGTTCTTCGGACTCTTCTTTGTACTCTACTCATTACTACTTTAACTTACTAATCTGCTGGGTAATGTTGGTTACTTGGTTTCTTCTACAGAAACCTTTTTTGACTTTATCACAGAAAGAGATGCTATGCATTGATCTTACCATATATCATTGGAATAGCAATCAATTATATGGCAATTGTATCGTCATCATATCAGCCATTATACATCTAAAACTAAACAGAGGCCTCCCCTAAAAAGGGAAAATTTTGCCTATAATTACTGTGCTGGGATAGCCTGGTGGCAATCGCAAAGTGTATCTTTACGATGGGAATGGTACAGCCTATCTATCCGGCCTATTTGAACGCCCACCTTACGTGAATATACCGCCAACTATATGCTGCTGCCCGTCTTCTCCAAGCTGCACTTAAGCTACACTGCATATATACTTATGCGCGTCCGCACTTTATCCGAAATTATTATTTATTACTGAAATTTTTAATATTTCCCATTTCCCGTATATTTGCAGGAAACTTCAGCCAGTGTCCTCTTTGGGAATGTGATATTATCTGAATTAATCTTGTATGAATGGAAATGAAACGTCGGAGCGTGCATAACTCAAGATCGTTTACACCGAATTGGGTAAATCTTTTTTTGCTGCAGTGTCACGTATATATAGACGACCAAGAGAGTTGAGAAGCTGATATCGAATTTGTGTAAAAAATATAATTTATATCTAGATATGTTATAGAAACAAAATCGAATCGACATCACGCCTGTGTCATATTTTACGTTCTTGGCCTACCTATTGTTTGCTGACTTCATAATATAAAATAAAATTTTAAAAAAATCTGTACATTTATTCATTGTTTCATTTTCATTTTTTCATTTTTATAATTATTATTATCATCCTTTTAACATGTCCAAATCATTTTTGGTTTGGTTTAGTAAAACAAAATGAAAAAGGAAACAAACACGTCGGCCACATTCATCCTACCTCAATGTACTTCAGACTTAACCCGTTCCTGCTTTATGCTCCTTAGAACCTTGTAATGTGCGAACATGTTTTACGGTCCCGCCCCCTTTAAATAAAAGGGTTAAAGGGACCTCACGTGGTAAAGACTTGATACATTGACTCGGGGCAGCTACAGGGGGGAACAAGATTAAGGTATCGGGCCCTGTCTTATTATTTAGTGGGCGGTTAATTGGTTTTCAGAGTAGTACAGTTTATCGTTGCGTGTGTGCAGTAGATTGTATTAGCTTTCATATAAACGGGCTCTTACCTTTATGTATTTATAATTAATATTGGGAAATTGGCTTCGCCGAATACTGCACGTAAATATTCAGAAATATTATTTGCTATTTCGAATTGTTCTTTAGCTTAATTCGCCTCCTGTTATTTAATAATTGTTTTATAAATACCTTCACTGAAAATTCGACATTATTTTTCTGTTTTCTTAGGTTGGTTATTGAACAGAGTTTTTCTACAATGTTATGGAATGGGGGCCACTCAAGATTTTTACTGCGCACTTATCTTTATGAATTGTAGCTTTTACTTGGATTAAGTCGCGGGTCATTAAAATTCCCATACATTAGAGCTCATAAGTAAATTTAATTTGACCTATATTCATAATTAAACGTGAGTACGTTCTAACGTATTTAAAAACGTGGTTTATTTAAGTTTATACATTTCTTGTTCAAATTTTCAGTTACTTTGCAGCAACTGTTAAAATGGACAATGGAAATTATTTAATGAACTTCAATTCAAAGCCATTTATAATTTGTTTTTATACGATTAGTAAATGCGTAAAAGACAGAAAATATTTTTAACCTGTAAACAATACAGGTTAAAGTGAAAAAAATGTCCATATATGGAGAAAAACTTTGAAAATTTTCTCGTGTTGTGATATGTAGTAAAGTTAAGGTCAAAAAAGTAGTAAATATAACAATAAGGGTGTATGGTTACCGAGTTGTAATATTTATGTAATTAGCAATTCAATTGAATCCAGCTGCAGTTAAATTATTATTTTCCTGTTCTCTTATCCTTATTTTACTTTAAACTTGTTTTTTCCAAATTTTATTTGGGTTCCACTTTAATTTACAACAAAGTCGGTTAATATTCCATGGAATACAATACAAGGCTGTGCAGTGTAATAAAACTGCTATTTTTCTTGCCTAAAAAGAAGAAAAGAAATATTTTTTCTCACTAAAACGAATGAAACATGAATAAAACTCAAGTAACGTTGTAAGGAAATACTGTAGTCGTAAACCAAGCGGTAGGGGGCGAACGGGGGTACTACACACACCTAAAACTTGGCATCCAGTATATACTGACACTTAAATTGTTAGAAAATACTTAGAACAGCGTGCAGAAGTGAGGGTCTACTTATGTTGGCTATTTAACGGTTTGGAGTCTTGGTAAAAAGAAAAATAAAAAGAAATATGTGATAGAAACGAAATAGAATGGTAATTGGCGGTCATATTGCTTTTACAAATGGATATCATAAAGACGAATGTAATTCTGTCAGAATCAAAAGATATTTTAGTCAAGTTAAAAGAAAGCTCAATAAAATGATATTTTTATTCAATCCACGAACTTAATAATGTGTTTGGGTTATATGAGAAAATTACAAAGGTTTTATTTGTGACTAGCATTCTTATTTGATCGAAGAATAACATTCTAAAGATAATGTAACATAGTTTATTGCTTTACTATTTAACTCTCTTTTACTAATTATTGAAAATGAACTC
This sequence comes from Heortia vitessoides, assembly GCA_020976665.1. Lineage (NCBI taxonomy): Eukaryota > Metazoa > Arthropoda > Insecta > Lepidoptera > Crambidae > Heortia > Heortia vitessoides. The sequence continues at coordinate 2,616,285 of JACJUM010002929.1, forward strand.
TTTTCAAAAAACCAGCTGACAAATTGAAAATGAAATTACATAGCAATAGACATCTTAATTTTAAGAGTAAAATAGTTGTCTTGAGGTAAGGATGTTTTGCCATTTCAGGTGAACTACGCCATTTGAAGGTATTTTTAAAGATTCCTTCTGAATCCTCTTCCACTAGATTAGAAAAGTTTAATACACTACTTAAAATAGTAACTCAATTATTGTTGGTAGGTTAGCAAGTTTCTTGTAATATATTTTGATTAATGTTCTTTTAATCGAGACAGATAATCTATTTTCTTTTAAAATATCAAATCAATATAATGCAATTTTTTGATGTGAAGATGTGGCAAATAATTTCAATAATTGATTTAGTATAATTATTATACTTAAAAAAGGCATTATTAATTCAAATCAAATGCTTTAACTTTTACTTTAAACACAACGCTTTGTTAGTGCCAACGTTAGTAAGGGTTCTAATAACACTAGTCACTTAGTGTTAATGCACCTTTATCAATAGCAGTTTTTCTTGCAGGTTCTTTTATGGTGGTCACTGCAAGTCAATTGCGCGAGTTTCTTTCGTTGTAATGACTTATTTGTTCAAATAACTCTTACAACCCTATAAGGTAATAAGGGTCATCGGTTATTTTAGTTAATAATTGTGACTGGATATGGTCACTTAAAAAAAATACTGTTTGTTGTTGGTAGGCTTATATAATATATTTATTTTGATTTTTCATTTATTTTATTGTTCTTGACCTTTTTGTACTATAATAAAAGTCAAGAAACAGGTTAACAAACAAACAGATTATAATAGAAACATTATCACTTTTCTGTAAATGGAAATCCTCGTTAGCTGAAAGTAAGTACAAATCCGTGAGCGCGTAGATAATTTAGCTTTGCCTGAAATAACAAAACGTGCGGACGAAATATCGATTTTGTAAGCCAGTAAATTCGGAAGGGAAAAGCGCAGGATTTTCAACTGAAACATGTTTAACGAGTAAGGAAAAGGTGATAATTTAAAATGTTTGGTACAAATTTTAGGATTAAAACTGAAGAATAAGAGAATAAAAATGTATATGCCAATACCTCGTTAGCGTGTTGTCATTAACGCTCTCGACAATATAGTTGCTATAATGTATCGTAACTACGATTATTGGACAATAATTTATATACAACTATATATGACTTAATCATACATAAAATTTGCTGCACCCGGCGGTTTTATTCGAGTTAAGTTGTAGAACTTTCATAAAATTATCGAAAATCTATATTATAGGTGTTTTATGACTTTTAATGAAAAAGCTATAAGCTGATTCAAATAACTTCAAAAACAGCAATAATGCTTCATAACTAATTTGCACTCCCGTCTTAATTCATTAGGGGGTGAATATAATATTAAAGGAACCTCTGCCCAAAATTACAAGTTAAAAACCCTTATAGTTTTGGTCCTAGGTTGATTTTTCAGTCAGTAATTTATTTATAAAAATAGACATAATAATAATAATAAATTCCCACAACATCTCATACATTGACCTGACTCCGTGGTAAGTCGCTTAAAGCACTTGTGTTACGAATACCAGACAATAGAGGAATCACAAATATACTACTTAAATACATATATTTTACATCCATACACAGAGCAAACACAAATATCATCATATAAATATTTGCTCTGGGTAGGAATCGAACCCACGACCCCTGGTGCACAAGACAGGATCACTACCATCTGCGCCATCGGGCCCGTTAAATAGACATATAATCTTCTTAATATATCAGAATTTGATGTTACGCTATTCTAAATGACTGAACCGATTCTTATCTATTTTGATTATTGTAAACAGTTTGATCCAACTTGAGAGATAAAATAGTTTATATCTCAACTATTAGGCTGAAGTGTATTTTTATAAAGTTAGGACAGGAGAACATCTGTCGGGATAGCTACTTGAACATAATTCTATTTTGAATCCGTTTTTTCTAACATACAGATTTATTTGGGGCAAGGAGGCAATTTAAATTTTAAAGCAAATAAAATCTCCAGCGCAGTTTAGAAATTATGTCTAATTTATAAGACTCCAGTGGTGACTTGCGTAATGAGCTGTTTTTCTTCTGACAGGTTTTTAAACTTCGTTTTATAACCCGTTTGGTGCCGGCAGACTAGTATAACTAAGTTAACTCAACGACAAGTTCTCCAAATATCTCTTATAATCCTATAAGTCAATAATGGCAATATAAGTTATTTGAGTAATATAGTTATTAGTAAATTTATATCACCAATAAATTAAAGGAAAATTATTATTGAAGAATACATGATGGTCCGGTGGCGCCGATGGTAATGATCCTACCTTGTGTTCAAAGGTCATGGGTTTAATCTCTACTATATAAAATAAGTCGCCTTAAGCACTGATGCTACGGATGCCTGACAACAGAGGAATCACCAATATGCTACTTAAAAAAATACATTTATCTCCCAGACACAGGACAAACACAATATCATCATATAAATATTTGCTCTGGGTGGGAATCGAACCCGCGACCCTTCGTGCACAAGGTAGGATTGCTACCAACAGTGCGATCTGGCCCGTTCATATTTTTTATATAATTATTTTTACATAAATATATGGATGGCCCGACCCATATATCTATTATTATCATCATTTGTGTTTGTTTTGTATCTGAGTGTTCAATATATTTATTTAAGTCTTATATTTATGATTTCTCTGTTTTATGTAACATAATCGCTTTAAAAGACTTTTCTCGGAGTCAGATCAATACATGTGAATTTATTATTGTTTTTCATTGGCGTATTTAATCGTAGATATTTTTTAAAGTTTGAGAATAAGGTAAACCTCTTGGGGGGCCTATGTTTACATTTGAAACTGTTGACGTCATATAGTTGAAATGACTCGTTTGATTTTCCACTAGTTTTTAGTGCCACTGGATTAGTACTCACAGTTTCCTACTTGTGACTAAATGTGTATGACGAAATTGTAAACGATATTGACAACTCATATCACTATCTATCATGTAATACCTTAATAGAACGCTCGTCACTATCTACGTCATCTAAGTACCGTTCTTTACGGTAAAATTTTTGTCAATTTACAGGAGTGATCCTGAAGCATATGTTGCCAGGATTAAATTTTACTAACAGTGTATGGGATAGATTGCACTGACTATACATCGCATTCGACCGACTCTTTTAGAGAGGCCATTGTCCTCTGTCATATAATGATATCAAACTAATAGTTTATATAGTGGTGATAAAATTGTAAAAAACTGTCCATAAGAAAAAAAATGAAGGTTTATGTGTCTTCCACAACGAATTTGCGTCTTCATAAACGAATGACTGAAATCAAAACTTATTTCACTTAAACAAAGCTAGTTATTCATTATGACGTGTGTATGTAAGTCGAATGACAAAGACTTCCAATACAGTTTACAACAGTGGATAGGGACACCCTATCCACTGAAAACTAATTCAGGATATTCATCATCATACCAGCCATTAAAAGTCCACTTTTGGACATAGGCCACCACAAAAAAGGGGGTAGGTATATTGCCTATAATTGCCGCGTCGGGTAAGCGTGTTTGCGACGGGGAAGCTGCTGCCCCTCTCCGCTCTGTAAATTTGAGCTGACTGTTTTGCATGGATATACCGCCATCTGTCGGTTCTGGTACCTTAATATTTTCAGGATAATATTTTTTTGTAATTATCATTATTATTCTATCATCCGTAGAATGTCTACTGCTGGATATCGACGTCTCTTAAAGTGTTCTACTATGAAGCCAGTTATTTGCGGCCTGTGTTTAACGTGATTATGCTTATTTAGTCAAATAGTCTGTCCATCTTGTATCACAAGATTAATAAATTTACAACTTCATCTGCCACCGGTTCTGCGTACTATTGCTAATCCACCGAGCTATATCGGTGAATTTAATTCTTATATGGGTCTGGGTTGTGTTATTTAAAATCATTAATTAATGAGTGACATGACCTATTCAATTAAGCTGGATTTTCAACCATTAGGAGGTAACGACAAGTTTGTTAAAAAAAATTATGTAGTTGATTACGTTTGGTTACGGTTACGGTAACGTGGTTAAACTTATATTTATTACTAGCTGTGCCCGCGACTTCGTCCGCGTGGAATAGTTGTTTTGGGTACCATTCCTCTTTACCTTAACTTATATAAACTTTTAATGTCAAATCGACGGCCTGAAAAATAAGTTTCAAGTTTCTAGCTCTAAAAATAGCGATACTTCCATACAACTTTTCATCTCCCTTTTCGACCCCTTACAACCCTTATTTCGAATTAAAAAATAGACTATGTCCTTTCTCAGAGTCTAAAAATTGTCTGTGCCAAATTTCATCAAAATTGGTTGAGAGGTTTAAGCGGTAAAGCGTAACAGACAGGCAGACAGAGTTACTTTCGCATTTATAATATTAGTAGGGATGGTTGTAAAATTGCTGGTATATTCTATAAAATACACTTAATACAAAATATTTTACATAAACTTTCATACATCACGCCTATATCCCGTCGGAGTCGGCAGAGACATTGGATCTCCACTTGCTACGATCTTAGCATACCTTGGCAGTCCTCCTATACCCGCTCGTTGATTCTAAGTACTTCTAATCTGGCCCTACTTTAATACCCTTTTTCATCTAGTTAAGGTATGTTCGTCTAGGTCATCCTATATTAATTCTTCCATTCGCCTCCACTATATTATTATATATATTTGTGCAGTCACTCCACTTTGATCCCTCCATTCTACATGTCCTTATTCTTTGCACTTGCACTGATCACCTTCTTCTATTTTCTTAAAAAGAAATAAAAATTTTTGGTATATTCATTAATGTAAAATTGCAACCCACATTTATTGGCATATATATATATATATATATATAGAAATATTTACTTATAAATAATTAAAAAATAAAGTGTTAATCAAGTATTATATACAGTAATTTTCATGTTTCTTTTCCTTGTAGTTTTATATTCTTAGATGATTGATAGTTTTATATCGTTAACCTATAAGTATGATTAATAATAAAACTACTCTTTTAATGGCTTTCAAACGCAGTTTATTAATCTTTTTTTAACACTGAACACGTATAATGTATTATAGTAAGGTTAATGGTATACGCCGAGTATGTATCTAACATTCTCAATGCAATATCAGCCGTCTTATAAAAAATGTTTGCCCGAATGGCAACTACAAAGGCTGCCGCATTATAAAATGCATGCACAAAGCTTCCAGAAGGAAGACATTGTTCGGATATCCGGGTATATGCCGGTTTCAGTGAATTGAATGAAAAGAAATTTGTATTTTCCCGTAGTAAACTCCGCATGTTGTGTAAGCTTCAATTGTCATTTTTAACTTGTATTTTTGTTTACAATATAAATTATTAGGAATAACTAGAAAATTTACAAAGAAACTCTAGCGTTTTCATGATTTAATAGCTGATACGTCTATGTTAATTGTTATTTCCTTATTTTAATCGGTTGACAGGCCGTAGCGCTTTCGTTAGTGTTTCTATTTAACGCGCCAAGGGTCATGGGTTCGAACCCCACCAACAAAAACATTTATGTGATGATCATTTAATAATAAATTCACACAATATCTCATATATTGACCTAACTTAATCATCATTAAATTCAAAAATTCATTAAATAAATAATTGCTCTGGGAAGGCAGCAACCCCACGACTTTTGGTGCACAAGATCACTACCATCGGCATGTGTTTATTATGTGCCTGAATATTAAATGTATGTATTTAAGTTGTATTATATTTGTAATTCCTCTCTTTTCTCATATCCATAATCCAGTTTAGTCATCCATACCTTCTGTATAGCGGTGCCTGTCGTTTAGGGTGGTAATTAGGTCGTTTACCACCAATTCCATAAGGAGGGGGATAACAATCCTCCTTAGGGCAGCTTTTGGCCACAAGAGATAGCCTTCCGTCTCCTTCTTCCTTTTGTAGTCTTATGACTAACTGAGCATATTGTTAATCTTCATTGCCATTGGAACTTTACTATACTAATACTATTTACTTATTAAGAAATCAAGTGTATGTATTTGATGCTGTATTTTGCTTTTTTATTTTGATCATAATTTTTTGATTTTAATGATATTAAACGCTGACTTTTACACGCGGCTTTGCCCATTTGTATTTCCCATGAAAAGAGTAGGTACTCTTTAAAAGGACCTTCACTGTTTCTAGATTCTTCTTCGGGAAAATTTACAAAATTCGGTTAAGAAGACAAAGAGGTAACAAAAAATCTTATTTTAACAATTATAATAACGAGTTGGTTGAGATCGAAAATTAGTCATCTGATTAGGTTCGGTGAGACAATTTATTTATAAATTTTAGACGTATTTGTAGAACGTTTAAAGAGGAATACATTTATTTTTATACTTTCGTTGCACACGAAAGCTCTCAAAACTCACCATATTTTCGTTTTCTTTTCAATATTTTCAATCAATTAATAAATTAAATTTTTATTTTCAAACAGGATATAAGGTTGTTAAGATATGTAAGTGTCATCTTTTTGTGCCTCATAGGCGTACAATGTTTATTTATGGGTAACAAAAGTTATTAGGTTAAATATTAGATGTTACATGCAAATTCTGATAAATTATAGTATTTATAGTATTTTTGGATCAGTAATTAAAGTATGTTCTTTTTTAAGTAAATATTATTTATTTCACGTATCGCTTCTAGTTTTCGCATTACCAAAAAAGAATTTCAAAAAAGGACTGTCTTACATGGGAACGTAGAAAATTTTTGATCATGGCGTTTACTTTTTTCTAAACCGAAACATGCCATTGATGAATTTTATAAATATTGCACATTTAAAGATATATAAACAAAAAGTTTATATATCAACAAGGAAAAGTTAATATTATATGTTTTTGAAATAAAGTTTACAAGAATCAGTATGGCAGAGGTTGTACATAGCACGTATGCGTTTATTTTGGGCTCAAAAACTATTTCATAGAACAGATGCAACATATCCGTGGTATGCTGTCAGAAGGGCATCGAACGAAGAGCGTAGAAAAATTGACAAATCATTTTTCCAATATGACTTGTGTGTGATTGCCATTTTAACTGTTTGTTAATAATCTTACAATTTTTTTTTTCATCAGACTTCTATATCTGCTTTTCTTCCTTCCCGAAAACTTTACATTTAAATCCATGTCATGCTTAAAAGACATTTATTTAGTTTTGTCTAGATTTATGATTATATTATCATTATTTAACCAATTTATTATTGATGACTACGCAAAATTTTAGCCATGTAAGAAGAACCTTTACATAACATAAATTTAGCGTTAATAGAAATTCATGACACACGTGAAAAATATGTTTTCAAAAATCATTCCTTAAAGGGGTAAAAGGGGGTGTAAAGTTATTCCGGAGTATTTAGTTCTACACTTTAACGAGAGTGAACCCACGGGGTACTCATCGTTGGTTACATATATAATTAACCCATTTAACGTTTTAGCGAATTCGTTAAGATTCCTGAACTAGAAATTTTGCTTTTTGCATACCGGCTTTTAATCGTCTATCTTTCTGACAAATGTAGTGTATCTGTTCCTTCTATTTTAATTGTATTGCAAGCAATGTCAAATTAAAAATAGTATTTACTAAAACATGTAAAGATATTCTAGTTTTTATTCATCTTTATAATGTTATTATATATAAATACAATTTACTAAAAAAAAAACTTTGATTATATAATGAGAATTACATAAAGTCATAATATTAATACATATATTGTAGTTGCCTAACTAACAACCTGTTTATTAAACATAACAAAGGTCAATTGAGCGCAGTTTAATACCAGACCTTTCATACTTAGAAGTATAACAACTCCAATTTTCATTACCAAATTCCGCTAAATTAAGGCATCAAAAGCCTACCGCTCATGTATTCAAGTTCAATACACGCGATCTTACCACCCAATACAGACGACAGAAGGTACATATTCCCTTGAATGGCGACCGAGAGATAAATTATTTGAAACAGGCTTAAAACGTGATCTCTAAACACATGTTCAATAAATTAAATTCGTATTGTAGCATGCTTTGATTGTTCGCTTGATTAATTTATTTTGCATGAACAATTAGTGGGTGGGTGTTTTGTTTGCCTTTATTTTTTTATGTATTCATGAGTGGTTTATTAATTAACGGGACCAATTGCGCACTTTAATGATCCTATTGTGTGCGCCAAAGGTCAGTTCCTACAGATGATAAATATTTATATGGACTTATTGTATTTTGTTCTGTGTCTGGGTGTAAAATAGTCTAATAATGTAATAGAAACTTATAACTCTATCTTTTAATAAACAAAAATTTGCGCCAATAAAGATATTATGACTATTAATTGAAATATAAGCGGACGTGTCTCTCAAGCAAGATCAATCTGCAGTTAACAAAACTTGATTCAAATCGGCTTAGTAGTTCAGAAGGTCACAAGTAATTTTATATATAAGATTTATACCTTTAGTGTCTCTTTAAAAAAGGAAAAAAATATATTAATGAAGGAAAAGATTTAAGATGCTTAATTCTATGACAATAATCATAAATCTATTTGCTTCAAATGTGATGTTGTTATCATTGAAGCTATATGTAAAACTAACGAGTATTTGAAATAGTTTCTTTAGGATCCTCATCAATTATAATTTAATTTTAAATAATTCACTTTATATGTAACCTTTGTTATGTAAACGATAGTTATAATAAATGATGATATAAAATACCATAATGCTAATATTATTTACTTTTACGATGTCACAACATTGTATAAAAGGTCCCACATAATTTTTAAGCAAAATGCCATTAGATTTTCTTTACATTAAAACTTTAATTTTGACATAAATAATTAATAATAATTTGATAATAATAAAATCAAATTAATAATATAAAATAACAAATATACATTTTTTTGCGACAATATGATAATAAATGACAAACAAAAACATAATTGCAAATGGAAACGTTCCTTCCATATAATAAACGAACCAGTACATCTTCAACTTAATTAAGGAAAAATGTAATATAAAATGACACAAAAAAAAGACATCCAATTTCCTATTCTCAGTAAGTCAGACGGTGTTATTAAATTTGTTCAGAACTCATTTCTTAGGGCACGCCGTATGATTCTATAAAGTGGCAAAGATTTTTATTGCTTATGCGCTTATAATAAGCTATAGAAATTTTGTGTCAACAAAAGTATTAATATTAATTCCAAAATGGCTTCTATATGTAAGGTTAAAGGAGGTGCAAATATAAAATGGAAATACTATCCAAAATTGTTTTCGAATACACTGTTCACTTTCCAGGTAACGTTTTTTTTTTATATATGAGGTTCAAGATTATAATTCCCAATCAAAAATAGTTTGTTAAATAAGATTTTTCATTGTATTTGCCTCGTTTCACAAATTTTTGGCAAGTAAAAAAATAACGCTCACCAGCTGGTGGGAGTTATTTCTCATAATTCACAATTTTTATTTATATTGTTAATGTCAAATATCACCGTTGTGGCATGATTTCAATTATCAGCCACAGAAAGTCCACTGTTAGACATAGGTCTCCCCAAGATAGATTTTTGCATATTTATGCATATGCACAGGGAAAGCGAAGAACGCAGCTTCGACGATGATATTGCTGCTCCATCCCTCCAACCCACCAAGTAGTATTTTAGCTACGCTGTTTCGGATGAATATACTGTCTGCCGTTTCCTGTACCATATTTTTCCGCCTCTTACGATACCTGGTACAGAGGGAGGTGGTATTTTACTTCGCTGGTAACCCACGGGTAAAGCGAAAGTGAAATATGTGAATATTTCTTACACACTACCAAAAATAAGAGTCGCTTGCCAAAATTTTGTAAATTATTTTTTTTTAATTTATTGTCCATACATTTGTGATAAAAAATAAAACACCGAATCCTACCAGAAGAAGCCCTTTTCGAAAAAATATGGCACGTAAAGAGAGATCTTTATTACGAGTACTGAATCTCAAGAAATAACATAAGCTACTGGTTTCATATAAAGAATTTCTGGATAAGCTAAGTATTCTCTGAGATTTAATTGGCCAAAATACATTTTTAAGTGAGTGAGTGACTGTGCAAGATGATAGCAGAGATAATGTGCTATTTCTTATGCGATATATTTTTTATACTTTTCATATGAATTAAATAAAAACAGTTTAATATAAGTGTTTAGTAACCATACGGACAACCCAAGAGTTGGTAGGTATACAATTTCGACAATTCGAGGTAACTACTTTTTTTTTAAATGTCATTATTATTGTATTTGCCGTAGAAAACAAAACGTAAATGACCACAATTATTGATTTAAATATTAATTAAAAGTAATTTAAAATAATTTTATAATTAAGACTAAAGCACTAGATAGCGCACGTCCGTCTGCCGTGGTGCTGGAGCAAGAAGTGCAACCCGGATTTTGTGTGAATGGGAACGGATTTGTATAAGAATACATATACAAGTAACATTTTGCTTACAGGTGATCTTATCACATTTCATAATCAATTTTAATAAATAATCGTATAAATTGCTTTTTCTCCAGATATAAGCGCGACTTAAGGATATTTATTTTAAACGGCGATAATTCATTCGTTCGGCACATTCAAATAATGATAGAATATCTTTGTCAGTCTAAAAAGCGTCGAACAAAAATATAAAAATTAAATGTAAAGCGGTTACTTTTATTATATTTTTAAATACTGACGAGAAGAAAAACCCGTTTGTAACTCCTTACTCCTTATATGCACTATATATTTGTACAGATATTTTACTAAGTTAAGGTATATATTTCGACAAATAATACATAATATATAATTTTTACAAATATGTATCACATCTAGAGAGAGATATGTCAAAACTCCCTATTTTTGCAAACAGTTACGCTCTCGGGGGATATTTTAGGAGACTTGGATATGACGGGGGCATACCCTACGAATTAGAATGTGCGGATAAATAATTTACAAGCACTTTGATGATCATTTTTCCTGCTCAGAATTTTTAAGATTGAGATTACGTGGATGACGTTTTACCATTTAGGCTTTTTTATGATACAATATTTTTCCCTTTTTGCAGATACATGAAAATAAGGGGAGAGAAGCACTGTAAAGGGTACGTTCATAAACCATTTTTTTATTTTCAACATGAAATGATTTATTTACAATTCTGCCCACTATTGTTTATTTTTCTTTAAATTACTTTTCTCTTCATAACAAAAACTTCATTATATCAAATCATTTTGCAATCTAACATGGAGTAATTTAAGTGGTTTATAATTAAACAATCTAAATTTGTTAAATAAAAATGGATTCATTATTAGGACATAAGACCAGTCGAATAAATCAGCAATCACGGTCTAAAAAGTTTTCATGCTCTAACGCAGATGGTAACACTCGTATAAAAAGTTAGAGAAAGCTTTCCCTTACTCGCTCATTAAAATTTACATATTTGGCAGTTATGCAGTTGTTTTTTTATAAATATGAATATGTGCTTTTTACTGAATTTAATTTTAATAATTTCAGTAATAAGCAAGTTCTTACCCTCTTAGGAGAGTTTTTTAAAATCCTCTACGTTATTTAAGAAACCCTTGTGCAAAATCTAAGTTTCTAACCTTTATAGTTTAAGCCCTGCAGTTAGTCAGTCAGCTTCTTTTTTTACAGTAGATTATACAGTTTAACCTCTAATTACTTGAGCGATTTAAAAAATATTTCATTATTTATTGTCGAGTACCATAGGTTTTATTTATTTTATATAGACCTATATAATATATAATAGACCTATGTAAAAAGGACTTACATTTTTGTACATTTGTAAACAATCAACTAAAAAATTACTAAACTAATTTTATTAATTAAAAAAAAAACTTTTACTTGATTAGACAATTACAAGTAAACAAGTGACAAAGGTAACATACTATACCCCTTTTTCAACACGATAAGGTTAATTATGTGAATGGAACCGCGAAGCGATGCTAGTAGCAAATTAAAATTAGGATCTGCATTGTATAGTGTAATCAATCTGCAGCCCACAGCCTATATCTGACCTAACAATTACGTGGGTAAAACATAAGCTATATTACCGATATCTTGTTCAGATAAATGAAATTTTGCATGCAAATAAATTTCAGAATTCCGATAAAACATTTTTATGTCTGGTCTAGCATTAGTCCTGTTTGGAGTTGATTGTTGATTTCTGCACTTGTATTTTTGTTTGTCTGAGATGAACGCCAATGGGACTCAATTAAAGAGATTTTAATATTCTTTTACGTGTGTATATTTTATATCTTAATTTCACTGTAACAATTTAAAACATATAACTATACTTAGACCGGCAAAGTCTGGCCGGATAGCTAGTTTTGGAGATAATTCAATCTGATTCAGGTATAGCAATTGCACCGATGAGTCAGCCCCATTGTATTCCCCATGCAATTGTAAATAAACTCTATAAATCGCAACCCATAACAATCAGAGTCCTTCGAATAAATTTGGTACTCATAATAACGGGGCTCAACTCCTCAGTTTATGTCAACCTATCAAATTTATAGAAAGGCGAGTAAGCTCGCCGTACCCTAATAAATAAACATGAGTAAAGTGACCGAATCATCTAGAAGCATCGATAAAATATGATAAGTAAATTTATTCGCGCACATTGTCCATCGAAAGGAATTGTCATAAAAATAAACGCGGGGAAAAAGGCGAGCAAGCAAGACACGCGTTGGACGCCATCCAAATTTGCGACGTCGTACCATGCTTGCTCAGCCGAAATCAATTTTGTATTAGATCGATGTTTCGGTAAAGGATAATCGAGTGTACGTGATTCCGGTGAATTCTGCAGGGAAAATTCGATGTGGTCAGGTTTTTAAATGGCAAAAATTATTTTGTGACTTTAGTTGGTTACAAATATGATGTTAACTGAATGGACATTTTATGTCTATTTCAAAATGGAATAGCGTGTGGGAGATGTGGCTTACGAATATTACTGGCATATTAGCCTCCTTCCTCTGGAATACTGATAAAGCTATGTAGGTACGTCGTCAATATTACAATAAAATCAAAAATACAAACAAATACATAAAAAATCAGGCAGACTTTTTAGGCAGTCATCAGATAGCAGATGTGTCATAAACATACTACTTAAATATATTTAACACCCAGACATAGAACAAACATAAATATTATTATAAAAATCAGGATCATTACCATGTACGCCATCACGGCCCCGATGACGCATACTCGTATAGTGGTGATCATATCTTGTGCGCCAAAAGCGGTGGGTTCGACCTCCACCTTGGACAAATATTTATATCACAAATATTTGTGTTTGGGTATTTTTAATATGTTTCTCAACGATGTATATCTCATACATCGATTGAACTCCGAGATAAGTAGTTTAAAGCACTTATATTGTGGATATCAGACAAAAGAGTAAAATATGATACGTCAACAAAAAAAAATGACACCCAGACATAGAACAAATGTTTGTCACATAATCAAATCCACAACCATAGGCATAATATAGGTACATAATTAAATGCACAATCGAGCCCATCATAAATAATTACTTAAATAAAAATGAATAACTGATATAGGTAAGTATACATGTAGCATTAACACTAACTATTTAGTGTTAATGAAACCTTTGTCACCACCAGATTTTCTTGTAAGTTCCTTTCTGGTGGCTCGTGTAATAAACCTGCATTAAACTCAGTTTTAAGACCTTTCTGGTGCTGGCAGACAAGCATAAGGTGGGTTTAATTTATGTTCTAATTTAAAATGAAATATCAGTGTTAAAAAAATAATATAATTTAATATTCCACATGTCTGAATGAAAATTGGTCTATTTATTATTTTTGATGATTAGATAGTGTACTATTAAAGGGCTTAATCAAAAAAATAATATTTTTATTTGAATTCATTTCAATTGGAGAAAGGTATGTTAAGATGCAAGTTGAAATTTATCGTCTACGCCTACCCTTATAGGACACAGGCATGATGTATTTATTTTATAATATATAGCAAATGATGACTTTCAACATCTGACTGCGCCATAAATCATTATAGGGAAAGGGTTAATCTAAAAATTATATAATTATCAAACAACCTACGGATATTATAACATAATGTACACCTATTAAAAATATGAATTATGTATTTAAAAAGGAACTATCTAACTTACATCAAAGAGAATTTCCATCAAAAGCGAATGTCAAGTTTCATTTCTATCAAGTGTTGGTTCAAGTACATTGCATTGCAGAGTGTAACATTGTAAGCGCACCTACGCGTGCAGGCTCCAATGGATATCATTTCAGAAGCAAACAGCAGCCTTTATTGCTTTTGATCTGTTCTGTGTTTAGGATGTGAGAAGATATTTCTCTTCGAGGATATGCCAATATATACTAAATATGATATGAAATAATTTATATGGTTAAATTCAGTGTAGTTTTCGATTTATAATGGTGACTAATTACAACGTTTCATAATAGCTTATTATGCGAAAATATATTAACACCCTATAATAGATAGTGCTAATAATCCTGTAACATCTCACCTGACTAAACTCTGTCACTCAACGCTATACGAATCCTAATTTAATAAGGAACTGCCGTTTCTCATTCATTTAAATATCAATGGAATACCGCTCAAAAATGTTATAATTAATCTATCTCCAACATAAATTTTAATACAAATATATCAATAATACTGACAATAAAGTGGATCCAATCGCGAGCACTAACCATTAACAAGAAAGTACAGAACGAACTTATAATTTATATATAGGTACAATTTTCCAATTAAATTATGCTACGAAGGAAATTCTACATTATCTATCCTTTACCTTTATAATCTAGCAAACTCATTTTTAAACTAAAAAACTAACTTAAGAGAGAGCAATAAGCTACGGCCATCAATTAAATTACGAGCCTAATTATCCATATACAATATCCATTTTTCTGAACGATTATCCGGCTATGTTCCTTATTCATCGCTACTCCTATGAGATGGGTCGGGAAATTGAAAACTAATATCGGATGAAACTTTTCATTGTATTCGAATGTAAATGCTTGAGCACAAACAATGTACGATGAATACGAAAGAGTGCGGGGCGGGTTGATAATATTCTATTTGAGAAAATACCTACCTCTTTTTCCGTTTTCGTTTGAGCAAAGTGAGCGTTTGCTGTAGCTTTGATAAATGACGTTGAGCGCTGCTGTTGAAGGTTTTTTTCTGACAATTTGGTCTAAAAAAATGTATCTTCCGTGTTATTGTAGATATATTTTTAAAGCGTTTTACATGACATTTATCATTATACGTATTTATGGTAAAGTGGTTTCAATAATGATATATCGTTTTAATTAAGATATTTTAGTGTCATATTACTCATTTGTTAAAGTAGCCGTGAGGTACCGGCACTGTAGAATAGTACGTCCCTCTTTACTTGGTGTCCTAAGAGGCGATTAAGGAACTAGATCCGATAGATGGCTGTATATCCATTCGAAACAGTGTAGCTCAAATGCACAGTGTGGGAATGGACAGTAGCATCCCCGTCCCGAAAGCTTCGTTATTGGATTGCCACCTGCCCAGCGCAGCAGTTATGAGCGAAAATCCCCCTACCTATGTCTAATAGTGAACTTTCTAAGGCTGATACGGTTTTGATTCTAAATATAAA
Organism: Heortia vitessoides; assembly: GCA_020976665.1. Taxonomy (NCBI): domain Eukaryota; kingdom Metazoa; phylum Arthropoda; class Insecta; order Lepidoptera; family Crambidae; genus Heortia; species Heortia vitessoides. The sequence continues at coordinate 2,631,987 of JACJUM010002929.1, forward strand.
GGTGTTTAGTTTTAATAGAGTGCTTAATATAATTTAAATTTCTAGTTATTTACAAAATAAATCAGAAATTAAACAAGTGAATTAAAGACAAAGAAAAAAATTGCAGTGTCTTAAAATTTTTGAATACTACATAATTTAAATAATATTAACCGAAAATACTTAAGGATATATATTTTTGATAAGATGTTTAAGAAACAACTTCGCAATAAGATGTTATGGCTATTCGTATAGAACAAATATTGTGGTGACATTTTTTCAACTTCTCCCAGTATTTGACAAACATATGATTTTTAGAAGGATTTTTGTAAAACAACAAATTAAATAACTAAATATACACCTAGAACTTTCTTGAATAAAAAACGACAATAAATCTGTAAAAGATTTCGTGCTTCAAACATTTTTAACATGAGCTATATTAAGCTAATTGTTCAGCGATTGCTTCGTAAAGTGCTACTTTGTTGCGACAAAAGAAGAGCTTTTTAAATTAACGCAGTTACAGCGCAAGGTTTATTCGCAAAGCTTGAATTTTTTGTTACTAAACATGGCTTCAACTTTTTTGCTTCAACTTTGACGTCATTTGCAATGGCGAACAGCCTGTGTTATCCTAAAAGTGTGAGAAATTAATTTTTCTTCCCACCTCGGCTGTGCAGTTACTAATACGTTCAATAACTTTACTGGTAAGTAATATGAAACTCGGTACTTCTATTAGTAGAAGGCTTTTGTGAGGCCAGCGAGTATTAAATGTAAGCGTTCTTCTGTTTTCGTTTTGACGGAGTACACGTTGGAAATTATTTCTGTACCCTATTTATTACACGTGCGTTATATTTTAATTAAGACGCCTTTGTCACCTACTTAGTACTGAGTAAGATGCGTATTGTCATCACCTACTTAGTACTGAGTAAGATGCGTATTGTCATCACCTACTTAGTACTGAGTAAGATGCGTATTGTCATCACCTACTTAGTACTGAGTAAGATGCGTATCGTCATCACCTACTTAGTAATGAGTAAGATGCGTATTGTCATCACCTACCTAGTATTGAGTAAGATGCGTATTGTCATCACCTACTTAGTACTGAGTAAGGTGCGTATCGTCATCACCTACTTAGTACTGAGTAAGATGCGTATCGTCATCACCTACCTAGTACTGAGTAAGATGCGTATCGTCATCACCTACTTAGTACTGAGTATGGTGCGTATGGTCATCACCTACTTAGTACTGAGTAAGGTGCGTATCGTCATCACCTACTTAGTACTGAGTAAGATGCGTATCGTCATCACCTACTTAGTACTGAGTAAGATGCGTATCGTCATCATCATCATTATAATCAGAGCAGCCATAGAAAGTCCGCTAAGGGACACTGACCCCAATTGTATTTTTGTTATTATGCGATGTAAATGATGCTGTTTGTGTGGCGGGAAGATATACCGCCATTTATCGGTTCCATTACCTCAATCACCTCTTACATATCCTGGTAAAAGAAGGTAATAGTCTACTCTGTAGGTATTGCATGGGTTCTCTAATAATAACTTTAATGTTATTGTTTGATTTGCTGTACACTTTATGTAAATAATAATAATTAGTAAAAAAATACAATTGGTTTATTAATTTGTCTCAGGCACATAATAGTCGGAATACTTAGTTCCACTCAACAGATCTTAGTAACCTATGAGAAAATCATGTCCTGTAAGGTTTAATGTCCTGTTAACCTTATCGTTTGTGTGTTCTAGTTTCCTCTATATGTTTTGATCCTGTCTTTTGTGCTAAGAGTCGAAGGTTACCCACTTAGGACAAATATTTATGTTTGTTCTGAGTCTGGGTGTTAAATATATGTATTTAAGTAGTATAATTGTGATTTTTCTGATGTCTGGTTTCCGTAACACAAGTGATTTTGTGCGATGTGTGAACTTGGAAGCATAAATGAATAAGTGTAATAAGGTAATTTTTTTTTATTAAATCAGGTCTACAAACACTCATACAATCTTTGTGATAGTAAGCATCACTGCAGGCTATAGACGCTCACAACATTACTGGTGAACATGCTAAAAAGTGGCGGGAGAAATAGGTAAGAGTAAGGTCACAATGTAGACGACCTTCGTAAAAGTCTACCTTGTGTTAAACGTAAACATTTATCGTTTTATTATTGAAGTTTAGCGTATCTTTTCTTTGGGAATGCCTATTTGTCCCCAAGGGACGTCGTAACCAGTAACCGGGACGAAATGAAACTATTTCCCGACCACGTTACTCATACCAGTCCATAAAGTCACCGACGGCCCCCGCGGGAGAGACTTGGAGAGACGTGTTCTTCGAATTTGAAAAGCACGTAAAAGTGTCGGCTCTTTCAACGTTTATGATAGCCTAGGTGGTCAGACTGCTAAATAGTTTTTGTTTTATTTAGCTTTTGTTGGAGTTGCTCACTATAAAAATATTATTTACTTTTATATTTTAAAAAATATTTATGAGGGAGGCTTAATATATTTAAAACTGTTTATTTAAATATACAATCAAATACATCTCATGGAACACAAATTTAAAAAGAAAACCTCAACCAAAAACGTCCCATCAAATTGTGAAACTTGGACTACGGAAAGCTGTTTTGCTACGTTGAATGTGAGAGGAGGAATGGACAATAAGAAAGAGGAGGTATGTATCATGATGGATGAAAAAAACTTGACATTTTGTGTGAGTGAGATGAAGCGAAAGGCTTGCGGGACCACCAAAAACAGAAATACACAGCATATTTGTCAGGAGTACCATCAGCCAATAAAGGCTGCAGAGGTGTAGGTTGTAGGCAGAGGAGGAGTTAAAAAGTGTAAGCCCTTGACTTCTCTGTATTAATTTAAAAGTGGGACTGATCCAGTTTTTTGTATTAGGAGTGTTTGCTCCTGATATAGGATCCAGGGGATCACGGAATGCCCAAAATGGGAAAGAGGAGTTTTGGGATGAAGTGAGATATACTTTGAGAAATGTATAAGATGAAATGTATAAAATGAAATGTATAAGAAATGTATAAGAAGAAGATAAGGCAGAATACAACGAAAGTAATATTAGGAGATGGTGACGTGAACGTGACGGGTATAAGGAAGTGATTGGAAAGCATGATGATAATATAATCAATGAGAAGGTATTATTATGTTGTGTATTGATGTATGTTTGTAACAAATATGTAAACGAGAAAAAGAAGAGATATAAAGCGAGAAAAAACCGTGTGAAAGAAATACTAGCGCATAAGAAAGAAGTAATAAAATATAAATTTGATAGGAGGTTATCTAATAACTTTAAGGTTTATATTAAGCTTTTCTGGAAGTCCATATGGCAAGCAAGGCAAAAATCATCTTCATTCATCTTAGCGTTATTAGAGATCATATGGGTGATATAATGAATAGGGAAGAGCGAGAATTTAGTCAATAGAAGGAATATTTTGAAAGCCTGTCTGAAAGAAATGATGCAGATAATGAGGAAGGAATACAGAAAAGGAAGTGATATATGATGATAGCGTAATAATTGAGATTTTGAGTGCACTGAAAAATATGAAAGCTCTAAAGCCTGCAGGGTATGATAGAGTCCGAATAGAGACTGTCGAGATGCTGAAGGATGGAGGAGGAATAATAGTCAGTCAAGTGTACTACCTTTTTAATCTGTGCTGGAGGACAGGCAAGTACCAAATGAATGATGCAAAGTGGTAATTGTCTCCCTGTACACAAGAAAATGGTTTCAGAAAGACTGTAAAAGTTACCATAGTATCAGCCTTCTTAGCTTCGTAGGCAAAATGTATGCAAAGGTTTAATAAGAAAAGTTGTGAACGACACCGAAGGAAAGATCTGGAATATACAAGTGGGTTTTAGAAAGGGAATAGGGTTCATGGATGAAGTATTTTCCCAGCGCTGCATAGCCGTAGAGTTCCTTGCAAAGGGTCAAAAGGTATGTTGTGCTTTTTTGACTTTGAAAAGGCTTATGAAAGAGTTGCGCGAAAGGAGTTGTGGAAGATAATGTCTGTCTGTAATAGGGTGAATGACCGTCTAATTCGGCATTCCGATCTCTTTAAAAGGATTGTGCTGCGTTAGAATAAACGGTCCCTAAACCTAATTGTTTGACATCCATAGAGGTATCAGAAAGGGATGTGTAGCATCGCCTTGGTTATTCAACTTATTAATAGACAACTGTCATCAAATGTCTTCTTTACGCTGATAATCAAGTAGTGTTAGCGTCGTCAGCTGAAGAGTTACAACAGATGATAACGATTTTGCAAGATTCCTTTAAAAGGAAATGTATGAAAATAAATGTAAGACGAAAGTGATGATTATTGAAAATGAGGAAGTTATTAAAAATTGTCTATGAAAGATTAATGCGAATAAAGGAAGCAAGAGTGGTATGCCAAGATCGTAACAAGTGGAGAATCATAGTCTCTGCCTATGGGACACAGGCGTGATTTATATATGTAAAAATGTTTTTTTCAAAGCTGGGTTTATGATTATAATATTGCCATTGTGCATATTAACGCTAGGGCAAGACTTGATAGACTTAGAGAGAAATCGAAAAATATATAGTACTTTCTATAATATGAAATGTACTATATATTTCCCGATTTCTTATTTGGTTCAAGATAATATAAGGCTAATTTGATCATAATATTGATTGAAATATGTTTTACTACCCTTCCGCCTGCGCCTTTGTAAGCTAAGTCTTTTCTTTATATTTTATCCTCTTCTTTATTATCATCTTGATTTTCTTGTTATTACGGGATATTTCTAGTATATACCGTCTTATACCGGCAGAGTCGAATAGTACTAGTAGTAGTAATAGTCTAATAGTATAGATTAAGTTGACCAGAACCAACAGATGGCGGTGTATACTTCCGAAACCGTGAAGCCATCGCAATAGATACGCTCTGCGATTGCCAATACGCTTTCCTAGCGAAGAAATTATGGGCAAAATTCGTCCTTTCTTGTAGAGGCTTATGTCCAACAGTGGACTTCCAATGGCTGACATAATAATCATGCAGGAACATGTTTTATGAATAAAAAGTAGTCAAATTTCATCCAGACATGATATATATATACATATTTAGGTACACGTTTAGTGATAAAACTTTCGCGTATACACTATTATATTTGTACAAGTACATCGAAATAATTCAGTGATGAATCTCTTAAAACAATAATTAAATGTGACTTTATAATGTGGTACTATTGCCATTGAAACTGGTGTATTAATTAACGAAATCGTCAGGTAAGGCTAAAAAAAAATATCGGAGCGAAAATGCAAATGACGAAGTAAGTGGTTTTTTAATCACAACACAACTCAGTGCATAGCTATATGCGACCTCAATCCCACACGAGACCAATGATCGTATTGAAAAATGCTGTTTAAAAATCTAGGATTGATCTTGATCATCAATGATAATTTTGATTTATGATGTCGTATCGTAGTCTAAAATACTTGTAGTCTGTAACGAACCCTAAACTTTTCATTGATTTTTATATTAAAATTCTACTGCATATAAAAAAACCTCCGTAGATTCCACCTCTAGGCACTAGGCTATTGTTTTTTTTTTCATCCGCTCTGGAATGCTCTGGCAATAAATTCGTTTATTCAACCTTCACGTCAATAGCGGACTGGTATAAATTAAGGGGTGGACGGAATTTCTGAATGCAATTGGCATGGCTGCTGTAAAAAATGTTTTTTTGTTTATTTCGCATAGCTTAATTTTGAGACGTAATGATGGTAAAGATCTACTTTGATCGGAAGATCGGCTTTGTTAGTACATAACAGAAATAAACCATAACGTATTTAATTTTTTTAAACATATCGAATGGAATGACACTTTTTTGGTTAAATAATGGAGTACAAGAATATGAGTTATAGTACCTCCTTCTCTACCAGTAAGAAAATATAGATGGCGTTGGACCTATTCGATACTGCGTTGTTTTGATTTGCCATTGGAGGATGCTGCTTCTCTAACTTTATAACCCTATTTCTGATGTACGTTATTTTATGCATTTATTGCGTTTATTTATACATATATGTATGCCACGTTTATTTATTTTGTATATATATTGCCTGCACCAGTATATATATATATTTTTCTGTTTTGTGTAATGGTTGACTGTGAGATAATGCCATCTGGCATTAAGTCCGCCATTTGACCATTTTGTAACATTTTGTGCAATAAAGTTAAATAAATAAAAAAAAATACTATCGATATATTCATGGTTCTTTTGGTTTATATTTTTTATGGTTTAGAGCAAGACCAGTCAATGACATTCATAGTTGAGTTTTTGGACGGAAATAATGAGCAGACACTTGCATATTTAATATAAGTTTTGTCCAAGTTCATGAAGTAATGTCACTGCGTTTTTTTAGGCAAGTTAAGTTTATTTTTTATGGCCAGTTGTAAGACATACCCTTGATATTTTCTACGCAATCGATGTAACGCGATATAACCAGATTGCAATAAGTAATTCGTATAAATGAAAAATGTGAACTCAAATTGAGATAGCCTGTCATCCATACTTCGATTGATTTACAGTTCTGTGTGGACATATATTTTTCCCGATGATATAATAATCTGGCTATAAATCTGCCGGATTGTCTCTTGGTTTGCGGAGTTGGTATAAGTAGTGAACAGAATTCTGGACATGCTAGCCGACTTTTGTCTTGCATAATAAGCGGTGAACACATTATTCTATTATAATTTTTTAAAGTGCTCAACGCTGCTAGTGAAAACCAAATCTGTGTTTTTAGTAAAATGGAAATACCACGACGTGAGTTGGTTAATAATAGAGGTCGGATAATTAGTTACCTTTGCCAGCTGAAGTGTGTTAGGTGGAACACTTGAACGTAAGCCATAGGTTTTATGCCTCGTTTAAATAGTTATTAATTATTACTAAGTAAATGAAAAACTTTGCTTCCTTGGCGGAAAGTTCAGCTTTTAAAGCCAGTTATCTAATAAAAATTGAACTCTAGTAAGGACGGTAGGCGTCACGTATACAATTGAATTTAGTAACGCTGACGTCAGTTAGGATTCCTATAACATCATCACTAGTTCTTAATTCAACTTTTATCACCATCCATTTTATTTTCAAGTGGTTCGCGCAATGAAAATGCTTTTAACATGTTTTAGACACGCTTGGGTCCGGCAGACTAATTTTAAACTAGGCGACTGAATGACCTATTTGTTAAAAAATCCCTTACAATGTATTTAGTATTAACTAGATAAAAATATTGTTTGATTGGCGAAGTTAAAGTCCCTACAATAGGCCTATAAATAAATATATTTTTTTATAAATTTATACTACATCTCATTCATTGACCTGACTTCGTGTTAAATCTCTTAAGGCACTTTAATTACAAATATAGTACTTAAATACATATATTTCACAACCAGACACAGCACAAACATATATCATCATATAAATATTCGTTCTGGGTAAGAATCGAACCCACGACCTTTGACGCTTAAGATAGAATCACTACCATCTGTGCCATCAGTCTCGGGCCTATATTTTAATAAAAATATTTTTCCAGTAACATTTTAACTGACCGAGTCGTTTTGAGTTTGAAAAAACGAATTTCAAACGAGTACTACTACCTAAGTAAGTAAGTAGCTGCAAATTATAGAAGGTAGATTTAAAATACCATTTTATATGGCTAATAAACATGCGCTATTAGTAAGCGAATAGCATTATTAGTTATAATTAAAAAGATAAGAAAGTTAAAAAAAAGACATTGTAAACAAAGACAGGTCTTCAATTTGGCAATGCTCTAGTAATGTTTTTGTAAAGTGCATGCGTTTATCATCTTACTTATATTAAAAGTCTTGTGTATTTAATTGGCGCTAGTGTATGTATAAGTTATTGAATATTAACGCTAAAATTACAGGATCAAATGGAAATTATTCGACTAAAAATGGAAACCAATATTTCCAGTGGTCTCTACTGAAAAAAACGCAGGGGCAATACAGAACAGTTTAAAATCTATGGATGACATTGTGTGGCTATAAATTGGATCAGTAATAAGACTATTGTTTGTAAAATTTAAAGCATTTTTGACTTAGATATATAATATTATTTAAACACTATAAAAACATTAAGTCTGTGTCCTTACTTCTCGTAGTTATCCCCAGAAGTTGCATTCCGAACGGACAAATTAACTGTTATTTTTCCCCTTAATGGAACAATTCCGTAATAAATCCATCGGTTCTGTCTCCGCGTCAGTGGCGGGTTGCATAAATAAGGGAGTGAACAGAATTTCGGATTGCAAGCTTTAGCAATTGAACGAGAGACGAGAATATGCTTAAATCACGATGTCTTTAAGCATTTACTTTAGAACAGCGAACTCTTTTAATGTTTGTTATAGCACGAAATGCACTTTGAGGTGTTGTTTTTTGTATCTTAACTATGAATGATATTAGTTTTAGTATATATATAAATGTATATTTTATTGCAACATTCGTTTCTATCTGAGGTTCAGTCAAAATAGATCCTGCAATATAGACATATAAATTTATTGATGAATAATCTATATCAACAATTTGTGCGATCGACATAAACCAAGTGCTTAAACCAAGTAACGATACCAATGTCTATTTCTTTGAAGATGGTCGTGACAGCAATTATGTATCTCAAGAATTCTTATTTACCGAGTCTTTTTTATGAATACCGTAATATAAATCTTTACGTCGATCGTTTTTTATAATGTATATGTTCTAGTTAGGGACATTAGGCACATAAAATGTTATTGTTATAAAATCGTGTTTGAAAATTGAATAAATTTTCAAACACGATTTTGAATAAATTTTCAAATTAGCTGTGATTCAATAGTACTGCCCACAATTGCCACACTGCAGGTGTGGTGATAATCATAAAAGTTGTTGATTTACTCGTAATAACCGAACACCAGTGTATGTTAACATACAAACGAAAAGCACTAACCTTGGCTATTTAGACAACTGCAATGACAAGTACAGACCCTGTGTTACTCAAAAATATTTTTTGGACCTTGCAAACGCAACTTTTAGAGCTCAACAAAAATGCAAAATATAATAGACACAAAATAAAAAAAAAATCACTCTCTTTATCGTAGATCAAAAGGGGCCAAATCGTTTATTCAATATCGCATTTATTGACAATTTCAAAGCTTGTAGAGGGATAATTCGATATTCCCATTTAGGATCGGTTACGAATCGCCGGAGTATTATTGTGTTTGTATTCAGTGCGCGTTCCATTTCGTTCTCACCAATGGTGCGGTCCGTATAACCGATTGGATGAAATGAGGAATATGGATCTGGCTTTAAATTATTGCAAAGTACTTTATGATACTTGAATACATAACAAATGTTTGTGGCTGGGAATGTTTTTTCTTAGACTAAGGTTGCTTAATTTTTTTTTTTAAATACTTCTCATTTTATGTAGTTACATGGATAACATTGAAAACAAAAGTTAACTTACAACAAAAGCTTTTATATATTCAAAATATAATATGGCTCCATTATTTTTTTCTTATCAATATTTACAGTGCACAGATAAGTCAGACGATATCTGTGGAAAAGTGTATGATGTCTATACGTTTGTTTTTAATTTAGCGAGGGTAGCATAACACATGCAGATAAATGCTCAATCATGACGGTACCGTATGTTTATTAATGAGATCAAATATAACTCGTAAAATAAAAAACAAAATTAATTTGATCTATTATTAGAATCAAATTTTTATTTGTTTCTTCAAAAAATCTACTTACCACACGTAGAATAAATAAAATCGATTCTCTACAATATATTACAAAACCAGTTTCATCCAGTCCATACCGGTTCAGATGTCGGTAAATGTGGCTACCCGGGACGGCACCTCGAGCCCTGATTGAATTTCTATTCAGGATGATTTACAGTTTCTGTACTGAAACTCCATTTGTATAAAAGTAGTGATATTTTATTGTTGAGATTTGGTTTTAGTTTGATACATTTTAAGGATCAACTATTAAATTAAATGACAATACTATATGCTCAATTTCACCACATGCTGATAAACTGTTTGTAAGCATATCAATGACTTAAATTCGTATACTCATTATTTAATTATTAATCATATCAATTAAAAAACGTATCCAAAAAATATAGTTTCAAATACAACAAATATAGCACGTTACTCATATTTAAATAAGGCAATAAATATAGTATTCTAAATTTAATCATTTAGAATGCACTAAATTAAGTAAGTGGTTCTTCAGTGACGGACAAACTCACCAACAAAGTGGCGATGCGTTTCACATAACGTACGAAAGGATAATAAAACCGGTTAAATCTAGTTCACACCGGTTCACTGCCCGGCGAATATGGCCGACCGTCGGGAGTCCGTTTCTCGGATCCCTGATTGAATTTCTGTTCCGGATGATTTACAACATATAAATAAGGGTCCTTTTTTATGGGGATCTCTCAACGGGTGGTTATGCATACGACATTTGCCTTTAAAATTCTTTAGGAAAAATACATAGTACAGTTATATTATTTTTTCTTATCATCATAATTTTCATATCATTTATAGTACGTCCACTGTGGGTAGACTTCCTAGGCTGCTCTTGCTGGTGTGTAGGACGTTTCTCACGTCCAGAACTCTACGGCTTTCTTGATTAATCCTGGGTATCCATATGAATTACTTGCAACACTATGGGTATCAAATGGTATGAATCTCATTGAAGGTTTACTATAATATTGTTCTTAAATCAGAATTATATAAACTCTATTATTCAATTAGGGCTTATATATAATTATGTTTTTGCACTTCAATATATCATACACCTCAAACTGCCTTTTTATTATATTTGTTCTCCATCCAAAGATTTCGTGAAAGTTACTGATATGTGCACTAAAGATGGTTATTTTACTGTTCTGTATGTATGTCCTTGTGAATATGTTTTATTATTACTTTTCATTATACAGAGATAAAGGTGCAAGTGATCGCTGAATGAAATTGAAGGCCGAATAACTTTGGAGTATAATTAAATTGCAATTTAATAGTTTATATTGCAACCTACATTTTGTAATGTATTGTGCATATTAGGTCGACGAAGTTCACGTGAGTTTATCACGTTATTCGGTATTTTTTCCTACTTTTAAAGTAGTTTATATCCCCAAAAGTATAGTACAGCAATACATATACAAATTCATTAATATCTGTAAAAACATTGCCGTTGTGATTATGTTTTTTTTACTTGCTTTGGTACACCAAGTAACTATTTTTAATGACTTTTAATAAATACAAAGGTTACCTTGAAGATATCGTTCTATGCAATAACGTCACCGGTTATATCTGTTGACTGAATTTTTAAATACGTAACTTCAAAAAACAAAAAAGCAACGATATCTTAGTCTTTGTTTTATAATTATTATTATTATCATCTGTTTATTGGCGTAACAGTGAAAGCGTTACAAATAGACGACACATAGACATCATCAGTCATAGAACATATACTGAAAAACATAGGCTTCCCTAAAAGATATCCAATGTACGAGTATATACGTTTGCATCGGAACAACGCTGCATTGTGTTAGTTTAATTCTATGATTTTCATTTAATCATAACTCTTTCAATATCTCAATCGGTTTTAACGGATGCAAAAAGAATATTATTTTACTCTGATGGTACAATATAACAAAAACAGACATACTGACGCATTTAGATTATCAGTACGGACTACTTAACTGTTTGTTTGTGTACCGGTATTACCGACAAAGTTGGCAGCATTTGACAACCCTTCTCTCCAAACTTGATTGAATTTCTCTTCCGCATGATTTAGTGCTTATAAATAAGACCGTCCCCAAAAGAGGCGGACGAAATGTGAGCAAAGAAACAAAACAATTTTACGTATAAGCAAGCATGTACTCGTGTTTATGTTGTCTTAATATATGTTATTGTATTTGTTTTATATAATGAGTGACCGGCCGCCATTATTTCAATGATATATAACAATATTGATTGAATGGCATTGTTGGGTGTGTATTTTTATTAGTGTTTTTTTCATTTAGTAATAGGAAAGAAAGAAGATTATTTCAAATATCACCTTTCATTCAAAAGTCATTCAATGAGATCTTTATAAAATGCACATAATTAATTAATAGTTATAAAAATTTAAGTATTTCATAAATTTAGGAATAAGTCCAACCAATTACAATATAAATTCAGAAGAAAAAAACTCAGAAGTTCTTGAGAATACTTTAAATTTAATAAAATATGCAGAAATAAATTGACTATCTAACGGTAGTTTACATTATTAGACAGTGTTAACTCACGTCTTATTCGTGCGGAAGTCCAAATTTAATAGAGCACCAAATTTCCACTAACCCTCTCACATACACTCATTTATTAGCATTTTTAACACAGGATTAACACATACGTATTTAATAGATCTTTTATGTCTATATTTATCACGGCATTTTGAGTGATATTTATGCTTTTTTGATGAAATAAATGTTAGGAAAGTACCCTTTGTACCAGTTGTAAAAGATGACTAAGTTACCCGAATCAACAGATAGCGGTATTTCCGCCCGAAACTGTGTAGTTTGAATTCACAAGGCGGGGATAGTCAGCAGCATCTCTGACTTGAAAGCTGCGCTTATCTAAGCGGAAATTAAAGGCAAATCCCCTCTTTTTTGGAGAGGCCTATGTCTAGCAGTGGATTTCCAATGGCCGAAAAGGTGAACACTGATGATATAACTAATGGTCCCAAAGAAGCAGATAATAAATCTTTATAAATTTGTTAAAATTTTGCTATCAACATTTATATTTACAAGCAGTGAATGAAGTTTAAATTTGAATGTAAAATTATTGACAGTTTTGTGAAAGTTGATCTGACTTTTATAATCACACTAGCTGTTTCCGCGACTTCGTCCGCGTGGATTAGTTTTTCTGAGTACCATACCTCTTTATCTTAACTTATATAAACTTTGAATGTCATATTTATTTATATCGAATCAATGGCCTGAAAAAGAAGTTTCAAGTTTCTAGCTCTAAAAATAGCGATACTTCCATATAACTTTTCATCTCCCTTTTTGACCCCTTACAACCCTCATTTAGAATTAAAAAACAGCCTATGTCCTTTCTCGGGGTCTAAAGAATTTCTGTGCCAAATTTCATCAAATCGGTTGAGAGGCTTAAGCGGGAAATTGTAACAGACGGACAGACGGAGTTACTTTCGCATTTATAATATTAGTAGGGAAGTAAGGATATATTAAAATACAAATAAACTTCTTATAAATATGAGGAATTCTCTTTAGATTTGCTAAAAATTTTAAGACTAAAGGCAAAAATACTCAAAAAACAGTATAGAGAGCTGTATTATAGCAACAGAAGCCAAAGTATGTTTATGGGAAACTAACCCTGGGGTACGTGGTGGGTCTGACAGACCCATCGCTTCAAGGCATCGACAATATTTTAGAAAATTCATAAAAACTCCCGCTGTGTGCTTAAGTAGCTTCGTGATATAGACTGGATGCTAGATTGCCACCTACCCGCGAGCTGCAGCACGTACGCGTTTAAGTAACACGAGCTTTATCTGTGCTCGAGTCTGAGAAATCCGATCAGGCACGCGGCGTAGCTTTTAACTGGTAAATAATTATTTTCGTTTTCTGGTAAATAATTATTTTGTCCAAGTGTTTGCGTTTGTACTAAAGCAGAAAATATTTTTACTAAAACACCTGGTGTGAAACATTAGGCAAAACATGCGCAGCAAGAACTTGATTGCTTTCATCTGTTTGCGACTGAAGACATGTAGAATGTTATTACGGAACAAATTTATAGGAAGATCGCAATACAAGTCAGAGATCACAATGAACGAACTAAAAGCAGTTATTGGATTTCTCTTCTTAGCATGATTATTCAAATCTGAAAGAAAAAACCTGAAAGATTTACGGGTTAGTGACATAATAGACAGAACTATAGATTTATTTCAAATAACACTGAGTTTGAGTTGATTTTTTTTCGTTGTAAATTGTATGAGATTTGATAACTTAGACACGCGTGAAGACAGAGCAGCAACTGATAAATTGGCACCTATCAGACATATTATTGAAGGCTTTTTAAGAAACTGCCAATCCGTCTATTCTTTATATTAACATTTAAACATCGATCAAGAATTGGTAGCACTTCGTGGGAGATGTGGGTTTCACTAGTACTTATCCAGCAAACCAGCAAAGTATGGGATAAAGATTATAGCTCTTGTTGATTTCCACACTTATTATTATTTGAATGTGGATATATAGACAGGAGAACAGCCAGAAAGACCATAAAAGATGAGCAATAAGCTGATTGGAGTAGCAGATCAAATAGTAGAACCAATCTCTCCAACAGGAAGAAATAGCACTAAGGACAATTGGTTTACGAGCTATCCTACGTATGAACATTTTCTAAAAAACCACTAATTAATTACTGTGACACTAAAAAGTAACGTATAGAACTTATCTTTATAATTGTTTGACAATTATAAAGATAAGTTCTATAGTTGTTACCTAATTATGAGAGGATTTCTAACTGCTTAGTTAAATTTTATAACATAATTTGTATTTCTTTTTCATTTAGTAACAATGTTCAATATAAATTAAAACTTTTGGTTTGTGATACGTCAAAATAAATGAAATATAACCATTTATGTTTACGGGTCTGTCAGATCCACCAGGCCCGTGATTTTTACTTACCGAGCTCTCCAAGGGTTAAATGTTATTACTATATATAATTAAAAGATAAACATAAAATATATTTTATACTGGGAATATCATTCAAATTTAAAATAAGTAATTGATTTCTTTCACTCATTAAGAAGTAAATAAAACATATCTGGGAACCCTCTAGGACGTAACGAACCAAATTCGGGAACTTTACATCGAATATTAATATTAGCCCTACACATTTAATACAACGTCTATTTTGTTATAACCAAGCGCATAACACCGAAAGTGCCTCCCAAATAGCATTGTTTATTTTAACAAGCACTAAAGTATAAAGTTGCCGCTCACCAAATATTGACAATTCCATTAAAGCGTTGCGCTTGGCCGGTAAACGCTGTTATAGATAATTTGCTTTTAACATTTTACGTTCTCTTGCAGTATTGATAAACATGTTGGGCGAGTTAAAGCGCTCTAAGCAAACTGTTCGCAAGAGAATTTGCCTTTTCGATGAAATACCGGCTCGGACATCTTCAGTACATAGAATATTCTCTTACTCAAAGCAAGACTATGCAAATACTTGCATAATTATCATCGTTATCTGTTATTTATCCCGAATTGTAGGTGCTGGTGAATCAAACTAAATAACCACTCTGCTTAAAAATGGTTTATTAGATGGCAAAGAATAGTTATTGCTTTTCTCTTTAGATAATGTTGAGTAAGTGATTCTTATACCGATATCACATTTCGACTCAATTCTAAGAGTTATGAAATAAATACAACCTTTAACGACATTTGTGTCCATTCTGACGCACGTTGCGTTTGAATTAGAGAACCAATTAATCGATTCGTATGTTGAGAGTTGAATTTTCATGAAATCGGTAATTGATGAATAGAAAAACAAATAAAAAGAGTGATAAAGTTTAAAGACTCAAAATTTATTTATAATATCTGTTGAGTAGTCTTGTATTAAAAAGTACTCATTATATTTGGCATAGTAGGTGAATCTTTATTTGCATACTTTATCAAACAGTGCCTTAAATCCTCGACAGAGGTTATGCAAAGAGAATCCAGATAAGCATAACATTATGAAACATGCGTCCAAATTTGAATTTCAAAGGCGTCACAGAAGAAGTTCATAGCACAAACGGAAGCAAAACTCTACTCTTTCTTTGCCTTTGACTATGTATGACACCGTAGCAACAATGAACTAAAATAAAACACAGAATATAGTTTCAGAAGCGCTCTTTGAGAGCCCATGCAGTATTATCGGTATTTTTTGCTCGTGGTTTTTCCTTAGTAATATACTACACTGAGTGATTCATGGTCGTAGAGACTCGTGATCGAATAAATAGAGATAGTACTTAATTTCTATACATTTTACATCTATTAACTAATTGAACACTAGAACATTATCATTAGCAATGCTGTGAGGTACCGACGGAGTAAAATAGCTACACTATAGCGGTATATCCATCCCCAATAGTATAGCTCTAATGCATAGGGCAGAGATAGGCTGCAGAATCAACGTCGGGAAAGATGTGCTCTTCGATTGCCACCACGATTGACCAGAGCGGCAATTTCGGGCAAAATTCATCTTTCTTGGGTAGGCGTGTGCCTAGCAGTGGACATCCTATGGCTGATATAATGTTGATGATGATTAGCAATGTATTGTATTATTACAGATCTGTGAGGTACCGGTAGAGTAAAATAGTACCTCCCCCTGTACTAGGTGTTGTAAGAAGCGACTAAGGTGCCAGAACTAATAGATGGCGGTATATCTATCCAAAACTGTATAGCTCAAATGAACAGGGCGGGTATGGGCAGCAGCAACCCCGTCGCGAAAACTGTGCGCAATTGCCCAGCGCGGCAATTTTGGGCAAAACTCTCCCTTTCATGTGAAGGCGTATGTCTAGTAGTGGACTTCATATGGCTGATGTGATGATATGATTAGCAATGTATTCTATAATTACAAATCTGAAAAATTAATTGAGATAAAATCTTGTTTTAAATTTCATGGAATGAAATATGGAAGTTGAAGCGAAATTCTATTAATTAATTCATATCATTCCATAGTATATATGTTATAACTTTTTCACGTTAATTGAGCGTTAACAAGAAACAGCGATGTTTAAACTATATTTAATATCATGTTGTGTTGGTAATGCAAGAGAAATAATAAATGCTATATATGTTAGCAACAGCAAGAACACTTGCAAAAAAAATCAGTTTATCTAGCTTTAATAAAAGTTAATGATACTTCATATGCCACGCACAATATTACTTGGCTAACTTAAGATTAGACTCTTTAACATTTCACTGTAAAATATGATTACAGCAATAAAGAACTCGCCTCAGATTTATGAGATCATAAATTAAAATTTAAATAAGTCGCATCGGTGTGATAGACTGCGACCTTCTAACTATATGATCAAAAGAATACATCTAGCTCTCAAGAGATTTTTAGCAATGAATCACGCTTGTATCACGTGGATATTTACGTTCACTTTTATCTAGATCTTGGCACAGTAGGACGAGACAGTCGGAAAGATCTTGATTTTGGTATCATGGATTAAAAATGTTTTAAAATTTATACCCTGCCTTGTTTAAATATTATGTTGTTTGTTGGATTATAGGATAACCCTCTTTTGTTACATCGGATCACAAGTGAGATATTCTTTATGACATCGTTTAAGTTTGAGTATCACCGACCTTATGTTACAAAAATTGTTATTGTACTCATGGCTAACGCCATCCAGGCTAAAAAACAGAGAGGCATATAAAGAGGTTAGCTCCTTGCTTATATATGTGAACTGGCTGTGCCCGGGACATCGTCCGCGTGCAGCAGTTTCTTTGGGCACAATACCTTTTTAATTTTACTTGTATAAACTTTGAATGTTATATTTATTTAAATATACAAATCAATATCCTTTTAAGCTTTTAGCTCTACTTCTTCTAGCTCAATAGTCATACTTTTATAAAAAATTTCATCCCCCTTTTGACCCCTTACAACTCTCATATCGAATAAAAAAAGGCCTTTGTCATTTCTAAGACTAGACTATCTGTGTGCCTAATTTTATTTAAATCTATCGTGCGAATCACAGAACCGTGTTCTGTGCAAATTTACTCCTTTCTTAAGTATGCCCATATTCTATAACAAATATTTTTTGCGATGAAGATGATAATAATAATTAAAAATGAAAAAAAATACAAGTTATTTTAAGTAATTTAATGCCTTACCATATTAATGTCAAAATTTAAAACAGCTTCGAAGGTAAATTAACGGATCCACTGTGTATGAAAAATCTGATAAACAAGATACAGCAACGCTTGAGTTGTACGGCTACGACCAATTAAAAACTCGGAATCATAATAACTATCTTCGAGCACTTGTCGGAAGCATAAAAAAAAATTCTCTATGCATTCGAACATACAATTTATTATAAGAGTTAACTAGCCTAAAAATCCTGTTAACTTTAAAATTATGAAAATCAATGCTATTCACATTCTAACCGGGACTTATTATTAAGTGGCCGGTAATAAGTTTCTGATGGATATTGGACGATGATCACCGGTTGGCATCGCTCGCTTGCGCTCATGCCAAAAAGCTTGATATAATTGGAACTCCTTCTAACTTTTGGATTAAAGCTAATTTATAATTAATGCTATTTTGTTATCATTTATCTAGGGGATATTAATTAAACAACTTAACTGATTTTAAACTGTGTCTACTTTCGCGTAGAAAATGTTTCTTTGAGAAGTTGGTACCTATCTGATCACTAAAATATGACCGTAATCAAATTGAGAGATCAAAGCTTTTAGAATATTACAAATATTTTTCCAAGGGTTTAAACTAGTCTTTTAATTACCTCAGGTTTTCTGTCTAGTTGAGAAAAGTTTCAAGATTTCAGCTGCAGCTCCTAGCAGGAGCCTACACTGGCCATACCAAATAAACATACATTTACTCTAGATATCAATGACCACCCTCGATGCAGAACCCGTGGTGCAAGGTTCGAAAAAAACAGTCAATTCCTCCTGAATTGTCCGAGTTTGTATATTAGATACTTAACTAAAAGTAGTATCATTGTCTGAATACTTAATATCAATAATATCAAAGTATATGTGTATTTTATATTGATAAAAGCCACTATCCTATACAAATTAGCCATAACGTCTTTAATAAAACAAAAAAAACTACATGTCAGTTATAAGCAGTCCAATTAAATAAGGAAAAAGTATATCAAATAAATATCCAGGTACCAAGAATCCTTCACTCAATCTGTAAATATGAAATAAGTTTCTGAGTTATTGAAAAATGATCCCACTCATCGAGTGGTTTGGCAATATTTGAACAAACGCATGCCAAGAAGGTTTTCTTTAGTTTAGTGGCGCTGACTGAGTAGAAAGTAGATTTTCTCAGGTTTTTAAATCGTTTTTCAATTATTCCACGAACAAACTAGCACTGTGCCGAGCAAAATATATGAAGGAACGGTTAGAACTGAATCAATTAATTTCGAATACAATACATACCACTATTGTTAAAATAAGCTTAGCAAATCGGAGAGCTATATACTCGTATAATCAACTTTTATTCAAGATCACCTAGACAGGAAATGTTCTAGAAATATTAACAATTAAGATTAACACTTTCAAGATTTTAAATTAGACATTTTTAAAACCGTGTAACTATTAAATTACCATGTTTAAGTGGCGATAACCACGGTCATGACGCCGTAAAATTTTGAAATGGTGTTCATGAAAACGCAGCGTAGCCTATGCTATGATTGCATGATCTCCGTTTATTTTCATTTACTCACGGAATGGCCTGACGATTTGATTAGAACCTATTAAAAATAGTTGGAGGGGGGGGGGGGGGGGCTATGTCCAGCACTGGATGATGTAGTTGATATCAATATAAAAAAATATTAAAAATTCTCACAACATCTCATACATTGACTTGACTCCGTGGAAAGTCACTTAAAGCAGAAAATTATGTGTTGTAATTTCAGGAATAGACTTTGCGTTACCATTGAAACCTATAGGTATGGTGAGGCTTACTATCAAGTAATCAATGTGCTTGCCAACAAGCAGATATCGCAATAATTGCATGTGCCGGTCATAACGTGTGACAGTATTACCGTGGGGTACCAGCGAAATAAAATAATATCTCCCTCTCTACCTTGGGTGTCGTAAGAGACAAATATTGTACTGGAACTGATAGATAACGGTATATCTATCCGAAACAGTGCAGCTTAGCTTGTTGTAAAGCTGCGCTCTGCGATTCACCATGCCTTCCCAGCACGGCAATTATAGGTAAATTTTCCCTAACTTGCGGGGTCTATGTTCAACAGTGAACTTTTTATATTTGATATAATGACGATGAATGTGTGGCAGGACCGATCGGTTAAAATATCTAGTTCAGAATCCAGATAAGTCCTTCTTATTAAGCAACATTAAAATCTTGTTAATCTATAATTATTATATATAATTATGTGAATGTGCTCCAACCGAAGTAATATTCTGGTCTTATTAGTCGATCTTAGCTGATAATTAAAAAGTATATTAAATTTCTATTATAGGTTACTGGTGGTTATTGAATAATGATCACTCTCAACAAACTTGGCACGGGACCTCGAAACGTATGCCAGAACGGTCTTATCTAGTTTAGAACCAAGATACAAGTTGACTTTTTATCACTGGATAGTATAAAACAAGCTATTCGTTTCTGTCTCTCCGTTCACTTTGTTTAAATCACGCAATGGGTTTTATCCTTAACTTGCTATTGCCCTATTTCTGCATTTCAATCGTGCGTAATAACAGTTTTATTACATTTATTTATTTTGTTTGTTCAAAATATATTTTGTATGTTTTTTTATTAAATAAAAAAGTTATTGATATTATCTTAACAATTAAAGATTGATGATAGTGAGGAAACGTGGTGAGGAAAGTAATCTACATAGTAAATATCTTGTACACCTCCTAAAATCGAGGCGAGTTAAAACCACTTTTCCATCTTTGATTTCCATTTGCCCCAGCTTATTTGGGTGGCTTATTTAGTGACCAGCCAGTCATTGTCTACCAAATGTACTGTATATATGTAGAATTGAGACAATTTACGTAGTTCATACGTCCATAGTCTCAAGCAAAAGCCAGGTTTATTTGTCCACTGAATATATTTTCTTTTGTTTTGGCTTTCATAATTTGCAATTGATCTTGTATCTCTCTGGTGTTATTTTTAAATAAATGTTTTAAAATAAAATAGTTTATTACTGGTATGTATCTAAAATATAGCTTTTTCGCCCAAAAAACCACAATATAACATTATTCCCAACTAATTAGGCAATGCTTCCCAATGGTAGGAAACCAGACACTATAAAGTTTCATATGTAAACCAGAAAGTTATTTATTTCTGATATTACAGTCTTCTCATATTTATTGAAGCATTTGATTAATATGATATTACAAGGTTTAAATTATTTAATATGCTATTGATTATTTGTAATTCTAATAATGATTTCTTTTAAAAAGGTCTGAGATAAATCTGAAAAACGAACTGGTCTGAACAGTCTAGGTATTTGAAGAAAATTATGAATGCAAATAGTATTTTTATTTACTTTCTGACTATTGTTTAATGCACGTTGTAGTATAATTTTAATGTCTTCATACTACCTATATTATTACACAAATCAACAATTCAAATAAAAAATTACCTTTAACCTCAATTTGACAGCTTTCTCACAGTTTCTAACCGTTGGCCCCTCTAAAGTTTAAGGTTAAACGCTCCGCGATATCTCATCACCAGACATCAAAGGGCTGTATTCTGATTTCTGAAAATGCCCGTAATATGTTTCTGCCGGATATTGGAGCATGATTGCGCCCGACAAGTGTACGCTCAACGAATGTTGGCACGACTTGCCCAAACGCACGCCAAAAGGTTTTCGTTGGTGCAATCCTATTGAAATTTACTGCCTCGCCAGACCGTGTTGATTTCGGAATCACAACAGTTTATTAGTTGTTGAGTCTGGTTGTTGTGTTAGAATTGTTAAATTTCCTGAAAATGTTAAAATAAAATAATAAATAATTACAACTTTAGGAAGGTTTTCTAATAAATATAAAATAATAAGCTGATTGTTTTACAATATGATACGAAGAATCATGTTCTATGAGCTTCTAAAGTTCTCGTATAGAGACGACGAAAGTAAAAACGCAAAATATTTACTAAAACTAGATTAAAATTTATATGATAAATGTGTTTGACCTGTGTTAGGGTGTTAAATATGTATTTTTTTTTAAGTACAATAATTTGTGATTTTGCTATTTCGTGATTTCTCACACAAGTTTTTAACCGACTTATATCAGAGTAACATGAATCTTTGAGATGTGTAATTGTGATGTGATGTATTATTATTATTATAGATATAGGAACGCATTGGACACAGGCCGCATACAACTGGTCCTATTAGAAATTACTTGGGGAGGTCAATAATAGTCAATTTGCCGTACCTGGTGCACTATAGGAGGCAGTTGAAAACATTACGCCATGATTGTTTTCTACTACTATAATATGGTATTCCTAGAGAGGCCTTTCTCTCAGAAAGAACACAGCAGCAAAGTCTCTCATCCTTCAAATACGAACAGATTCTTATTAATGCGAACGCTTTCTATTTGGTGGTAGAGGAAGGTGAGAGTTAGGAACCCATGCAAACTTTTTATAGGTCTACCTCTGGTAATTTATTCCGGTAATATATTTAATTGGTGATTCATTTCAATAAATTTTTAATTAGGATTTTGAAATTCGTTTCATCATCATCACCACTCCAGCCATTGGAAGTCTACTGCTGAACATAATCCTCATTAAGAAAGGGGGGATTTTGCCCATAATTTATGCGCTCGGCAGGTTTGTTGGAAATCGCGGAGCGCTGCTCTGCCCATCCCCACCCTGTGCATTTAAGCTACATCATTTCGGAGGGATATATCTATCGGCTTGGGTATCTCAGTTGCCCCTTACGATTTCTGGTACAGGGGGAGGTACTGTACTCTGTCGGTACCTCACTGGAAAATTAATAATACGGTAATTTGATTATAAATTATGTTTATATAACAAAACGCTGGTCTAAATTTTGGTTAGGTATTACAGAACTTATATTTTTCTGAGAAACACTTTTTTTCAACTATTGCTTTTAATTCTTAATATTTGCAAAATTAATTTACTGCTTGAAATGTTTCTCGTTGCTATTACTAAATGTATAATTAACACGTTATGAACGAAAGTAATTTACTACATATTTAGAATATACAAACCTTTTATTTAGTTTTCATTAAAATTAATTTAATAATTTGTTGATAAGAAGCACTCTTATGTAATTTACTCCCAAACAAATTACCTCTAAACTACTAAAGCGCGATCGTTACATCACCCTACACAAAGTAATTAAGGGGACGTCCTCGGTTGACAAGGTCCTATCTTCGTTGGTCAGATCTGATTGACGGCGGACCTTGCCGAATTAAAGACGTAATTAAGAGAAGGCCTTCGCTCTAGGCTGTCCTCAATTTTTTCTAGGTTGATTAGTCCAATGTTTTCACAATATATTTAATATCGTAGGAATAGGATTCTTTCAATATCTTAAATTCTCCGTTGCCCCCATCTGTACTTATTATAATTATAAGTTAAAACTACCAAACAAGTTTTCATTATAAATTTACCAAAAATGTATATATTGTGTAAATTGAAATATAAATATTTTACAAGACGATAAAACAAAGTGAGGATTTATCATTAGTTTAGTATATTTTTGTCTGGTCAAACGAACAAAAATCAGCAAATATAAAAGCAAATTTTACTACCTTCTTATATCTATTACATCTTGAAGAACTTTAAATGAGTTTTCTTATTACGTCTTCATAAAACTTGATAGTATCCAATCACAACAGAGCTCATGTCACAATAAAATGTACCACAGACTAAATAGAACGAACGGAACAAAAACAAAATCCCCATTACAAATACTGGATAAACTGCCAAAATCGAATGCTCATTGAATAGCCCTGTCAAATTTACACTCGGTACGAGGCCTGAATGCTAAATTGAGAATGAGGGGGTTATCATAAGAGTGCTTAGAGAGACAAAGTAAGCATTTTCCGATAAAGTCTCGACTGTAATTCGAATTGAGAACGATTAGGTAATGCTGTCACGTAGTGGGTAACACCGAGCGTTATCATTTTTCTGTAATTTATCCGAAGGTGGATCGAGATTGTACGAAGCTGATGTTGGGCTTATGAGTGCCTAATGGGTGGATGAGAAGTTTATGTCATTTGCGTGGTTTCCAACAATATTAATATTTTTGGTCTATGGAACACACTTGGTTTTTGCTTTCAGTTTATAAAATACTTAATTGATTTGTATAAAACCTGTCACCCATTTTCGCCGCTACACAGCATTGTTGTTGCTGTGTCTGGAACACAAAGGGTATGTAACAACTTTACACAAAGGATAAAGTGGCAGTAAAATTACTGATAATGTGACATCAATTTACCAGCTACTGGAAATCCTCTGCTGGACATAGGCTTCTCTTAAAAAGGAAGCTTTTTGCCCATAATAGCGCGGTGAGCAAGCGTGTTTTCGAGACGGGGATGCTGCTGCCCATCCCTGTCCTATGCATTCAAGCAGCAGTGTTTAAATAGATATACCACGATCTGTCAGTTCTGGTACCTTAGTCGCCTTTTAAGACACCTGGTGCAGTATTCTACTCTGCCAATACCTCACGATTTACTGTGCCATATGATATAATATCTTGAAATTAAAAAAGTTGGCATCGTTTTAGTTATAATACGAGCGTATTAGGTGGTGCTTACTATCACGTAGCCCGTATGCTTTTTTTCGGCTTTGTTTCATGAAAAAAATAATTGTAAAGTAAATTATTGTAAAGTAAAAAAAAAACATCTTTTAATTTCTACAATATTGGATCTTATTTCGTGGTCGTGTCTCTTTTATCATTTATTTATACTCACTCATCCTTACGTTATTGCATTCAAGCTTAGGTTTTTCGGATGGTAATGAAGTCTGTATATTTGTGCAGGCATTCAACTTTCATTAATTCTTTCTACATGTTGAAAACATATAGTAATTTTATTTATTAACAAGCTTACAGATGATTATTTTTTAAAAGGATACACATCGTTTATTTCTTCATAGAAATTGCTAGTTTTTACACCATATCTTGGATATTGACTTAACTCCAAGATACATCGCTTAAAGCACTTGTAGTTTTGATATCAGACAAAAAAACCGACTCATATAATAATTAAGTATATTTATTACCTAAGTGTACATATTTAACACCTTTACAGAGAACAAACTGTAATATTTATTGTTTTAATGTTTGTTATGGGTGGAAATCGAACCCACAATCCTTGGCACACAAGAAAGGTACAATACCGAGTGCACAATTGGGCTTGTCAAATACAAATTTTACCTATCTTCCTATAAGACCATATTTTGTTAAATGACTTTTTTGATATTTGCAAAAAAGTCATTTATCAAAATATTTTAAGGTTTATTCAACATTTCAAGAAAATCACAAAAGGAAAACTTCTAAGAGCAAAGATTTTACTTAGAAATAAAATAGTCGTTTAATATATTTCTTAGTACCATAATTACTACTAAAAAGTATCTAGTACGTAAGTAGAATTTTATTGATTTAACGGAATTTTTTCAGATAAGAAGCCCTTCATATTATGGCTTCTTAAATATTCAAATGTGGGTATACGGGTGCGTCAGTAGATTTCAAACAATCTTTTAATCCAGCAACCAGTCAAATGTTATCAATTCATTAATGTCCGCATTCTATCTACATATTTGAATTATAAATATATTATATAAACAAAATGTCGAAAAAACGAGCGTGTATGAAGGCCTATTGCGAGCCAAGTAAGTGAGAGAGGTATGGTCGTGGCAAGTGGCGATCTCTAATCGCTACCTACCCCATTGGGTTATACTAGATACAGGTATGATGGTGAGTATAATAATTAATTGTGTTATGTTAGAATAGAATAGTAGGTACCTCCATCTGTACCAGGTGTCGTAAAAGGTCACTAAGGTACTAGAACTGATAAATGGCGGTTAATCCATCTGAAATAGCACAACAAATACTACTGGGTGGTGATGGGCAGCAGCATGATGATGATATGCATAAATCCAAATTTTTAAGCATAGACATTAGCCATGTGGTGCTGGTAAAGTAGAATAGTACCTCCTCTTATATTAAGTGCCATAAGAGGTCACCTCTTATGATAATATACCGGAATCGACAGATTGTAGTATTTTTACTCAATATAACGTTGGCACAAATGTCTGCAATTGTCACACCTATGTCAGTGCAGCAATTATGGGGACAATCCACCCTTTTGTTAATGAGGTTTATATCTACATAATCTACGTAGGTGTTTTGCGGCTACTATAATGATTATCAAGCATAGACATGTATATGCTAATTGAAAACATATATTCAGAGTACAGAGAGAAAATATCCTTTATAGATGACTTTTTATTAAAATCTTTTCAGTGAATTATGTCGGTATACCCTCGGGAGATTACATAGATATAGAACTTAAGTTATTGGCAATATTCATGATGATCAGTTTGCCGGTTAACTCATGAAAAGATAATAGAGAGTAGAGATAGGTAAAATTTGTATTTATACGTTACTGCTTAGTCTAACTTGGTCCGGATATATGGTAACATTTTATCCCGTTTATCCCGTTGCCGTACGAGTTTCAATCCCCTAATTGGGTATCCTACCGTCAGTATTTTATACTAAAGCACCGATCACGCACAAAACTGATCCCTGTTGTCAGAAATATAAAAATGAAATCAAATTTATTTCTAATACATTCCTGCAATGCTTTTTTATTTATATTGAAATTTTCACATGAAATAATTAACCTCATCTCACCCCCCGGAAGTACTAGTAGGAATCGAACTACGACATATGCCGACTAATATAAAATTCTTACTCATCGATAAATACTATTAAATTTCATAATAATTTTAATGACATAGATATATATGAATCATGTTATGTGGAATATTATTATTGAGTATTTGTCACCAGTGGCGATTCATATGCCTGCGTTATTTATATACGACGCGAAAATTATCTATATTAGCCATCTTCGAGCACAGCGCTATCTCTGATAACCATCACAGAAATGTTATCACGCTAGTTAATAACTCTTCAAAAATACACTGATTAAGACATAACGAAGAATAAAGTGAACATTATTATTAACTGAGAGATAAGACAGCAGTATGGGTAATGTCGTGATAGAGTTGGCAACCAACAAAGGCCTGCCAGCCAAAAAGTGGTTAACTCAAAAACATAAAAAACCGTTGAAAAGGTCGTTTCACGCTCCGGCTGCCTTAACTCTGATTGGCTTCTGGTAGCTGCAGTTAAAGTTAATGGCTTTACTAGGATTTAGGTATCTAGTGATTGTAAGTCTAGGTCAGGTGACAATGTAGTTAGATTTAGGAATTTTCATTTGGGGTTTTAGCCGCATGCAATCCGCTACGGTGCGGTACGTATTGGGTTATAGCTGGGACAGTATAGCGGTTTGGTATTGGTGTGCGGGTTCGATTCCTGCAACAATTAACGTTATTTATTTGGATATGGTAATTAGTATTTTTCTGTATTTTTAATAAGAAAATCACACACATTATGACCCAATTATTTTGTTAAATTGAATTACTTCCAACGCAATAACCCTAATAAATAATTTTAGAATGAGTTCGTAAAAAATAAATAAGCTTGTCAAACAACAAAACGTATAATTAATTACTTACAGTACTATAAATATTTTTTCTGTAATAGCAAGGCTTACATTCATGCGGTTACACTGTATCTGATTGATATAGAGCCCGTTCCATAGTTGAATTACGATAACAGGTCCAGGAGTTGCTACACCACTTTGCCGGTATTTGACGACCAACTGTCACTCAATATATTAAATTCTACTCAAATTTAAAAGTATTACTAACCCGCAAAAACCAGAATAAAATTATTTTCCAAAAACAGGTAGTGCGAAAAAAACTTCCGACAAAAAAGGTTGTAAATTTCACAAAACTATTTCCAAATCGAATGTTTTCAATTTTGGAACGAGCAGACAAAGTTTTCCAGCCGTTATTTATTTGCAGCCAGTGTTTCACGTGTGACGTCACGATCCTGCCAATGCAGTGTTCCGTGGCCACGAAATGTCAGCCACCGGAAAGTTTCAAGCGCGCCCCGATAGATGGCATTGCTAAAACTTGAAAGTATTTATTTTAAAGCGTTGTTGGAATTTGTGAGATTGTTTTTATCAGTAACTAACAAACTATTCTTACTTTAGGGCTTACGGTATTTATATTTAATAGCATTACTAACTTTAAAGCCTTTTAAGTCTTTTTAAGAGTTTTAAGAACCTTTAAGCTTCATTGTTTTTATTTATATAATAGCCAAATCATTGTGCGGAGAGGTTTAAAAGACACATCAGGCTATAATCTATGCAAATTTGAATCCAATTTTAAAAAATTTCATTGATTTTTCACATGTTGTATATATGTAAACGATATATCAATTGTGCATTTTTTTATAACAGGGCTTTAAGCATATTATGTATGTATTATGAACCATTCACTGACACACATAGCGTTATGGTACGTAGAAATGAATAAAACACAAACACGAATGCAGAAAAGTCGCTGGCTTACAATAAAGAACGTGACGTCACACTTGCCTGAGCCGTACACCACGGCCAGTGACGTCGTACGCCGGAAAATATAGCACCGCCGGATAGATGTCACAGTTTAAAGGAATGAACAATAGTATTGTATTCTGAATGTTGGAAAGTAACATTAAAAAAATTGACCATGGTTTTGTTAGGACAAACATATAAGTCTATAATTTTATTGCACTAGGTGAATTGTGTTAACACGAAAACTAATAAGATAATATAAGATAATTTGACTATGGATAAACTATTGGTTTTATAAAGAAGAAAAACTTACATACAATTACTGATCAACTGAGTTTTTCTGTCACGCGGTGTCTCTTTATTTGAGTTGTAGACTTGCAGTTGTTTATATCTGGTTAGTTGGAAGGTCAGGCAATGTTGACTACCCAGCATTAACCCTGTGATGTGTGTGGGCGAAAAACCGTACGGTTTGTGATGAGTAAACACCATAAACAAAATACGTAGTTCTGCTCCATTGGGGTTAAGAAGTACGTGTAAGGATTATACTGCTGGAGTTTACCTGTAAAATATTAGTGCTAGCAGTAGAGTTTTAAAGGCTATCATTAGCATTATTATAATATCAGCCGTGCGATGTTTGCACGTTTGCTGCACGACATAGAACTCCCTCGGTGATTTCAAATATGTAACATTTCGGTGTTGATCAGAACGTTTGTCTAACATATGAGTGCGCGTCCTGTACTGTTCTTGCTGGTAAGTGGTCTCCAATCTAGAATTTTATGGCTATACCGGTTCTGCGTAGTACGCACGACCTGTCCATGTCCACTTCTATTTGCTAATCCACCACGATTTATGGATAACTTTAATATATATTACCTATCAGTATTTCCCTCTAAAATACACTGCTTTTTAAATTTTCTAGCACTGACGCGTTCATTACTCAGAATAAAATTACTTTTGCAACGGTTTTAAAATGATGTTTTCTCCGGTTTCGAGAAGTAACCAAAACGTCGAGCAAAAATACTACCCGTTAAACTGAGACTTAAGGCCGTTAAACTGCCACTGTTTTTGCCGTGTGGTACTTTGCCGTTGTCTTCTTACTTGGAGAAATAACGAATAAAACCTACCAAAGACTATATGATACATACACACAACAACAGATCAATCTACCCAAACCTGCCAAATTTTCTCAATCGATATTAATCAATAGAAGCAAGCCATAGATTTTAAAATTGACTGTACAAATTAGTAGTATTAATTTAAAAGTAATCAATTAGGAAAAGTAATCAAGTAGGTTGATTTGTTGCTTGCTTACCATATGACGATTATAAAGTCGACAAGAAGCACCTCACATCAAAGTCCTTTCATCTCAGTTTCCGTTACCATGAAAATATAGAATAATAACAGTAGCCTAAGTTACTCGTTATAACGAAGAGCTCGCGAAATCGAGCCCTTCGTTAGACGGTAGAAATCCTATTTTTTGAGCCAAGGGTCGTGCGTTCGATTCTCATCCAGAATAAATATTATTTAAGCTTTTCGTGTTTGTAATGTTTTTAGGTGTTAAAAGTATGTATTATACTTTTTCCTCCTCTGTTGTCTGATGTCCATAACCAAAATGTGTCACTTTTAGATACAATAAAACCATTCTAAAATATCGGCTATCTGCCATCATTGAAAATCGGTCCAGACGTTTCAGTGTTTAACTCAAGCAAGCAAAAAAGAAACAAAAACAGTAAACACCATACACATTTTCATATACCTATATTTAACCCTGTTATTTTGATAGTACAAACAAACACTTAAATTTTATTTATATGTATAGATAAGACTCTGTCTACCCAATTTTACGTAGACCTTACCACTGCTACCATTCGATACTCCCGTTGTTTCCTTTCCCCCGGGAATACTTGAAGGGGAGCAAAAGTTTAAGCATAATTTTTGTACATTTACACAGATATATAGGCCACTTGTAGGATTAAATCTTTGAACTGAGGGTCCCAATGGACTTTGTTTCACAGTCGCGTAGGGGTTCAAAGAGTTAGGGGATTGAATGAGAAGATAAGATATATCATTTGTCTAAACAGTCTGTATTTTGTATGTTTAAAAACAAATTGTTTTACATCACTCTGGTGCCTAGCGGATTAGATACCTTGCTTTCAATATTTTTTCTGTTCACATATATAACATTTAAGTATTTATCATAATTCAAAAGTGACTATGATTGGCATCTATTTAAAAATGACCTTATAATAATAATGACCTGACTTTGAGATACGTCGGTTACAGTACCTGTGTTACGGACATCAGACAACAAAATAAATCACAAATGTAATACTTAAATATATATTTAACACCCAGACATGGAAAAAAACATTGTGGGGTGGGGATCGAACCCACGACCCTTGCGCCATCGGGCCTGTCAAATATAACTTGATGTAACTAAATAACAATTAACTAAAAAATTTATTAGATGTTGTGGGAATTTATTTCTTTGATATAATAAAAACATTTATCAACTATTTTACGCGGTTTATTTAGTTTTAAAACATGTTTGACATAATTAAATTAAATATATACTTAGTTTTTGTTAAATGTAATATTATAATTTTGATATCTTCGTATTTATGTTAAACTGTGAGTTGTGAACGATATAAGTTAGTCTTGGTTCAAATTTATGACAAGATTCCAAGATACTATGAAGTAGAAGTATTGTGATTTATGTGCATGACAAAATTATGAGTTGTAATCACACAAATATCTCAATCTATTTATTAATATATGGGAGCGAAATTAAAAAATATTTAGTCAAAAGCTGGACATTAAATATTAAACTAAACATTCATTAAATACTAAAAGCTAAAAAAAAACATTTCCCGAGAATCACATAACCAGGAATTTATGCACATTGCACACTAAATACGGGACTTTCTGCTTGCTTGCTTGAGAGTTGAGCTACAGCTCAATTATTATAGTATATAAAAATACGGGCCCAATGGCGCGGATGGTAGTGATTCTATCTTGAGCGCCGAAGGTCGTGGGTTCGATTCCCATCTAGAGCAAATATTTATATGATGATATTTGTGTTTGTTCTGTGTGTTAAATATATGTATTTAATTAGTATATTTGTGATTTCTCTGTTGTCTGGCGCCCGTAACACAAGTGCTTCAAGCGACTTATCATGGAGTCAGTTCAATGTATGAGATGTTGTTTTATTATATATCATTATAACTATGTATAAAATTAGCCTTAGCATGAAATATTTTTTTCTTACTTATTATATTCTCTACTTATTATAACATTCATCATCATCATACCAGCCATTGAAAGTCCACTACTAGACCTGGGCTTCTCCAAGAAAGGAAGTTGTTTGCCCATAGTTGCCGCTTGGCAAGCGTTTTGCAGAGCGCAGCTTTCGCGACGGGGATGCTGCTGCCTATATCCATGTGCATTTGAGCTGCACTGTTCCGCCATTGATTCTAGTACCTTAGTTGCCTCTTACGACACCTGCTGCTGTGAGAGGTACTATTCTACTGTGCCCGTACCTCACGGCTTGTTAATTAAAAAATTGCGCAAGGAAAATGAAAGATCAGCTTAATATATGATAATACTGCTTAATAACCTAATAGTCTAGGGTAATGAAAACCTTAGGTAATTGATTTGGTAGGCATATAAAACTGAATGGTGTTAGACGCATACAGTAAATTACAAAGCTACTGTTTGGCAACGGAACCAAGATTTTGGGTTATCAAAGGGACCTGTAATTATACAAAGCTCATTTGGATTACCGTACTTCATTGGATGGGAGAAATTACATCAGAGCCGCCTAACATGACCATACATTTTGCTTTGTGTGGAACCATCTCCCGTTCAGGCTGTCTTTATCGATATCCTTCGCGAAAGAAATAAATAAATAAAATAGGCCTTATGACATGGCTAAAACAAGCAATGCATATGATAAAATATTTTTTGATCAAACAATTATTATAATTAACGTTTATCATATTTTATACAATTAATTCTTATTAAAATTTATTCAAGGTTTTGTATATTTAATTAAGGTATATATTTAATTTGTACGTTTATTTTCCAAATATATCAATATGTGTGTGCCTTGAGGTACCAGCATAGTAAAATGGTACTTCCCTCTGTACCAGGTATCGTAAGAGGTGACTACGATACCAGTACTGATAGATGGCGGTTTATACATCCGAGACAGTTTAGCTTAAATGAAAAGGGGAAGGGATGGGTAGTAGCGCAGTAATTATAGGCAACTTATTCTCTTCCTGGAGAGGTCTATATATCAAGCAGTGGACTATCGATAGCTGTAATTGATACTCTACTACTTGATATCGATAGATGATCTCGACATCAGGCCCATATTGGCCCAACCTAGTAGCTATAAAAATAATCAGTCCCTTCATATGAGTCACAAAATCTAACTCCCACTAGAAAAACCCGTAGATCACACAGGCAAAGCTATGATCACAAGTTAATGATCATGTATACAAGAGGTGTTCTAGCGAATTTAAAACTTTTTTTTGCATAAAGTATCGTAAGAGAGAGAGAGAGAGAGAGTTATCCAAACTGACTTATAAATGTTGATGATTGCCTGCAGTATTGATGCAGGCAAAAGAAGATCCAATCCACTGAAGTCCTAAGACAGTTTAATAGATTTCTAATCCTCAGAATCTTCTTGATGACGTTAATTTACTTCTTTTGCCTAATATGAAAGGTTAGCTAATCATGGAGGTGCCTATAAGAACAGGCTAGACCTAGTTAAGGTACCTAAGTATCAAAATGTATTTTAGTTTAAGTTACCTTTTGTTGTTGAATAAAGTTATTATTATTATTAATAGTTTAATTTGAGATCGTGTACGAATAAACCAATTGTAATTTGTTTGGATTTTTTTATACATATTACAAAACTTTGTATTTTAAAAACTTGTCAGAATAAAATTTGTTGGATTAGTGTGGTCACATTCGCCGTAAATCCTCAAAGAGTAGTTTGACATGATTAATCGAATGAGTCACACGTTCGTGTGGGTAGACTTTTTCATAAAGTCCGTACCTAAAATAACATGATTAGAAACGTGGACGGAGTTTTTCAGATTGTCCAATTTAGTTAGGATAAAAAAGGATTTCATCAAATTTATCGTATCCGGTTTTACTCTAGCAAACTCTACCTCTAGATGTACCCTTATGAAGGTTATCTGCATACTTCTTATCTATTAATACCGCCAAACACTGTGCCAGTGAATTTAAATTGAATGGTGAGATAAATAGTGAATTTACTATATAATCCTATATAAGTATCTCCAGCTCAAAAATCTGGCAAGGAGCTCGTGATTTAATCGTCTATCTATTAATAAGAGCACCTACAAGCTAAGATAATGCATATTAATGAGTCATTGCAGTCGTATTGTTTAATAAGCAAATTGTCTAGAAAATATGTTCGTTAAACAACTTAGCAATGCAAAAAATAGCATGACACAACATGACAACACAACGGACGTCCATCAACAAGGTGGTCGTCCATCAACGTCCATCAACCAAATGATTAATTTATCATATCACAGAAAGTCTACTGCATGAAGGTAATTGTAGAGCGTAGCTTTGCGACGGCAAGGCTGCTTGCTGCCCGTTCCCACCCTGTAATATTTGAGCTTCTCTATTCTGGATGGATACAGCGCCATCTGCCGGTTCCGGTACCTTAGTCACCTCCTATAACACTTGGTACAAGTTCTTAGTAAGCAAATTTAAGTCGGCATAGACATTAATAGAACAATCAAGCAATTGTAGTCGAAATGGTAGAGTTAATTTACTCGAATAAGCGAAAACACTTGATCGATACCAAGTAAAGGGGAACAGTGTCATAGAAAATAGGTACTTGAGATTAAGCCTACTTCGTATAACTGACATTAACAAAATGATCTAAGTATCAACATTTTTGTTTGCTTTTTTGTTTATTATTGATAAATAATTAACTGCTGTACACATCGATTGCTACTAAAAAAACAATATCCTGGACTTATTCAGTTTTATAATATCGTATTCTATTTTCATAATTAACAACAAAATAATAATATTTTGTCACCAGCAAAAATAGTAGTTGCACATAACGGGCTTTGTTTTTTAATAAAATAATATCTCATGAGTTTGTAATTTTTATTTGTTTTTAATTTTAAATGCAGTTTGTGCTACTGGTATATTGTGATCTCGAAGTGCGTGGTTTAGCTGTCATGTAAAAATGTAGACAAATAGAACTGAGGCTTACCTCTTTACGCAATAATAATAATAAATAAGATTCATAGTAAATATTTACAACACATCTTTTCACAACTCATAAATACTTAATTTACTCTGTATCTTAGAAATATCCTAACTAAACATAACTTACGAAATACAAAGAAATTTATTTTAGCTACATTCCAACTTTAATTACATTCAATAAACACGCTCGCTATAGCAGTTAAAAGATACAATAGACTGACAGAACAGATAAAATACATTTCAAAGTTATATAATCTTACTCGAAACTCAAAGACATTCTACATCTTTTGTTTATAGCGTTTATCCATTACCTAACTTAAGGTTATTTATATAGAAACTACCGTCACTATAATGCCTTGTGACGCTATTATAAATCAATACCAGTGTAAGCACCAAATAGTAGGTTTTACTGATAAACAAAGACTGATTGCAAAGTAACTAGTACCGCGTAGACCGAAGTCCGTTCTCGCTTGTTCAAAAAGGTGTAGGAGTTGTAAAGTCACTCACTACCCATAGTCGATCGATTTCTCACGATATGAAACCTGGCATGGCACATTGAATGAGCCGATTCCCTCTTTTTTTTAGAAAATTTCAGAGCTGTAAGACCCGCTCACATTCCGATGCACTTGCATACAAGTCTAGGTTCTACTATAACTGCTAACAACAACAAACATATACGCTTACTACTCATGGCACTTCCAGCTATCGGAAGGTGGCACTGGAAGGTGTCTATAATAGAACAAACTAGCAAACGAACGGCCAAAGATTTCTTGAGCCTTGTAGTCAACGTTCGCTATATGTCCATTGGCGCTGTTAGATAAACACTCGTCGCAAATTGACATATCTGATGATAGGTATACTGGGCAGACGCTTGCGCCACTTTTGAAATAAAACTACATAGCCAATGCTAACCCAACCTCAAATTAAACACATAGACATTGACAATGACCTAGCGGTGATGGACTAGTTTTTGAAACCTAGTCTTGACTGAGCACACGTAGTTTCTCTGTCTACTAATTGCTTTGTCTACTTGGGACCTAAACAAATATATATAGAACAATATAAAAGAAAAATATTACCTGACTCCAAGATAAGACAACAATTCAAATCAACAAGAGGAGTTACAAAAATGATATATATATAAGATTTGAGTATAGCAGCAGAACCTTGAAACAAGAGCACTTCGTATTGTGTAAGGTGTGACTTTGCGAGGTTAAAAAAAGTGTGATTAAAAATCGATATGGTGTAAAAGATGATGTTGTAGTTACAATAGAGTGAGGAATGTTGAGATGGTTTCAACATGTAGAAAGAATGGACGAAGTGGAATAACTGCACAAATATACAGAGCGGAAATGAATGGAAGAGTTGGTTTAGGGCAACTATGGCGAAAATACCTTAACTAGGTTGAACAAGTATTAAAGAAGTGCAAGAATAAACGAGCTGGTTTAAAAGGACTAATGCAAGTAAAAGAAGCGACAAAAGTATACTAAGATCGTAATAATTAGAGATCCATAGTTTATGCCTACATCGATGGGGATGGGGTGATATATGTATCGGGCATCGATCTTACCACCATTGGGGCATTCTTATGCATCTTATCAGAAACTATGGAAAGCGCCATCGAACTTGTCAATTGTTTATTTTAATATGTAATTAAAACATTATTATCACGTTAACCACTACGAGACAGACCTTTTTCAACGATTCTAAATAGGACCAATCACATGAGGTCTTCATATTATTAAATATGAAAAAATCATCAAATGTTTTGTTAGTATTGTCATTTCCTACTGGCCCTGTGATGTTTCAAATTTCTTTAGCATACATCCCTACTAATATTATAAATGCGAAAGTAACTCTGTCTGTCTGTCTGTCTGTCTGTCTGTTACGCTTTCCCGGTTAAACCTCTCAACCGATTTTGATGAAATCTGGCATAGACAATCTTTAGACCTTAAGAAAGGACATAGGCTATTTTTGAACTCGAAATAAGGGTTGTAAGGGGTTGCAAGGGGGGATGAAAAGTTGTTTGCATGGATCGCTATTTTTAGAGCTAGAAACTTAAAACTTATTTTTCAGGCCATTGATTCGATATAAATAAACGTGACATTCAAAGTTTATATAATTTGAAGTAAATAGGTATGGTAGCCAAAAAACTATTCCACGCGGACGAAGTCGCGGGCACAGCTAGTATACTATATGTAAAGTAATTAATTGATTTAACATTTCTTTACATCATCATTATCTTTATTGGCAACGCACCAACCATAAATACGTATGGTTTACCATAAACCAGTAATGATTATGTAAAATAAATGAGATTATTTACCGTAGGGTATCGGCAATGCCATGGGGTACCAGCAGAGCAGAATAATACCTCCCCCTGTGAATAATACATACTGTGTATTCTAAGAGGCTACTGAGATACCAAAACCAGCAGACCTTAGTATATCCATCCAAAACAGTGTAGCTCAAATACGGTAACGCTTCGCGATTGCTAAAACACTTGCCCAGCGCGGCAATTATGGGAAAAATACCCCTTACGTGAGAAAGCCTATTTCTAGTAGTTGAAGTATATATATTATGTCCGTTTGTTAATGTATGGATACAAAAAATATATTGTAATTTTTTCTATAATAATTATATTATATATTATTATAATCATGGTTTATATTGAAGGAAACAACGAATGTCATTATATATTATTCTGTCGTAAGCTGTAAAATAACCTCCGTAGGTTTACCTCAGTAGACTCAGTAGCCAAACTAAATTTAATTGTTACTTTTTAGACACAATACATCTGCTTATAACGTAAATAACTCACAGATATAGCTCTCATAATCTATAGAAAATTTCTTGAAAAATAAGTCTTTAAATCTTTATAATACTGATAATGTTATTGACAGATTGTACAGCTAGCACTCGTATCGTAAATATTTAGTATATCACAAAGTCAGTTTTAACTATTTCAGAAGTAATATATATATATATATATATATATATATTTTGTGTATAAATCTAACTAAAAGAGCGCTGATTCTCCTAAATATTCTGAAATGTATTCAAAATACACATACATCATATCACATCAGTTTGAAATGCTTATAACAGTTTAAATATAATATAATGTTTATATGTAGTAACTCCAGAAAACTGTTTATTATAGAATAGTTTTATTTTGCTAAACTTGAACTTTGAATATTTGGCTCAGCTTCTACCGAATACTTTAAAATATGTTCAAAGAAACCAAAT
Source organism: Heortia vitessoides (assembly GCA_020976665.1). Taxonomy (NCBI): domain Eukaryota; kingdom Metazoa; phylum Arthropoda; class Insecta; order Lepidoptera; family Crambidae; genus Heortia; species Heortia vitessoides. The sequence continues at coordinate 2,669,879 of JACJUM010002929.1, forward strand.
ATGCCATACATAAATCACATCAGTTTTAAATACTAATAGTTTTTAATGTTTTTAGTTTGAAATGCTTATAGCATTTCCAATATAGTATTATTATGTATTTATTTAACTCTAAGATTTGTGCTAATTGTGGCTAACTTCAGAAGCCTTGAACTTTTGATGTTTGACTCAGCTTCTATTAAATACTATAAAATTTCTTAAAAGAAACCTAATATACCATACATATATGAAATTAGTTTAAAATGCTTATAGCATTATATTGTGTATTTAACTCCAAAATCACTGTTTATTATTGCAAAGTACATACAATTCCAATATAAGTCTTAATTCTGAGTTTAACATTAAATTTTAAGTATAACTCAGAAATAGTTTTGTACTCAATTTTCTTACTTTTTTTAATTTCTTTGTAATGTTTATTAAGACAGTAGTCAGTAATAAAAACTTCAGTCAAACTACATAAAAAAAGCGAAAGATAATAAAAGAAATGAAATTAAAGCACTGTTCAGTTAAATTTATATTTTACTTTGTCTTAAGAATAGTTTTCATTGCACCCGGGACAAGCCTAACAAAGAAAATGAACGCTCTAAATTGAATCACGGCTTATAAACCATAATAGAAATAATAGAACTTGGTTATAACTACTATGAACTTATTTATTTTGTTTTAAGCCAGCAAGTTTTGATCTTTCATGCCTAAGTTTGGAGCGGCAAAATGATGTCCATAGTGAAGGCAACCCGCAGGAATATTCAAAAACCAAGCTAAAATTCTTTTAGTGTATACCATTTTAAATGTAAACGCCAATTTCCAAACAATTTGGATTCCATGAATCCAGCCCGCCGTAATCTAACAACGTGGAATGACGTAAATTCTAATTCCCCGTTTTAACTTAATGACTTTTGTTGTTTCAGATTAAACGAAAATGGAGAGGCGGATCGCGGGAATAATCTACATCCTGATCACTTTCGCCCTTGTTAACGAAATGTCAATTAACGTCCAAGCAAAAGACAACAACAAAAGGCGACCCAAGGATAAAAGTGGGGGGTTTCAAAAGAATATTTGCGACGTCAGCGACCGTGACTCTAAAGTCCACTGCTATTGCGAAAACACTAGAGAACCGAGGAATGCAACTAAAGCGGAATGCTGGGTATTCAATGGCGGAATACCTCGAGACGATCTCATTTGGCAAAGTTTTGCCTCACAACCAACTTTGCAAACTTTGTCTTTTAATGTTCGCGTCGATGGAGCGCTGGGCTACGTCCCGACGAAGGCGCTGCACTTTTTAAGCAACCTCAGGTCCATCAACATCCGATACGGGAACATCGTCGACGTCACGTCTTTTGCTTTCGCAAACCTCACGAACTTAACAGACGTGACACTTCTACAAAATCAGATAGAAAATTTACACCAATATGCGTTCGCCCATCTCCCAAACATTACTCTCATAAATCTAGAAGAGAATATGATCTTGGAGATAGGAACCGAGGTGTTTTATGATTTACCGAAGTTGCACAAACTTGTGTTTACTAAGAACAACATATCGGCTATACGAGACGGGGCGTTTCTGCACACGTTCAATCTACTCGAATTGGACTTGAATAAAAACAGCATAATCCATTTGAGACGTCGCTCGTTTGATGGATTGGCCAACTTGCGGAAATTGGATCTGAGGCGGAACCGCATTTACAATTTGACCGAATACACGTTCGCAGAGTTGTGGAATTTACAGGAACTATTGCTCGGCAAGAACGATTTGAAATACATTTCCGAGAGAGCATTCGACGGCCTGTCACAGTTGCGAAAACTGTCCCTAGACGACAATAAGCTGGCAGCTCTTCCCAGCAGCTTATTCGAGGGCGTAAGAGGCCTTAGCTCCCTTGATTTGCGTTCCAACGAGCTGCACGCTTTAACTTTTGACAATATCAAACCTATTTTGGACAACTTGAAACCACAGAACAGTAATCTGCTGCTTGAAGGTAATTATGAATAATTAACACGGTATCACGTTTGTTAACTTATTATACATACCGCATGTTTAATGGGCGGAAATATAGACTTTAACTATAAGGCAATAAAGAAACTTTAATGTACTTAGGGAGTTTGTTGTTTAATGATGCCTTCGGGCTTCTCTGACACTTCCAATTTGAGCCGAAAATTTTATTACGGAAATATAATTATGCTTAAAATAATAAGTTAAATTTGATTTGTTTTCTAATACGAAATGGATAAACCATTGATTAATTAATTTATTAAATACTTCCGAATACTGCTTAAAAATATATTTATTGAGTTTTTAAATTATTATAAACTCTAACATTTCTACACTCTAACAGATCTTTACCAAAAAAGACATATTACAGTACAAAATTACAAATTCTTGAAAATAACTGCAGATTTAAATGATATTTATCGTTTTGGTAAATAATAAAATAACAATACATTTACAAATAATTTATTAAAATATATTAAATTGTAAATTAAAACGCGCAAGGTTCGAAATATACTACTAGCATATCAGAGTAAATAATAAGATAAACTTAAGTTTAAAACTATACGAACATAAAATGCATTGTAACAATAGAATAATGTGATGCAATTTTCGTTTTCACAGAAAACAACTTCGTATGCGACTGCAGACTGAAATGGATGCACATACTTCGCAACGAGACTAAAAGCCAAAATACAAAATTGTCTTTAGAGAGTGTCACGTGCAAAATGGATCCTCCCATCGTCAGCTCAGCTTACAACAAAATGCCCGACGTTATTGAAAACAAAATAGATTACAATCAAGATATTCTACACGCGGGGATAACGATCGAGACAGTGAACGAGAAAACGAACATAACTGAAAAGAAAACGATCCCAGAAGACCTGAATAAAGAACAAAACAACGGAATAACAGTTACTAAAAAGGCAATGAAGAGAATTGTATTAAAAATCCCGCCAGAATCTTTAGCCTGCCCGAGAGAAGCGAAAACAACAACAGAATCACCAGTTTTTATCGTCGATCCTGTGATACCGATCCAAAACGAAATGAAAACTTACCGACTCCACGATAGAAGCTCAGGGTTTAGGCATATGTTTAATATTAATTTTAGTATTGTATTATGGATCTGTAGGTCTTTTTTCTTCACTTAAATCTAAGTCAATTAGGGTGTAGTCTCGCTTGACTCGAGATACTTAGCATAAGTCTTTGATGTAAGCCACAAGTTAAATGTACTGGATTAATTCGATGAGCACTTAAACATTTATTCAAACAATAAAGTGATTATATTCACCGTAAATGTTGTAAATTACCGGTATTAATATTTAAGTAGATTTGTAAATGTTAATTGGATTTGTTCATTTATATTATTATTAATAGCGATGTCAGTTGTAAGTTCTTTAAGGAATTTGGCATGGGTATTTTTATGTCTGCTTTGTAAATTTAAATAATTTAAAATAAATACAGAATATAAGAGAATGATCTGCTTTTAAGTCTTTAAGCATATTCAGTACAATGGGGACACATTTTTCCACATTCCCCTTGATAAATACTGTATTTACTTCATTATCTCACTCATAAATAAACTCGAAAATGTATTTATTGAACTAGCGTGTTAAATTAAACAAATTCCGGTTAATATCCAAGAGGCTTCAATGTGTATTGTGTCCAAATGTTTTCCATTACAGTAACAGTTATAACTAGACTTTGAATAATCTTTACTATCTATTCCGTTTCTTTTAATGTATATTAATTTAATCATAAATAAAAATCATTGTATACTTATTGTTAATTTAAAATATATGTGTATGTATGTTCTTTGTTATAATTTTAATTACTTTCCAGGAGTGAAAATGCTCGAGCCTGGCATTCTCCGTCATCCTTCATTCCACCATACCTGTGTATTTATAATGTTGTATAAAGTATTTTGACAAGGTGTTTTTGTATGAATAATGAGAATACGCTGTACATTTTTGTAATTGCTGTTTTATTTTTTCCTCCCCTTACAATACAAGTTGACTAGTACTAAGAGTTAAGGTATATTTGAAGTTTACATTCAGGAATCATTTCGATTGCTGGGTTCTTCTAATGCAACCCTAGCGCGACACGCGAAAGACGCGACCTATGCTCTGTACTTCCAAATCCACTTAGATATAGTCCATGGGATCAGGTTTAGTTAAGACAATTTAAATTTCTTTGTAGTGTAAATATGAAGCTGGCAACATAAAATACTCAATAATTAAATAAGTGCTGCACTAAATGCACAACCATGCTTATTGGACTCTATAACACAATATACATACATCTCACTTTGTCATAACCTATTCATGAGGCCAACAGCCGTATGAACTTATATAAATTATGAACGAACACTGTAAGATCATTAATTAAATCAGTGATAAGTTAAGCCAATTACGAGCTGCTTCACGAAGCTGCTCTACAAACAAACTTATTCATAAAATTAACAACGTTTATACACACATTACTGCAATAAATTAGACGGTTACGGCTTTTACATAGGTTTGGGGAAATAACATGGAATTGTACGAGGTTTCTACGGGACTATTTATTTATCATAATCATCAAAATGGTGATCATTATCATCATTTTCATACATTCTCTAATATGATATGTCTCAATTTCTTTTAATAATAAATAATGCGAAAAATACAGCATAACTATGATATATTACTATGATAATCCACTTCTTTTGGTATATAATGTTTAATAAAAACTGCTATTTATGAAGTTATTGAAATGAAATTCAGTACAAGAGTGGGGTGTAAAGTTAATATATATAAAATGAGGAGCTGGCTGCCAGACTGACTTACACAGGAACTAAACTAAAAGATCCGAAGAATTCAGAATTGCATACACTTTATCGTGAAAATCTGTAGGCTAGGTAAAGTAGGCTATTCAACATCACACTAGCTTCAATAACAGCAGAGCACGAACAGACGAGCAGAGCAATAACGGGAGAAACCTTGAAGGTCTGCTTATTATTAATAAATGAATTTACTGAACATCTCTTACATTGGCATAGACCAGACTAGAAAGCGAACACAAATTTAATACTAACATAAATATTTTACTCCCAAACATCGAGCACGCACAAATATTCTTCATAAAAATGTTTGTCCCAGATGGGGATAGAACCGATCACCAGCCATTCAAAATAGGAATACTACCGAATACGTCATCGAACCTGTACATGATAATGTATGTCAGCCTCGACTGTTACCAGATAAAGATAATCGAATTAATTTGTAAATACGGTAATACAAAACAACGAACACCTTCCTAAAATATCCGTTTCGAGAACTAACAAAAAAGATTACTTGACAAATATATAAATTCTGTGACATCAGACATTTCTTTGATTGATTGTTATAACACTTTATAAAATTATATTATATTAAGCATTACCACAGAAGAGTTTTTAAATATTTTGCGTTCAAAACTGCCTTCACGTTTAATTAGTTGCACGCCCTAAAAGCGTGCAACGAATTAAATCCAAAAACAAATAATATAAACCGGAATAAACGTACCATTGCACTGACTTATCTTTACGTTTCATAAGGCTAGCATGCACAAACTGAAAAGCCCTTAAGCTCATCCTTGTACCAAGCACTAAGCGATCCGTACATTTTCACTTCATTTATTCGGAATAATTCCACTATCTCGACCCATTCTGTCTAGTAAAGTTAATTCAGAAATCCCCCGGAATCTGCCCTGGTTTCGAATAAAATTTATAGCTGACTTAATTTCCAAGGACCGGAATTAGACAAATCTTCTTAACTGACGAGGGTGCACGGGCGTTATTCTGTTTGGTATTAATCACTGGTTTATTATTCTTAATAATTATTTATCAATATGTAGTTCAGCCGTAAGGTACCGGCAGAGTAGAATAGTACCTCCCTATGTACCAGGTGTCGTAAGAAACGACTGAGGTTCCAGAACCGATACCGATAAACAGCGCAGCTCAAATTCACAGAGTGAGAATGCAGCATCCCCGTCGCGAAAGCTTTGCTCTGCAATTGCTAACACGCTTGCCCAGCGCGGCAAATATGGGCAAAATTCCCCCTTACTTGGGGAGGCCTATGTCCAGCAGTGGACTTCCAATGAATATAATAATGATGGTTAATATGTATTTGCAGTTTATACATGAGCTATGAACTTATTAAGTCTTTAAAATGTTTTATGATAATAATATTTACTCAGCATTTGATACACTGACCTGACTTCAAAGTAAGTCGCTTAAAGAAATCAAAAATACAATACTGAAATACATATTTTAACACCCTGACAAAAAAACACAAAAAAATATCATTTTTATTCTGGGTGGAGATCAAACCGGCGATCTTTAGTGCATACGATAGGATCACTACCATCTGCGCCATTAGTCCTGTCAACAAAGGAAAAGTAGTTAAGCATTAATATTAATACATCATTAGACGGGTCCGGTGACGCAGGTGTTAGTAATCCTATCTTGTACGCCAAATGTCGTGGGTTCTATTTCCACCTAGAGCAAATATTTATACGACGATAGTTGAGTTTGGTCTGTGTCTGGGTATTAAATAGTATATAGTATTAGTATTTAAGTACTACATTTGTGATTCATCTGATGCCTGACGCCCGTAATTTAAATTTTTAAGCGACTTACCAAGGAGTAAGGTCAATGTAGGAGATGTTGTGGGAATTCATTATAATTATTATTATTTAATCGAGTTTAAATATATATAGCTGAAGTATATATCGAACACAATTACTTTTGCTTTATTAGTGCTTCTTACTATAAGACGATTTAGGAGATTGATTTTGTAACAAACAACTGGTTTCCTGAAACCTTTGTCGTAGTAGAGATAGCCGCTAGTAAAAGTAAAAATATACAAAAATATGCCTAACAACGTATGTATTGTAATGTAGAATAGCATAGAAGCCGGAGTAAAAAGGTACCTGTTTCTGTACCCCAAGTGGTACAAAGCGACAAAGGTACCGGTAACTGGCAGATTGCGGTGTATCAACCAATAATAACCACAATAATTACCACTATAATTACCTTAATAATTAACACAATAATAACCACAATTGTTACCATTAAAATAATCTCTATAATAACCACAATAATTTCCACTATAATTACTACAATAATTTCCACTAAAATGACCACAATAATTAACACTATAATTTCTACAATAATAACCTCAATAATCACCACTATAATAACCACAATAATTTCCACTATAATTACTACAATAATTAACCCTATAATGACCACAATAATAACCACAATAATTACCACTATAATGACCGAAATAATTAACACTTAAATTATCACCATAATAACTACAATAATTAACACTATGATGACTACAATAATAATCACAATAATTACCACTATAATGACCACAATAATTAACACTTTTATTATCACCATAATAAACACAATAATTACCACTATAATGTCCACAATAATTAACACTTTTATTATCACCATAATAACCACAATAATTCACACTATAATAACCACAATTATTACCATTATATATACCACTATAATAACCACAATTGTAACCATTATAATATCCTCTATAATGACAACAATAATTTCCACTATATTGACACCAATAATTACCACTATAATTAGTACAATAATTTACACTATAAAATACCACTATAAAAACCACTTTAATGACAACAATAAATACAATAATATTTTCCTCTATAATTATACTAATAAATTACCACTCAAATCACTATTATTACCACTGCATTTTCCAATCTTCAATAGTGGTAATAAATAAAGAGCAAAGTTTTCGCCTGCTTAGATTGAATATACAATCATCTGTAATTTCAAATCACTGGAAATAACAATTTCGAATAAAAATCCAGGGCAGCAGCATCCCTCATTTATCGAGGCAAATATTGGGGAATATTACAACTGTTCTCTATAATGCTTATGTTCAGTAGGGGATGGCTTGGGGCTAATATGACAATAAGACTTTGATTTCCTATAAAAAACAACAAGTGTTTGAAACAAATCCCTTTTAAATCATTCCTACTCCATTTAAAGTATCTTGCGATCAGATACCGTGCCGCGATACCAGTCAACAACTTACAAGTTTCAAACTAGAACTTGGGTGTGAAGTTAAACCGACGTCACAGACCACACGATCGGCTGCCTTTGCCTAGGCTTGTTAGCTTAGACTAAAATTAGTGGGCTTAAATAAGGTTAATCGATATTGAGCGAGTATCAGGAATTAGCTTCAATAAATACCAAAAAAACATATGTTTAAAGGCAGACGTAAACATACATCTATATAAACATATATTATAAAAAATAAAATGTTTCACTGTCTAAAGTTACGGAAATTAGACAATAGAGCAATCATAAATACAAAACTTTAATATAGTAATTACACCTAGAGTTAAAACAACCACAAAAAAATATTCGTCTTATAAATGCTTGTCCTAGGTAGGGATCGAACCCACTACCCATGGTGCACAAGATAGGATCACCTTAGTCTACAGTACGGGATCGGCAAAATTTTATGTTTTTTTTTTATAATGGTGTTAGACTTCTGTTGTAAAATAATAATAAATACATGCAACATCTCACACTTTAACCTGATTCCGTCATAAGTAGCTTAAAGTGTTTATACATTAGAAAACAACGGTATTATAAAAAGTTTCATGTTTAAGGTGAAACTCAACTAACCATCACATTCATATTTGCCATGGTTAGAGGTCGATCTTACGGCTCTTGGCACATAAGACATGGACACTACCAAATGCGCTATCAGGTCTATTATAATTTAAAAAGTTGGCAAATAATAATACATTTTAAATTATCATAAGTATGACCGTAGTCTATAGACGCTTGTGACGCCATGAAAACAGCAACGCCTTTTACACAGAAACATTTTTACAGTTATCTCACTGCCAATGGCTATTCATATGCTGTATGTATGTATAGGTAGAAATGCCTGTTTTCACCGCCAAACTGCTTGCAACTGCAGCAAATGACTTTAGTAAAAAGTTAACCTGAGGACTGAACACCAAGACTTAAATTGGTTGCTTACCAATCATCAGTTACGGAGCGGTAGTGTGGTGGCCCGGCATTAAAGTAACCATTGTTTTATTATCATTATCGTACCAGCCATTGAATGTCCACTGCTGAACATAGAACAAGAAGGAGGAATGTTGCCCACAATTACCGCGCTGGGCGTTTTGGCAATCGCAGAGCGCAGCTTTTGTGACGGGGATGCTGCTACCCATCTCCACTCTGTGCATTTGAGCTGCAATGTTTTGGATGGATATACCGCCATCTGTCGGTTCTAGTACCTTAGTCGCCTCTTATGACACCTGGTACAGGGAAAGGTACTATTCAACTCTGCCGGTACCTCACAGTAACCGGTACCTTATGGTGAATAAACCATAATTCAGACAGAAGTATAGAGGCTACAACGACTGGCGTGTATGGCTGCTACAGGGTCCATGCCAACGTGTACGTGTCTTACAACGAAGTCCCAAATGGGGCCATAACACGAAAACAACTGGAAGCGGTTGCAGACAAGATACCGAAACAAAACGAAAAAAGAGGTACAAATAGCAATTAAAGGAAGACAACAGCAGGTTGTGTAATCTAAAGGATATCATATGCTATATATACCCCGACTACCTAAAATATGGTTGGATTCAGGCTCAGGATTTTTTTTCAAACTAAACATCTCCGAATACTTAGAGTTTTTCGATTCTAATAACTTTACTATGACCTAGGCCGGTATATGCGTCACCAACAGTTGTCAGAAGTAAGTTCTACAAATCAAATGACGGTATAGTCGATCAAAAGTTATCAGGGGGCTACAAGGCGGCGAAGGAGCCGATGACCTAGCAAGAACCTGTGGTAGAGGCAGGCATGCATGGCTATGCCGGGCCGGCCGCTATAAAAACATACTAAGACAGGATGTTTTGCTACCCACTATCAACTCTAGGCTGTCACGCCAACTGAGACTATAATAGAAAAAAACTGATATTTTGTTACAACAGATGGACTTCAGAGTACAAATTTATTTATTTGTATAAAAATATTCTAAGATATTTTACCTAAAATAAAACGAAGAATATTTGAAAAATTAACAAATTCTTTAATAGCAATAGACATTTCCTTTACTTATTGTAATAAGACATTATGAAAGTATAAACTACGGGAAAAGCTACTTTTTATTCTCTTTAAATGTGGATAATATTTAAAAGACGATCTTTGAAGTTAAAAACTTTTAATTATGAAGCGCCACTATTCATCAGGAACAATAACAAACTCTGTGATGCTTCTGAAGTTTTGCTCACGGTATAACTAAATGAGGGCTATGCATTGAAACCAGGACGTCGCTAATAATTAAGTATTATATTTCTAATTTCACACAATAAAAATAGCAATTGAGAAATGGTTTAATAATTTTATATTGGTCACTCCAGAAGTATTTGCGCTGAAACTCTATTGCAAACATTTGCAAACGGGGTGCCGAGTATTCCTCATTATTTTAAATTATTTCACTTTTTCCATTAACTGCTACTATGTCAATCTAACGGTTTTATACATGAGGAGCAGCACTCCGCTGTTTCACTGGTGCAGTTTTTACCCCTCTATTAAGGGTAACATAGAAATATACTTTAGCTTATATTGTACAATAACTTATAATATATTGGAAGGGCCCGATGGAGCAGATGGTAGTGATCCTATCTTATATGCCAAGGGTCGTGGGTACGATTCCCACCCCAGGACAAACGTTTATATGATGATATTTAAATTTGTTTTGTGTCTGGGTGTTAAATATAATATATTTGTAATTTCTCTAGCACGATATCCGTAACACAAGTGATTTAGGCCAAATAGTAAAGTGGTTTACATAAATAATTTCGTTTTAGGGTCAAGGGATCTTTGCATTTTCTTTAATTAAAGTGTAGAAAAATTTCTCATCAGTCGAATAATTTACTGTTTTATTTTAATGTATTTATATATAAAAAACAAAAAATAAATTATTCATCCTTTTCCTTAACTTACATTTGAAAGGCTAATATTTTTTCATTTGATTGATAATATTTTGTTCATTTTCAAGGTTTAGTTGGTAAGTTCTTTTATTACATATAGACCTTACCTCTTCAGGTAAAATCATCTTTTAGTCTTGTCTACTCATTGCGAACTGAGAAAAGAGTCAGCCAGCCAGGGGATTTTATATATAGCCACTTAAAATAGTAATAATTTTTTTTACATCCTGAACTTAAACAGTCGTCTGCTTATCAGCCCACTCCCTCAACTAGGGACGGCAATATATGAGGTCAAAATACCGTGGTTGAATTTGTAGTCTGCAATATCGGACGGACTACCTCATCAAGCTGCTTGTTTGTTACTCCGTGACTTCAATGGTATCGCAAATGGGCAATAAACGCATAAGCACTATATAAAGAATTGAGAGCTGGTTATTTACTAGCTACTTATTTACTATATAATTCACATCAGCTGTTAGGTATCGGCAAAGTAAAATAGTACCTCCCTCCGTAACAGATGTTTTAAGAGGCAATTAAGGTACCAGAACTGACAGTTGCAGGTATACTCATCCAGATAGAAACAGTGTAGCTCAAATGGCAGGGATGAGAAGCAGCATCTCTTGCCAACACGCTTACTCAGTGCGGCAATTAAAGGAATATTTCCCCTTTCTTAGGGAGGTCAATGTCTAACGGTCTATTTTCAATGGCTGATATGATGAATTTACATTTTATTTTCTAAAAGTGTCGGTACCCAATTTCATACCTGATATTTGGCTTTATGTTACTATTTGAACTGCGCTTGTTTTTTTTTAACATACACAAACGAAAACGTTGTGTAGATTGCTTTTTCCATTTTTTTTTTTAATTGAATAAACTAGAACGTTCATATTTATTCAGTACAAAGTGATATTTCAAACAGACTTTTCGCTCAAATTTGCTGTGACTGAAAGAAATAACCAAACGAAATTGTAAGTAAACTAACGATGTGTACCTTATGCGCTTACTTCAACTGATCATTATCCCAAATATGACTGAGACTTACCTCGTAATAACCACTGGGTGGCGTTAAACTTCTTCTTCAAGCAATATTTCTTTGCCAATAAAATTTCGTTATATGAGTAAGGACCGATGGCTTCATTAAACGTGATTAATGCAGGCGATGACAATAACTTGATTAAAAACTTGGTAAAAAACTTAAGCAAACCTATGTGTTGGTACACTACATTTTTGCTATAGAAATCTAATATTAACAGCAAAAAAAATAGCCTGGCAATTATGGGCAATAATCTTTTCTCTAGGAGGCCTATGTGTGGCTTTGGCATTTATTGGTTACATATATACTACTTTTGATACGAGAAATAACAATCTTCAAGTCGAAATTTAGGGAAAGTGGTAGTAATATTTTTGTGATATTATAAGTGTCTATTGGCTGCAGTGATTTTTACAATCACGGGGATTGTATGCTTGTTTGTCGACCGGAAGTAAAAAATAACAAACAATACTGAATAAGAGAACAAGTTTTATATGAATATATCTAAAATACCTTTAAACATATTATACATATATTCTTTATGGAAAAAGTAATTATTACCAGGGAGAGAAATAGCTCGTCCCTTAGTATGATCGAATCAGGAATGACGAGATTTGTTGAAACAAAGTTGCCAACATAGTGTAGCGGATTAGCAAGTTGAAGTGGCAGTAAGCAGAATACAAAACACGCAGAGCTGATGGCTGGTGGAGCCATTAACGGACCTAGTGATCCTATCTGGTGCACCAAGGGCTGAGGGTTTGATCCCCGCTCAGGATAAACATTTCTATGATGATATTTGTGGTTGTTATCTGTCTGTATGTTTAATTGAATGTAATTAGTATATTTATGATTCCTCTGTTGTTTGATATCCGAAACACAAGTGTTTTAGCAACTTATTATAGAGTCAGGTCAAGTATGAGATGATAGTTATAGTGAATGTTCTCTGGCTGATGGCTGATAAACATTACTTTATAGAGGTAGATTCGTTTGCGTTGGTACCTCACTTTCAGCCGTTTCTACTGCCTAAAAGGAGTATTTACGTTGCTGTGTTACGGTTTAAAAGGCCTGGAGAAGCAGTGAAATGACTTGGTAATATGACTTAATATCCTTAAGCGTCTATATGGTGTGGTGACCTTTACTATTATACGACTTGTTTGTCGACCTTGTCAAATTATTGATGTTTTAGACATCGAGTTGTGTAATTAAAATTAAATTGTTTCAATTTTATTTTATATACATTTTTAATAGACGTTTTCTAGAAGACAATTCAAAATATCGTATTTTTATTGGTCTTCGTAAATTAAACAAACATCTATGGAGCCGATAACGTTTTTAGATGTGTCACTTTCTTATGCGCCAATGGTCGTGGGTTCTATACCCACCCATGACAAACATTGTCATTTTTGTGTTGTGTTGATCTGTGTCTTGAAAGAACTTTATTTATGTGTCCGTCGTTAAGCTATATATTACGTAACCAGGTCAATGTATGGGATGTTGTTTGAGATGATTAAATAATAATTAAGACAGTATATAGTCATTATCATCCTTAATTTTCGTCATCCTTAATCTTACCTAAGATCTAATCATAATAAAAAAACAAGATAATATAATTTAAGTGGCTTAGCACAAATTAAGGCAGTTAAGTGTGCATTCGTGTAGTTTGGACTTGATTTTCGGCCAAACCGCATTCAGGCTCCAGTTCGGAACTCCGCAACAGCACTACTGGAGCGAACTGCGCTACGAAATCTGTCCTCAAAACCGAGTAATTGTACGGATGAAGGTACTGGCATTAAGTTTGTACACGTCTATACTTCTAGTTTGTTCGCGAGTACACTATTTTGAATTAAAGCATTGTATCTTCATGCATGTAATCTGTACATGCACGAGCCCGATGGCGCAGATGGTAGTGATCCAATCATATGCTCCATACTATATTGTGTTTATTCTGTGTTAGTAGTATATTTGTGATTCCTGCAAAAACAGCACTAGGCCCACAAACAAGCATCAGTCCGCTTAATAGTAAGCGTTACCGCAGTCTATAGATGTTTGTTATATCATCACAAGGATATCACACTATTTAGTAATTTCACTGCTTCTTTCACCCTTGAAACCGGAACACAGCAATGCTAGCATTACTATTTGGTGCTAATAAATGAGGGTGAGGTACTAAAGCACGTATGTTTTTGTATGAGGTCTCCCCCTTGTACCCATGTCTGATATTCATATACAATCTAAATTTATATACAATTGCTTTAAGTTACTCACCTCGGAGTCAGATCAATGTATGCTATATGTGTGAATATAAATAAATGTTGGTGTTTGTACACTGTTTTGTACATAAACTTTTTTTCATGAGCGCTGCTTTTTTTAAAACTATTCATCATTATCATCCCATCAGCCATTACAAGTCCACTGCTAGACATTTGCTTCCACAAGAAAGGGGGACTTTTGCCCATAATTGCCGCACTGGGATAGTGTGATGGCGATGTTGCTGCTCATCCCCACCCTATGCATTTAATTTACACTGACAAAGAAGGAGGTACTATTCTACCACATGGCTATTGATTAGATCCTAATTAAATTTGGCATGCGGATAGCTTGAGGTACTGGTGAATTAGAATAGTACCTCCACCTGTACTAGGTGTTGTAAGAGGCGAATGAGGTACTGGAACCAACAGATTATGGTTTATCTATTCGAAACAGTGAAGCTTAAATACGGCAGGGTAGTGATGGGTCTGCAGGGTAGCAGCATCTTCGTCAAATTATGGGCAAATATACCCCTATTTTGGGGGAGGCCTATGTCGAGCAGTGGACTATCTCTGCTGATATGATGACGCGGATAACTATAATAATAATAATAATAAATTCCCACAATTCTCATACATTGACCTGACTCCGTGGTAAGTCGCTTAAAGCACTTGTGTTACGAATGCCAGACAACAGAGGAATCACAAATATACTACTTAAATACATATATTTTACACCCATACACAGAGCAAACACAAATATCATCATATAAATATTTGCTCTGTAGTCTTTACTAGAAGTATTTTATTCAGCATGTCCTGGCACTTAATTTTGTATAGCAATTGATGATCATTACTATTTAACCTTACGACTTGTACAAAAGTGATACATAGCAAACACGTTAATCACTTTTGTAATTAATTGTATTTGTATGAACGCGCTGTCTGTAAATATCAAAGTTTTAAGCTAGTGCCATCTTTTGACGACATTTAGAACTATTTGCTTTTGTTATTTTTAACATAGACATTATATCTGTCACTGGTAGCATAATTTGAGCTTACTCTTTAACTTTTTTCTTTACTAGGCAAGAAAGAAAAATTCTAATGTAATTTATACAAATGGCAATTAGATAATGTAAATTCGTTAAAAGAACAATTCTATAATGTCTTTTTATGCCAGAGGTAATAAATATGTGTAACCTTTGAAAACTAAGTTAAATTATATTTGTCGATAAAATAGCAAAATGTTTTTCAACTTGTTTATATCATAACGTTCCACATGAGGTAGAACTCATGCTAAAGGTCATCTGCATTTGTATCTTACTTTCACTTCTTTCTACCGTCAAACAACAGTATTCGCATTGCTGTGTTTCCGTTTAAAGGGTGGCAGTCTAATTAATGTGACGTAATATCTTTTAAGTAGCAAGGTTTGTGATATTACGAGCGTCAATAGGCTGCGGTGACAGTTACTATCTGGTAGTAGTCTGCTTGCTTGGCGACCTGGTCAACTAAAAAAATGTAATACGTCATCAGAAATACGTTTTCAAGAAGGTTCAAGAAGCCTTTAGGCTTATATCTATTAATAAAACAAACTCAAGAAGCAGAGGTCCATTTAGGGCGCAAGTTCGTAACTTTAAGTTGGTTTTGTAGAAGTTCCGGCAAGTTCAGTTACAGAATAACTAAAATATTTATAAATAAACATAGAACCGGAATTTCGTACTGTTTATTACAGGGGATACTTAAGCACTTTGAAAAATCTAATCCTTTTTGTTATTGTAGACTTCATTTTATTTTGTAGACTCTGTTGAAAAAATGTTTAAAGGAATATAAATATTTAATTATTGTTCCTTATAAATAAATCCAAGTAATGGCGATACGAAAATCTAACTTATAAATTTTGAGGGTTTTTAATATATTTTTTATAAAACATGTTTAATATTTTAATTCGTGAAAAGGAGTGTTTTTTTTGTGAAAAAAAACTAGAGGATTATCAGAAATTTTACTATATTGTAACTTTAACGGAAATGGAGAAATAACATGAGCAATATAAATAATAAATTCAGACAACGGAGAAAGTACAATGAGACACGGAACAAATACAAATACTAAACATATAAATATTTGCTCTAGGTTTGGGAACCCACGACACTTGACGAACAAGATAAGATTATTACCATTTGTACCAGTGGCTCTTCCAAATATCAGGCAAAGTTGCTGTTTTATATTCTGGTGTCGTGACCAAATTGCAAAGCTTGACCGACCTCAGAGTGGTCGCTCAACTGATCTGACTGTTTCTCAGACGCCGACGATCCGTAACATAACAGCCATTGCCCATTGCAGGTCGCCGTTGGGCTTAAAATTCGCACTCGGAACATTCAAAATTGCTTACGAAGGTTGGATTATGAACACAGAGGGCTTAGAGAGAAACTATGAACACAGGGCAACGATAGTGACGGAGATTGCAATGCGCTAGTCGGAAAGCAACGGTCGAGTAGAATAATTCCTCCCCATAAACCTGGTGTCGTGAGAGGCAATTACATTAAGATGAAATAACTATTTTTTTTTTATTAAAAATTACAGAGTGCTTTTAGGAATTTACTTGATATTGATCTAATCCCGATAGTGCATTTGGTAACTACTAAAATAAATAATTAGTGTTATTATACAACTATTTAATAATATTAATTATTTATTTGCGGTAAACACTTGTCCCACTAAGAAAATAAATTAATATATTAAAATGTGATTGTTCTGTTAATTGGTGCTAAATACTATATCATCATCATACAGTCATTACAAGTCTTCTGCTGGACAATAGGCCTCTCCAAGAAAGGGGGTATTTGGCCCATAAATGCCGCGCTTGGCAGGCGTGTTAAAAATCGTAGATCACAGCTTTTACGATGGGGATGCTGCTGCCCATCCCCGCAGTGCATTTGAGCTGCACTATTTCGGATAGATATACCGCCATCTATCGGTCTACCTCAGATAACTCTTATGACACCTGGTACAGCGGGAGGTACTATCATAATCTGTCGGTACCTCACAGTATGAATACTATATATATTAGTTTTATTTTCGTGAGTCCTCTGTTGTCTGATGTCTATACAAAATGTTTTATGCCACTTATTCTGAGATTAGATTAAATAGTCAGGTCAATGTATGAGATATTATGTGGGTTTACTAGTTTTGTAAAGTGTATTATTTTTTAAATAAACACTTTCTCTTGATAAAATTACATTTAGCAACTACATTAGCTTTTGCTATTCTATTTTTATGCATAGAAAAAATGCTCAAAAGTTATAAATTTTGTCTTGGGCATGCAATTTGCCAGCGGTGAACGAACGGGTGATATTATAAAGCTGAAAATAGTAATATTTATTAATTCCTTTTATATAAATTAATTCATAAATGAATTTACACAAATTTCATACATTGACATGAAACTGACTCCGAAATAAGTTGCATAAAGCACTTGTGTTACGGACATTCGATTACAGAGAAATCCCAAATATAAGGTTAATACATATTATATTTACACACAGATAAATTATAAATACCATCAAATAGATATTTGGTCTTTAGTGGGTATCGAACCCACAACCCTTGGCGCAAGAGATAGGAACCACCGTCTGTGCCATCAAGCCCATCAATGGCATTACATAATAATACGACTAACATAAGTAAGTAATTTGGTTAACTTATTAAAATATTCTTTTCCTTCGAACTATCCACAAGGCAATTTTTTTTTATTTGATTACCTGCAGTTATCCATTTGCTAGCCAGCTTTTACTCGGCGCTTTGCCGACCCAAACAATTTTAAGATAAAATGGTTAACTTCCACTACCTTTTTAACGCAGATTCTTAATTGTACACTATCAGTTACAATTGGGGTGAGATAAAGATTTTTTAGTTAGATATGACTATCAGAATGGAACTTATAATCCGCACTAAACATATCACATTTCACCGCAGTTATAATTTTGACAACTATAAAGCTTGGAAGGTCTAAACCTGTGGTTAATGGTCGATAGAGTCTTAAATTCGTTCGTAAGTACTGAAGTTTGGTTATAATTTATCATACACGTCAAAAGTAGTTACAGCAATTTCGGAATTTTAATAAAAGGCCTAAATCTCCAGAATCATCTAAACATTTTAAAATACTGATATCAATAAGTTATCAGTCGCAGGATGTTCACTGCTAAACTAATACTGGCCCAATCTAAGTAATATATGATGGGACCGGTTGTAGATAGCCTCTATATAGCGTAATCCTGAGGAGTGCGTTAACAGAATCCGAGCATTGCCAAATGCTGATGAATAGTTGTTTTGTTTGTATTTGGCATCTATAGTCATTTGGTCTGTACATATTTTTAATAAACTTAAATAAATTATACAATATATGTATATATAAATTCACACAACATCTCAAACATTGACCTGACTCCGAAATAAGTTGCTTAAAACACTTGTGTTACGGACATCCGATTACAGAGAAATCCCAAATATAAGGTTAATACATATTATATTTACACGCAGAAAAATTATAAATACCATATATATATACTATATCAGTGTAAATTTATTAATATATATATATATATATATCTACCTCATGAGAATGTCAACTACCGAGAGCTTCATTCATAAATACCACGCTTTGCAAGCGTGGTGGCAACCGAAGAGCGTATGGTGGCAATCGCAGAGTGCAGCTTTCACAACGGGGATGCTGCTGCCTTTCCTTTCCTTTTATATCCATACTGGCCATCTGTCGTTTCTGGTACCTGAGCCACCTCTTCCGCACCTGGCGCAATGGGAGGTACTATTCTATTCTGCCGATACGTTACGTGCGTATTCGCAGGTTCTAATCTCCTGATACTTTCTACTATAAAAATATGGAGCGCTCTCTTTCTTTCAATCGAAACTCAATATCACTATGGTGATATATAGTTCGTGTCGTAGCGTAAGTGGAGTCCAAATGCTGTCGGATCTAGATAATTTAAAAAATAAATTTTTATAATGTTTACTGAATTAAAAATACAATGCTGAGAATGCTTTACCTTGTTTGCTTTATACTTAGATCATTACACATAAAAAAATTCCATATTGTAAACTATCCGGTCACTTAAACCACCACGTACAAGATTATTTAAGTATTAGCTAAAAAAATCAAAAATTTGATGGTCTCTCTGGATATTGGCACGAATGCTGGCTAATTGATGCAATTAATACCGATCGTCCGAAATCATGGCTTCATCACGTAATGCTTTAAACTCCTGTTCCTGCAACTACACTTGTTGCGCATTACGCACTCACCGATCATGATACAGTGTTTCTACTTCTATTTCTTACAAAAAGTATACAGAAAACTAAATCTAATAGAACCTATATTTGCGTTTTCTAATAAAACTTAAAAAAACTGAATACCGATATGAGATACTAGGGGTGATCCAAAAGTAATGATAATGAATATTAAAAAACATGATTATACCAAATTTTTTAATTTATTTTTCTACATAGTCTCCTAACAAGTTAATGCATTTAGTCCATCTTTTTACAAAACGTAAAATTCCCTTTAAAAAAAATCTTTTTCTTGACTCTCCAAAAAAGCCTCTACAGCGGACATCACTTCGCTATCGTCTTCAAATTTCTTGCCTCGGAGGTGTTCCTTGAGCCGAGGAAAGAGATAGAAGTCGCTGGGAGCTAGATCTGGCAAATAGGGAGGGTGTTCGACCAATTCAAATCCCATTTCTTGAATGGCAGCTATCGCAACTGCAGCTTTGTGAGCCGGTGCATTGTCTTGATGAAACAGCACTCCAGCGCGCAGCTTGCCGCGTCTTTTTTCCTTGATGGCCTCCCGCAATCTTTTTATTTGGTCTGCATAGTAAGAGCCTGTGATAGTGGCTCCCTTTTCCAAATAATCCACCATTATAATTCCTTCTGCGTCCCAGAACACGGAGGCCATAACCTTCCCCGCCGAACTCGACACTTTGAATTTCTTCGGCGTCGGTGAGGAGGCTCGTTTCCACGTCATTGACTGCTGTTTCGTTTCAGGATCGAAATTATGGATCCAGGTCTCGTCCATGGTCACAAAACGTGACAAAAAATTTTCCTGGTCAAGTTGAAACTTTTCGAGATTAGCCTTGGAAGTGTCAATTCGTTTCTTCTTTTGTTCGTCGGTTAACATTCTCGGTACCCAACGCGCTGACACCTTTTTCATATGCAATTCATTTGCGAAGATTCTTTGGATACTGCCATACTAAATCCTTGTGACCTCAGCTACGTGCCTGATGGTCACTCTTCGATCTGCCAACACGATATCTTCAACTTTTTTCACGTTATCCTCAGTGAGGGACGTGGATGGGCGTCCTTCGCGAGGTTCGTCTTCTGTCGATGTTCTGCCCAACTTAAACTCCTTGGCCCAGCGTGCAACTGTGGAATAAGGAGGAGCAGAGTCCCCTAATGTTTCCACCAAGTCGCTGTGTATGTCTTTGGTAGATAATTTTTTCAAGCAGAGGTACTTGATGACGGCTCTAATTTCTTTTTTCTCCATTTTGATGTTCTCACTCCGACAGGTCGAATTCAAATGAATGTAGCTCCCGGAAATCATGGCCTATTTATATGATTTTTCTAGCCTGAACTAGTGTGTAGTATAGCAATATACATGATTTTTTTTGGATTTTTATGTGCACTGGAAATAGCCGATTATCATTACTTTTGGATCACCCCTCGTACGTTGAAAACCAAACCGTTGGGTGGAGACCTGGTGGCCAGAAATATAGGCTTTGAGCAAAGTTCTGGCACCAATCTTCCGCAATAGATTATTAGAAACTCTGTAACAATAATTAATATCAAAGTCTGTTTATTATGGAATAACAAATTAATTATTATTATTATAAACACAGGTTCACAAGCTCAGTTGAAACCCATTTATGCTCATATCAATGTATATTATGAAATAACTAGGCCTGGGGCGTCAGTCTATCAGAATTTATTTTGTTGCTAAAAATATTTTAGTACACTTATCAATGAACACTTATTAATGGACAAAGTTACTTATGATTACATTCCGATTACAAAATATGCACTTAGATATTTACATAGAAATAAACAAAGGTCATTTACTCTTCTATTCGGCTGTAGTTGGAATGATCTAGTTGCATAAATATAGAATAAAAGAAAAAGCTTTTAAAGAATTTATGATAGTTCATAATACGACCACAAAGTAATATCTCATTGAATATAATAAAATACAAAATAGACTGTTTTTTTACTTTTAAAATTGTTTGTTCTACGTTTTGGTAACCTTACGTAATCATTCTAAATATTGTCGATTTGACCGTTCTTAAAAACGTTTAACGTGATTTAAAGTCATTAATTAGATTAAGATTTTATGGGTTGTGAATTCTCAAATGCTAGAAAATGTTCTATTTCATGTATTACCTAGAGAAAATTGTCGGCTATATACCGAGATAAAATTTACAGTTGACAGCATGTGTTTATAGAAGTTGCTATGAAAAATTATTAAAATGGTATACTGTAATTTGATAATACAGAAAGTACTGAAAACGAATTTTACGTATCCACTCGATATAATGTGAAAGTCAATTGCAGGAAATCTAGTATAAAATACAGAATGGTATCAGCTAATATACTTCTATAATTGCCAGTTATATAATAAAATTTATATATAATACGAGCTCCGCTATTGCACCAGTCCGCAACTTCGCGACCTCAACTGTCGTAACCTGACCACAACTAATTTACTTTAGTTTGTTACCGCTACTTGCTGACAGAAATAAGATAGAGTGAAGAAATAATGCAGATGACATGATGAGATTAAACCGAAGCAAATAATACGCTTCATGTCTTGATATCCTAATAAAAACACTTAACAATTTGATTATTTTTAATGCTATGTAATTGCTGTTTATTTATAATTGTTAGGTTTGCATTTTTTTGTTTTGTAAACAGCTAAAAGTACATATTTTTTTGTATTAAATATATCACGTAATATTATAATCTTAAATATTTTTTTATATGATGTGTTACGTCAATGTTAAAAGTTATTGAAAAATATAAGGAAATAAGTAAAATTAAGAAAAGATGGTTTTAAAATATCACTAATTAATTAAATTACAGTGTTACTTATCACATTACCCGGAAAGCGAACTAATTAAATAATTTAGTACCGCCAAGTAAACTATTCCGGCGCCGTAGTCCAAAACTCAGCTGCTTTAACAGCGTAAGCTGACCGCAACCCAATTTGCTTTAGATTGGTGCTGCCCAACTTGTAACTGACGCATACTTGACAAAAGCATACAATAATAAAAAAACTATTTGCTAATTTCAATGTGAATTTCACATAGTGTATCCATCTTTTACGTTTCATTTACGAACTTAAAATATGAATCCTGCTACAACAACGAACAATAATATGGTTTGCGTGTTGTTTAGTTTTGTGCCTTGAAGTATCGGTGGAGTAAATAGCCGTGGGCTGTGTAGACAACCGTGGGATACCAATGGAGTAGAATAGCACCTTTTTCAGTTTCAAGTATCGTAACAGGCGACTGAGATATCGGCACGAAATGGTATATCCAACAGAAACAGCGCAGCTTAAATACAACGGTGTGGAGGCAGCAGCATTATCGATGCGAAGTTGCGCTGTGAAATTGTCACCATGCCTGCTCAGCGCGACAATGATGGGCAAAAATTTCTCTATCTTGGGATGGCTTATATCAAGCGGTGCACTTTCTATGACTGTTATGTTTATAATAATAAAGTTTTGTGACTTGTGTGTTGAAGATGTTTATCATATTGTGATATATATTTATATTGTGATAGAAAATATTCATTTTATTTATCTGTCCTGTTTTTTGTATGCTCAATTTATGTTGAGTTGAAGTTACGTAAATTAAATATTCATTACTAGATTACAGTAGAATGCAGTGATTCTTTACTTGTATATCCTGTCCAAAGATTTGTACCATTTGATTGGGTTTTTTAATTAAATAAACCAGCATTCATTTTGTACTTTTTAAAACCCTTGACCGCGGAAATAGTTTAACTAATCACATTGATAATAAGGTTCGTTTTGGAATGAAATTGTTCATACGTATCTTTTATTTTATTCTAGTTAGCATATAGGTTGTAAAATTTCCAATAACCTTAATTATATTTTTAGGGATTTACATTTTTTTTGTATTTATATTTTCTACTAAAAATCAACTTGTCTCCGGCTTTAGGTGAAACTTGAATCTACATATTTCCTTTCATCCATTATTTTTTCTTCTAGTATATATTATAAGTAGTGACATAATTGATATTTCTGTGCAGATTTAATCATTCAAATTCATAAAATTACTGATTTTTAATTATATTTATTTCTAATTAATTCTATACTAATGTCCTTACAAGTGCATATCTTGTAAGTGGATTCATAATGTAAATCTTGACAAAAAAAAGTATACTGATTCGGTCAATACCAACTGTGTTTTCGTTTATAAAAATCCTTTAAAGTCTGCGAAAGACAAACTTGCAGGAGCGAGTTGGCTGACTGAATTGTCGAACCGTCCCGACTCGCAAAAAGAGCTAAAGGTCTACCGTAACTTTAAACCCCGGTTAGGCTGCATTCCCCTCTAAATCTCATTAAGCTGATCGCATAAATTTTATTTGGGGCTCTTCTCCACTGGATTACGAATGGACTCATTACTCTGTATAGATAATCTGATAGTGTTGGTATATGGTTCTTTTACTGCTAAAGGGAGGTACCTTCGTTTTATAGAATGAGTTGAAGGGATTTTATGTTCACGTGCTAAGATTGGCCCTTTTGTGTGTGACAGTCGTATTGTTTATTATTATTATCTTTTGTTGAATGATTGTTTATGAAAATTGGAATTCGTTTAATTAACCTATAAAATAAAGGGAAATATTATTATGAAGTGTTTTTAATTACAATAAATTGACTATTTTACTTTTATTTTTTATTTAACTTTTCGAGGCAAGTAGTTATCATTCTGTATATAAATTCTAGGTCCTATTTTTATCTACATCATATTCATATTATATTCTATATATATCATATCTATATTATATTGAGTAAGTTCAAAGACAGCGTGTTTTTGTACGCATACTAGTATTTCTTTATTTTCCAAAATCGTAAAAAATGCTTCACTAAAAATTATATTAACTAGACCTAAAAATGCAACAAAAATTAGATTTGTCACTTCAAATTTTACGTATTCAAAAGAGAAGAGCATAACAATTATATGAATATGTTAACTATTGACATTTTGATAATATTTTATACATGTTGTGTTTATTACTCCTGCATTATCTTTTTATTCATAGTAAGTAGTAGTAGTAGTAAACTAATCTTTTTATGCATAGCAATCGAGTCAGTCAGATCGAAAAGTATGTTTAAAAAAATTATTACCTAATTAGAGACTTAGTACACGATTACGGAAGTCCATTATTGCCCCATCCCGGAATTCTGGGTTAAATATTAGTTTCCGTATATGTCACTGCTTTATTTTAAGCTTTAAGGGTTGTTTTATGCTATTACTACCAAATTGAGGTGTACGGTAAATAAATACACTTTACTTGTTAAACCGGCAGAATTGATGTGGGGTACCGGTTGAGTAGAATAGTACCGGAACGGAACGGGCTATGACAGTTAGCGGTATATCCACCGGAAATAACGTAGCTCCAATGCAGGATATGCAACAGAATTCCCATCTTAAAGCTCGCTTCAGGTTTATTGCCATGCTTACCCATCACGGCAAATATGAGAATTCCGATTTTCTTGGGTTGGTCTATGTCCAGCAGTGGACGTTCTACGACTGCTAGGATAATAAGATGCTATGGAATTTATATCTAACAACAGAGATATTATCTGTCATTAAATATCAGCTGTGAGGTACCGGCAGAGTAGGATAGTACCTCCCCTTTTACCAGGTGTCGTAAAGGGCGACTAAGGTACCAAAACTGAAAGATACAGTGTGGTTTATGTACACAGGGCGGGGATGGGCAGCAGCACTCTTGTCGCGAAAGCTGCGATCTGCAATTGCCAACATGATTGCCAAGCGCGGCTATTATATATATATTATAGGGAAAAATTTCCCCTTTCTTGGGGAGGCCTATGTTCAGCAGTGTCCTTCCAATGGCTGATGTGATGATGATGATTAAATATGACTTCTGCCAGTCAGTATTTATTAACTCATGGGGAGTTAATAAATGCTGGCTAGCAATATATCTTGCAATATACGTGGTAGTAATTTTATTATCTAAACAAAATAATTTTATATATAAAAATAAAAAAATGAATATATTTTACATAGCGCTACAAAAGAAATTAAAAACTGCTCATGATATTGTTATTATTAAATATTTATTTAACAGTGAAAATATATATTTGTAAGTTAGACATACTTGTCGGGTAGTTTTTTGGTAATTCAACAACAAATTTGTAAAAATACTCTTAAATAGCGATTTTGCAATATGTATTTATCAAAAACATAAGTTGTTTTTCGAAATATTTTCAATAAATTGTATTACTTTGTATAATGTTTTCTTATTTAACGTTTCTATTATATTTTATAACGTTGGTTTTCCGAGTAATATAAATTTAAAAACTACTATGTAAATTGTAGCTGCTCCTATCCCAGGAAGATAATTGCAAATTTACTTTAATTAAAAATATATACAATGTATTAATAACTAAGTCTTATACCCTGCTTTGTCCACGTGAATTTCTTATGAAAACTATATTCTTTTAGAAATGGAAAGTACTGTATACTATAGGTATACTTATTTGAAAATTTCACCAAGATCGGATGAATAGATATATAGGAAAGAGGTAGCAAATAAAAACACTTTAATATTTATAATATTAGTAAGTTAAGACCGAAACATAGAAATCAGATTGGGATATTCAAATTTGATTTCAATTTTTTTCAATAGCACGTTTTAAAATTGCTCAGTGACATCTATTAATTTCTCGATTACTAAAATAATCTTTTATAGTGAATCCCACCTAAATAGAACGGTTTTAGGGTTAAAGTCAGTCTATGTCTTTTTTCGTACTCCTAACTATATGCATACAAATTGTCAAAAAGATTGGTTGAGTAGAAGCGCGACATCGTAATAAAGAAACCAACAAAACTCATTTCTGCATTTACAATATTTGTTGGGATAGTTTTATGACTTTAAGGATAAGCTTCTTTAGGTTCGTGAATTCATGTCTAAGGTATCTCGTCACTACTTCGCCAAAGCTGATCACTTAAACACACTACTAGTGGGTTCAAGTCACGAGGCGCCGCCGATGAAAATGTTAATTGCGGACAACTCTATGAAGCCTCCTTCCCGATTTCCTTGATATCATCACGGCTTATATAAGCCGTTAGTGACACCTGGAGATATACTCCACGGTCTTGCCACATACTAAATACACAGAATTATTCTTAGAGCAGTACACCACACTATCCGGCGAGTGCTTAATATCCGATTTACGATATATACGTCATAATTTTCAAAGTTCTCTCAAACAACAACAGCTAAAACCGGATTTTAAGTCGTTGTCGTTGAGGTGAGCCTTAAAGGATTCCGTCACCGTCGGTCTTGTTTCGATCCTAGAAAGCTACCGCATAAAACATAGGACCGCATATTCATGATCGGCCTGATATCTTTCCTTCGTCAAATTCTCAAAGTCAGCTAACGTTGGGCTCGTCATAAAAAATATTGTCGAGGCAATGACCCTGGAGTCTACTACTTAATTCCACACAAGATCTTCCCTTTTCAAAAACTGAGTGACATAAAACTTCCGCTAAAATATTTTTTATATATTTTTTTTATTAAATGTCTACTATAACAAAACTATAGAAAATATAGCGTGAAGAAACAAGGGATATTCATAAACCGTATAATTGGCTAGATGCTTTCGTAAAATAGCTAATTAAAGGCGCTTACAACTTTCGGGAAGTTGCTTATTTGCAAAATTACAGTAATTATGAGAATTAAGACGTGTTTGTTATTATGAAGTCCCTCATTACGGATGCAATTCACAAAATTATCATGGCTACTGCTTCATTGTGTAGGACGTGGGGGTTGTATGACATGTTGTTTGAACGGTTAATGCCATCGGTCCAGTTTCAGCTATTGTTATGAAGGCGGTATTTCAACTTGCAACTTTCCCATGCCAGGAGACTGCCCTAAATTTGTGCTTCTGAGACCTTAAATTTTACCTATTATATTTTTGTAAAAATAAATCAGCGTCATTTCATTAACTCCTAAACATTCAAATGTTACACTTTTAAAGTTTAAGTCTTGTCTTAAGTCTGTAGTAAGTTGTTTTTTTAATGATATCTTCTTATAAAATGGTAAAAAAATAACAACAGGTTAGCTAGAATTCTATAAAAAATCGCTCTAACTTTACTAGTTTATGTTATCTTTAATATAATTTAGCATTTTTCTGTGCATAAAACTTCTAAAGAAAGTTTTAATACAAATTATTTCATATTTTATAGTATAAATGCGGAAGTGTCTGTCTAAGTTATCAAGAATCTTAAAAAAATAAACGCTTCTTAAGATCTGCGTGGTACAAATAATTTACATCCGCACATACTCGCAGGTAAAAATTAGTTGGTTTTAATTATATATGTACATATTTACCATTGACGGATGGAGGAGTAAACGGTAAAGAAAAATAATACCTACTCTGTACCAAAAGCTGTTAGAAGTGACTGAGGCGCAGAAACTGACAGATATAGCATAGCTCGAATTCAAAAGATTAAGGATGGTCCAAAGAATTCTTTTTACGAAGCTTTTGCCACCACGCCTGCCTGAGAAGAAATTACGAACAAATTACCTCTTTTTTGGCGTGGACTGTGTATAGAAATGGATGCTCTACTGAAGCTTAGATGATACACTCATTTGCAAAAAAAACGGGGGGTTTTGATTTTAATTCTTCTTTGAAAAAATACAGTACCAATATGATTTCAATCATTTGTACATGTTACTGGCTGGTTTTAAAAATGCCGTGGTGTTTAAAACAGTACGTTCTAAATTCAAATTTTCGTTTGATGCTCGTTTTTACAGAAAACCACTTTTTATCCTACATTTTTGGTGTGAAAAGATAATATCGGTTTTCATAACTTTTAGTCAATTTTTATGAATTTATTTCATAATATTAATTGTCAAAGCTTCATTTAATACTGTTTAGCCGTCTCAATGATGTTAGAGAAAGTGGTAAAAGCTACCAAAATTATTGCGCTGCTCGAAGAGGGTTGCAGCAAATGCTTGGTGGCTCAGAGGCTAAGTGTGAGTCGCTCGACGGTTCAACCGACCTGGCAGCGGTATCAAGACACCGGTTCCAACGAGAGAAGTACTGGTTCTGGAAGAAAACCATGTACCCAATCACGGGGTGATCGTTTTCTTGTAAGTCGCGCATTGAGAAATCGTAAGTCTTAGTGTGTAAGCCTTAAGAATAGCTCGAAGAAGTAAGAAATGTGCATATTAGTCTATGGACGGTCAGGAAGAGGCTTCTCGCGGTCAATATACGCAGTCATCGCCTGGCCCGCGGCCCTAAGTTACTCCGTAAGCATAGAGTTGCCAGGCTTAGGTTTGCTTGAAATTATGAGTCATGGACTCAAGAAGACTGGAATAGGGTATTGTTCTCCGATGAAGCCAAAAAAAAATATGTTGATACTGACGAAAACGACTATTTGCTTATTAATTTACATAATTGTGAAAGTAAAACTATCTATAATTATGAAACAAACCAATAGTAACATTTTAAATGGTTCATTGCTTAGGTGCCCGTTTTTTTTGCAAATGAGTGTATATATTCATACATACATGAAATTCTAAGTGTTTGTTTTAAAATTAAACTTCATTGATTTACAAATTAACAGAATGCTATGGTCTTGTATAGTTTGAGCGCAATCAAGATATGCGGGAGACTGAATGCGAACACAGTTGAGCGCTTTAGTTTTAGGGATGGGACGGTATTAGGTATGTCGATATATTTAAACATGAAAAATTGAAAGAAGAGTGAAAATAATCTAAATGGTACAACTTCAAAATAACTATTTATATATTAATATTTACTTGATGAATTGTGTTAAAGTGAAGAGTGGAAGAGTGTTATTGTACCCTCTGTTTACGTTGAAACAAAAACAATGAGGTAGAACTTACACAAAAGGTCGCCTGCATTAGTATCTCACTTTCGCCTATTTCTACCGTCAAATAGCAATGTTTATAATGCTTTGTTCTGCTCTGAAAGATGAGAGTAACAGGGAAATCACTGGCTCTGACATAATATCTTTGAGTTTTGAAAAGTGCTAGTAATATCCTTATAATGTTGTGAGAGTCTATATGCTGCCATGGCATGCCATGTTTACGTATAAATAAATAACGTGTTGTTACGTATAAATATAAAACGGTATGTTTGTATGCCTTATATAAAAAAACTCCTTAAATGACAAAACAAACCGCATGAAAATTATGGAAAAATTGCCTTATTATGATAACAACCTTCGTCAAGATGATGAGGGTTATTTCTATGATTTGTCTATTAAATTTATTATGTTTATCTTTATATACTTTTATTTTAAATTATAACAATTGTAAGCCCGATAATTACTATATAAGGTATTACTAAAAGATAAACAATGTATTTATCATGACATATCTGAAACATCATATCAAGAGAATATATACAAATAACATTTTTTGTGCAGATTAAAATTTCAGATATATTATGTTATTTAAAAATTAAACAATATAACAGTAATTCTTTATTTATTTTTTTATGTTTGTGACTAGAATATGAATCTCTCTGGTGATGATGATGTATGAGATTTTATTTGTGACATGATAGTGTGATAGATAACTAAAATATTGAATCAATAAATATTATACCTGGGTTGGAATTGAACCAAAGACCCTATGCACTCAAGATAAATGCACACAACATTTTATATTTTGGCCTGACTCCGTGATCAGTTGCTTAAAGGTCTGTAGTCTGATGTCTGTAACACAAGTGGTTTCACAGATATAGGACAATAAAAAAATCACAAAAATAATACGTACATACATCTATTTAACAGCCAGACACATAACAAACCACGAATGTTTGTCCTAGATTTGGATCTATCTCAAAATCTCAAATCAAAATATATATACCTCGTATTCGATGAAAAAGACAAACTTGAAAACTTATTATTAACATAAAGAGTGAATTTAAGTTTATGTGAGTAAATTAAAAGACGTTTACTTTAAACTACAAAGCATGGAACAGTGATTTTTGAATATTAATTGTACACTTCCCTCAAAGTATATCGATAACACCAGTAGTACACTATAATCTAATTCTAAGATTAAGACCTAAGACAGTACTTGGCATATCACACGTAACTGTCGACAACGCTTCAACGCATACAGCGTAAATAATGAAACCTCCAATTGATTTGATCATCGATAATCGACTAGGAGCCACCCTAATCAGTGATGCTACGCCAAACGCCTCCGAACACCAAACCTGCTGTTTCGATTGAATATGGTCTTATGTATTTGTACCTAAAGACGATATTCGCTTGCAAATATATTTGTTTAATTTGGTAAAATCGTTGGGATAGAGGAGACAAGTGAAGTAGATTTTGGTTTGCGAGTATTCGGGTGACTTTCGATTACGTACACACGTGTGAGCATACAGCATATTCTAATTCCAACTTTGTTTTCTACAGCTAAGGATGTTATTTACAAAGCAAACTTTGTTTCTTGTAGAAGCGACCCTAGTCTGTGGTTATTTGTTTGTTTGTTGCTCCAACCAATGTTCGGTATTTTATGGTGTTTATTTAGTTAAGAAATTAATGTCTGGTTAACAACAATTTGCTTACTCTAGAAGTTTGCAAGGAGTAACTTGTAATATTTTACTAAAACCCATAAGGAACAACCTGAACGGAAAACAATATTTCTTCACATCAGTTATTGGAAGTCCACTATTAGACATAAACCTCCCCATTAAAAAGGGAATTTTGCTTAAAATTAGCGCGCTGGGCAAGGGCGTTGGCAAATAATGAGCGCAGCTTTCACGACACGGATGCTGCTGCCCATCCCCACCCTGTGCTTATCAGCTAGATTGCTGGGAATGGATATACCGCTATCTGTCGGTTCCAGTACCTTAATCGCCTGGTATAGTTGGTAAGTCGCCTGGTACTATTCTACTCTGCCGGTACCTCACGGATTTTTGTATACTTGCTAATAATTTAGAGGTATTAATACTTTTCCATTTTAAATTTTAAGGCAGTTTCATGTAAAAACGCTAAAGGTCTCAGTTCTAAATTTTATTAGATAAGAAGAGGCTTTGAAACGGTAAAATCTTTAATACTCTTAGAATATTACCGTAATGTTACATTAATTTTAAATATGTATCTAAATATAAATTCTAAATATAGGGAGTTAGTCGCTTCATTCTTTAAAAAGTTTGCCGTAAAAATAGTTAAGTTAGGTAATTTTAAGAAATAGTCTTTAATTTAATTTTAAAGCAAAAGAGAAAAATATATGTTATAACAACAGATTTCTAGTATTAATATTATCTATGAGTGTTTAATTAAATTATTTCAATCAATACAGTTTATGATATTTCTATAATTTATATTCTGGCCAAAATATATTAACATGCATATTAGTTTAAAGGTCATTCAGAAATACAAACTGGAAAATCCAACAAATAATCCTGATAATAATATCAATGAATCTCCAATTTAACAAATTTTAATAACTCTATGATTGAATACTTAAGTAAATTTAGATACTTAACTTTAATTTTTGTTTTAAAACATAATTTATTAACCTTTGAGATTTATAGATCTTAGAATCATGTTCCAAAAAACATACCAGTTACGTAGACGTACCTCTTATGATTGGGATAGGAGAATGTTCTACTCCAAAATACGGATACTCAATGTCTGAAGCTATTTCTGCTGGTGCTATCTAGTGATTTTTAGTATATATAAAATATTATATGTATATATTACATAGTGTTTTTTTAGTTTTTTTTACACTATATATATATATATCATAAGTATTTCTTTTGTATATTCTACTCGGATTTCTTCGAAACTGTCTAAATATAAAACGTAACTTGAATATACCGATAGCGTCATATACTAGGATTATACCTAATGAATTTAATATAGACTGGCGTACAGTCCCTGATCGCTTAGGTTATCAGTAACAAGTATGATCAGAAATAAATGGGTCAGAAATAAGTAAGCTTGAAACAAATACTATTAATAATATTTCTCAAATAAATTGATTCTTCCAAAGTAATAATATTAGGGTGCCTATAAGAATAAGCTAGACCTAGTTTAGATACTTGAGTATCAAAATGTATTTTAGTTTAGGTTTCCTTTTGTTGTTGAATAAAGTTATTATAATAATAATTATAATTATTAATTCTTAAACAGTATTACAATTAAGACTTAGCAGTAAAGTTTGTTGACTTAGAAGACACCATTGTCTATTTCCAAGGTTACCATATAGTGTTTGCTCATTAGAAGTATCAACCTATTGTTAAACAATTAAAGATACAAATGAGAGCGTCTACTAAATTTCTTAAATAATGGTATCATTTGTGTTTTTTACCATTTTGTTGTTCATTTATATCCGCTGTTGGAAGTCCATTGCTAAACCTCCCCATATGGCCTCCCAAAGAAAGGGGGGTTTTTGCCCATAATTGCCCCGCTGGGCAAGCGTGGTGGCAATCGCAGAGTGCAGCTTTTGCAACGGGGATGCTGATCCCTGCCCAGTACATTTTAACTACACCTCTTCGGATGGATACACTCTGGTATCTTAGCCGCCGCCTCTTACGACACCTGGTACACAGAAAGTACTATTTGACTCTGCCGATACTGAATTGAAATTGAACTTCCTAAATTAATAATCAAACATACTTTTACCTTAATCACTATTTACTTTTGGTATTCTTTTATTAAGTTAGTTTACATATACACTAATCGGAAAACGCTCAACGCCATCTATCTGGAGTTACAAATGATTCTAACAACTCGTGCTGCTCACATTAGTGGCTGTTGAATTTTATCCTCATTACTACATTCAAATTTATCTAAATACTATTTCAACTAAAAAATATTAAGCATAATTACACAAATCGACTACTTTACGCTATACTATTATTTCTATCAGGTTAGTTCGTTAAAATCAATGAAATATAAGGATTACCTGAGCTCTAACTTTTAACTAAAAGACTATCATCGACTCGTATTGTCAATTCTAAATAGAAAACAAAACTTTATTGTTTAATTTCCAGCAATTTTTTGACTTGAGTTCAGAAGAAATAAAGCTGAGTATTATATAGATGATTGTCCAGCGTGGAGATCGAACCCACGATCCTTGGCGCAAGAAATAAATACTACCGAATGCGTCATCAAACCAGCCAAATGTAGAGCTAATAATATTAACTACTAATTTATTTTTAAAAAGTATTTAGCTGTAAATAAGAAGCGAACGCTCCAAGTTTAACTTTCAATCGATAACTACATGTAGAGCATATGAATAGCAAGTTAAAAGATAAAATCTGTGTTGTGTGAACAAACCTTTAGTTAGATCGTATAGAATTTACTAGGGCACTAAATAGAATCAGACGCACACTTCGCCATCCATCCACCGCCACCAGCCAGTCAAATGACCTCGGACTCGGCACGTAAATATTAAGTTGGATACACAAATTCGTTTTTTAAGTTACTTCACGTACGTTTACAAAGGTCGTTAATTTAAATTTAATTTTAACTGTTAAAACTAATTCAATCGTCGGGAAATTTTGACAGTGTACTGCACTGTGCACGTACACTATATGCACGTTGCCTTTAAATACCTTAGTTAGCTTTAACATTTTTATAGTTATTTCTCATTGTTATACGATTTATGTATAATTGTCTAATAATGATTTTTTTTGTATGTATTTTAATTCTTTATCACACTTCCAACATAATTCCTAACGTCTACTCAGGGTTCATTCAGGAAAAACCTGTTATTAACCTTATTCTGTTTTAGTTACCATGTTTGAGTTGTTTGTTAGTACGCTGTTGATTTTTTGAAATAAATAAATAAAGTACAAATAAAAAATATTAAGGGAGCATTGGTACATTTCTGGTTGCTCCCAATATATCAATTCAGCGCGAGTTAATTAGCCTTATTTTGATTATACTAATAGAACATCTAGTGCTTCAGATTTTCCTCTCCAAGAGATAAACATTTTAAGAGCAATGACATCATGGCCATTACGTATGCTAATTACCATGCGTAATGGCAGCCGCAGATGAAAACTTTTCGACAGATGGCGCATCTTCGAGTTATGCTGTTCGTGATACTTCTACAGCATCTCTGGAAGAAAAGGCAATATTTTCCGCAGAATCAAGTTGACTTCAGGATCACTGACATATGCAAGTAAAGGAAGCGAGAGTGGTATACGAAAATCGTTGTAAGTGGAGATCCTAACATTGCCTACCCAATGGGAGACGTAAAGTATATATGTAACTTTTTCAGCAAGATTCAGATTCTGCAACATACATAGTTGACGTAACCTGAACTTTATCGAATTAATATATTTGGTGACACAATAGAGTTTTGCTGGTGCCCAGTTGCAGTTTGAGTTTTTTGGTGGTTACCTATAGATGGTGCTGATTTTTCAGTACTATAAGAACACTAGGACAAAACCAACGTGTCTACTAAGGTCTCGATAGCACATCCGTAATGCAATACCCCGGCAAGGGAATGATGCAGGTTCGAGTTTCGTCTGAAGACAAGAGACAAGTTAAATCATCTTTGACTTATTGAAAATCATTATTTTCGTGTTTCTGTATTTAGCTGTGAAATATTTATTACATGAAGTAAACCTCATACAAAAGGTCAGATGACCTTTAGTACCTCACTCTTATGAATTTCTACCGCCAAATAACAGTCTTTGCAATGCTATGTTCCAGTTTGAAGGGTGAGAGGGTCAATGAAATTACTGGTTTGAAACGCAATATTTTTCAAGTTACGAGTAATGCACTTGTGATATCATTCTGATATTACAAACGTGACTGACTACTGTAACGCTTACGATAACGCGGACGGTATGCTGGTTTGCCGACGAGTCGAGTCTAATAAAAAAAAAATATTGCTGATTGGCCTTTTAACTTAAATAATATAAAAAATACTCGTGTCTGTTAAAGTCTCGGAAGAATAACTGTGCATTTCCCTGTATTGTAAAAGGTGCCGGTTCAAATTCATTTTACTAGTGAAATATTACTAGTATGAAAATTTTACAGTGTATTAGAAATAAAGTAAAAATTAAACTATTATGTTTCGAAATAGACAATGAGTTTACTTGTAACTATGATGAGAGATATTACTAGCCACGTGCGTGGTTTCAATCGCATGGTGAATGAAGTAATTTTTTTTAATTGCTGATATTTCTTTTTATTTTCGTCGATAGTCTCTGCCTATCCCGATGGGACATAGGCGTGATGTATATTTATATTTACTTGAAATAGACTATTAAAATCAGTTCAATTGTTTTCTTTAGTTTGGTAAAAATAAATAATTAAATTAAATACTTGCCCTTTTTTATGTTAATAATTGCATACGCGTGGGCTTCATCCAGGTGTGGGATACAGACAAAATATAACAGAATCTTATTATGCACTAGGTCTCATAAGTGGCTACCGCAATCACTAGGTAGCAGTAACTCAAAACATCGTAATTCAAATGCAACAGAGCAGGGATAGGCACCAGTATTCCCATCGCAAAGATACACTCTGCGACCAATATCACGCCTGTCCAATGCGGCAATTATGGGCAAAGTGGACGTTCTACGTCTATTATAATGAAAATAATGAGATTTATCTTTATATAGTGTCATGGGAGGATTAGCAGGATCGAAAATAGCTCATGTCCTTGAACAAGTCGAATTTCAAGAATTTTAAATATGGATATCTGTTATTAAATAATGTGTATGAACAAAGCTTTACGTCACGTCACATAAAATTTACAAGGGCACTAAACAGAATTAGACGCGCGATGCACCGTCTATCCGCCGTCACACGAGCCAAATGACCCCGGACTCGGCACGCAAATAGCAGTCAATTGAATAGACTAATTAATGACCCCTATCACACGTCGATGTACATCGGGTATTGCTACGTATTTTGTGACTATTTATGAGGGACTATCTTTACCCCACGAGTCTTCGTGCACACGTTATATACCGTACACACTTGATAATTCCTTAGAAAATATTAAACTCTGCACTCTCGTTCTTCATACCAGATTTCAGTGTCATATTAGCCGCCTTAGGGAACCGGTGGAATAGTATAGTACCTCTCTCTGTACCAGATGACGTAAAGAAGACAAATCCATCCGAAACAGCGCAGCCTATATATTTCAGGGTGGGTATGGGCAGCAGCAATGCAAAGTTACACTCCGCAATTGCTATACACTTGTATTTAGTGGACATTTAACGGCTTATATAAAATGGAAGATTAATTATGTCATACATTCTGACATAACAGCTGACTCTCTTCGAACGATTGTCAAAACGTTGACATAAATTATAAATATAAAGCGTTTAAAGCTGTCAAAATGTGATTTTATTATAGATAGTGAACATATATACAACAAAATATTAAATACTCGTAGTTCAAAGACCTATATGGGGTTTATAGATAAACTCACAAATACTTAAACAAATTACAGTTTTATAATTAGTGAAATAAAAATATTACGGAACTCAGTATTATATCTATTTACAGTAATAAATAAAAATAGAGTTTAAAATGATTTATTAAGTGATAGACTTAAAAATCGACTAAAGTCTGATTCAAGTGCTTAGAACACTAGGTTTAATTTTATTTTATAATTTAGTAGTCTGCTTATTGTACGAATATGTTTTTATTTAATATGCTCGTTTAAATTAAAATAATTTGAAAAAAACAACAACAAAATGGGCTTAACATTTTAAATTATTAGTATTGGGATCCTCATTTCCCTCATGATTCAGTCATTTTTTTCCAATTTTTTGTATCATATGGCGGTGACGTCACGGCTTATATCTGACATCTTTTTTTTAGATTCGATGTATTTCTTACTTTCTCTGCCTCATGCTTTCAAAACTCCTTATAAATTTCCATATTATTCATTCTTTTTGAAAGAAGTTGTTTTGTCTAAAATTAATTATTATATATTTTTTAATTGAATTACTTATGAGAGCGAAAAAGATAAAGAAATAGGCAAGAAACGTGAACAAGTTTTTGCCCACTTTAGTTTGACTCTTCAACCTTACTCACCGTTGGTGAATATTCAATGTTACGTCATAGAGGACAACAAACAACCTTGTATTCCATACAAATTGCTTTACTTAAGTTATCTGTCGCTGTTTATCTATGGCTAAATCCAACCGAACAAGTTTAAGCAAACGAAGAGAGAAACGTATTTTCAGTAATTTGTAGTCATTGCAAAGTTGGCAAGCTTTTATTTGTCTTCGTGTAGCGGTCAGCGTTGCTATGCCGAACCGAAACAAAGACAATCAGGAACTCCACCTTGGAGATGGTAAGCAAAAAACTTTCGCCAACTTTGGAGTCTAATAACGGACACAGTGAACGAAGGATAGACATTTTTGGTAAAATTTGCCCAACGAGCTATTGAGTGGGCAACGCTCGGAATATCTTTTCGCGATCAAATCAGGTCTGAGTCCCTTTGCGAATCGTAAATTAGGAGATCCATAAAAGTATCAATGTTACCGCTATAGTCTGGTGGATTAGCAGTTTAAAGTGTTAGTGGGCAGGGTAGATAGTACGGAGAACCGATATATATTTAAAATTTTCCACCATTCATTTAATTATTATTAGTGGAATTATGTGTCAGTCTCTAAAGAAATATAATGAGGAATACTTTTATTTTTCACGAAAAAGGACTCATTTCATATGAGTATATAGCCAAGTTTATTATGCAGTTCCATGCACAGAGATCCTAAGCTTAGTTTTAGTTTATGTACGCCAACTTACGTCCTGGCATGCACAGTTTTGCTAACCTGCACAATATTTGTAAAAATATCTGGTGGTAATGTTTTCAAGGTATTTATTTACGCAGTATGAATGAATGCGAAAAACATTGAATATTAATTAATTTAATGTATCGCAATACTTCTCGAATAGTAAGTCGCAATATCTCCCAAATAGCATATCAGGTATCTAAAATTGGTTATAAATCGTTCGCCTAGATTTAATCCGTAGCAACATGAACTAGTACATTTCGCATAATTCTAGTGAAAACGCGATTTTTTATTTATAGATAACATCTTCTGATAAGATAATTTAGGTTAATTCAGTAAGTCTAAATAAAATTCAGTTTTTATTTGGTGCAGTTTATATCTAAAATGGTGTCATCATCATCATATCAGGCATGAGAAATCCACTGATTGACATTCTCCTCCCTAGGAAAGGAGGATTTTTACCCATGATTGCCGTGCTGGGTAATAGTATTGGCAAACACAGAGCGTAGCTTTCGCGATGGGGATGCTGCTGCCTATCCCCGTCCTGTGCATTTAAGCTACACTTATTCGGATGGATATACCGCCATCTGTTGGTTCTGATACCTTAGTCGCCTCTTTCAACACCTGATACAGAGGAAGGTACTATTCTACTCTGTTGGTACTTCACGGCAAAGCTGTCTCTAAAACTGCCGGTATCTAAGAATGCAAAAATATGATCTCTGGAAAGAATTATTCGGAGGCAAATTTTTTAATGAAAAACAATAAAAAAATTCTTAGGTTTTAGGCGAGACCCAATACCCGCACACTTTTTACTGCATGGAAGTACGTAAAAAAATGTTTTACGACCTCTTGCAATTACTACTGTCCTACGTCTGATATGGTGATGATGGTTAATAAGATGGCAATTAGGCCCTAAAAAACATGTTTTATAGCTGATGCCTGCAACTTTGTCTGCGCAGGATTAGAACTTCGAGAAGTCTATTTTTTTTCCAATCGCACTCATTTATCTTTATACATTATATATTGGTTCTGGTTCGGTTTTCTTTGGTTCTGTGATTTATAGAAGAGACTCAAATCACAAAAACTGTTATGATATCCGAAAGGAGTTGTACAAATTTGTTGTTATAGGGTGAGAGTCCACAAAATATGTAAGTGATTTTATACAAAGACAAAAATTCGACTACAATATTAAAAGCAGTTTTCCGGATAAAAATTGGCAGGTATTTGGGGCGCAAGCGACATTTATCTTTATATATAAATTCTAGCGTAATGTTATATAATCTATAGCATTTCTTGATAAATAAACTATATAACACTGAAAGAATTTAAATTATCGCGTTCAAACAACAACATAAAAAAACTAAAGCTTCAGCTTTATAATATTAGTTTAGATTAAGACCACGAAGAACCACGACCACGAAGACGACAGTGCTGATAAATGAAAAGTTGATTTTTACAATTTCTTGTAAAATATTAAATTTTAATTGTTTTAATCACATCACCATTTTTTGCGACATTACCTTAGTTAGGGCACTTTACTTATAAGTGAATATAAAACTCACAAAAAGCAATACAAGTAGCTCAATAAAAATCAAAAATACATAAGTATTTTTTTAAAGTAGATTTGTATTATGTGTTTTGCAGCCTCAATAGATAAAAAGGACAATTGACAGTTATCCTGTTGAGCATACCTGCACTATGCCCCGACCCTCATAAAATAGGTAAGCTCAATAATCCCTATTTATTAAACCGCAAGCTACTTGGTCAGTTTGTAGATTACTAACTAACGAGATAAGTTTGTTACGACAACGTGATCTCCACTAATCTGTATTGGATGCGTTAAGTTATATTGAGTTGTACGTGAATGGACTCTCTATGTGTATTATTATGTGTATTACCAATTAGTTAATTAGCTTCAGGCGTGATTGAGGGCAGTTAGAGTGTTTGTATTTAATTACTAATAACTATTGACCACAAATTGACCGCACAATATTATTAGCGATATAACGTCATACAAGTAGACAATTCTAATTCTTGACCTTCTAACATATAAATTACTTACTTGCATTTAGACATCAGGTAATTTTTTTTTCCATGGAAAATTTTCGGACCCCGAACAAACTTAGTCATAATAAATTCAAGCCAAACAAAAAAAAGTTTAGTTCCAAAAGTGTAGCCATTTCAAAGCTTAATGATCTCGTAGGTCATCAGTGTCATCAGTATTATAAATACAGTGGAGTCGAGTTCTTTTTAATGTGTTAAATTAAAATGAGTGTAAGTAAACAAGCCGAGCTCATAGCACATACAAACGATGGCCGTAGGGGATGAATGGTTCTGGAACAGAGTTCTCACATCACCAATTGTTACTCAAGACGAATCACTGCAAGGTGACAGACTATATATTAGAACCATAGAGGTTTTATTTTGAAACCTCTGGGCTCAAAAGTTGATATCATATAGTTGATATGATGATGATATATTCGATTACAATACTGACATATAACTACTCGTACGTCAGAACGCAGTATAAAATATAGTTTTTTATAGATGTTTTTACTTTCAATTAGCAAAAGCATTATTTAATTCAGTTCAGTAGTTTTCGATCGCAAATTTTTTAAATTTACAATATAGCCTTTTTAACTCGCTAAAAATGTAACAATTTAATAGTTAAAAAAAGTACTTAAATCGCTTGAATACATTATAAGTTAAATAATTACTAGCATAGTATTAAATCTTTTAAAAAAAATATGAGATATCTTTAGATTGTCAAATGACAATATTAAGGATATCAAAATATATTTTGTAAATATTTTATCGTTCCCGTCCTCTTTCTGTGTAATCAAATTATACATTATTATAGTGACATGATTTATTATGAAATATCGTATAATTTTTTTTCCAACTAATCATTAAAATTCATATTGTTTTTTATGCAATTAACAAACAATATTCCGTAAACAATCCAATACAAGAGTTGGCATAATCTGTAGCGAGCAAGCACTGCCTTTATCTAGGTCTTAACTGAACAGTTATTACTATGCTGTATAGAAAACAAATATGATTTATACCTAACGACATATCTTACGACATCTTACGATTTGTTTTTATTGTACGAGAATAATGCTGACTGATGTCAATTCCAACGTCACTGGGGAAGAAGCCACATTTTGAGATGAGGCACTGATTCCATTAACACCTGTCTATTTGTAACTCCAAATTACCAGATTGATTTTATTGCAAGTGAAAGTATATATCAAATAATGAATTCAAATTTTTTGTCCGTGTGTACAAGCTGCTCATTGAAACAGACGGATTTTACCTAAACTTCCATAGGCAAACTCGGTGTTATAGAAAGTAATTGAGGCTATTTTTCTTATTCATTATTCTCATGAAAACGGGAACGACACTAGTAAATATAGATGCGAGGAGATACTTGGTAACTTGTAACAAAATGTAATAGTAAACTACAATTTACGATCCGTCTAATGCTAGCAGTTAGCAGTTTAAAACTTTTTATGAAATGTATCTAGATAGTATTATTCGAGTCTGTATTGTCGCTTAATAATACTACTGAGAATAACTAGGTTACAGTGGGCGCAAAAATTTAATAAATATTTTTTGGTAGTGCCGTAGGGTGGGGCAAAAATAATTGACTGTAATTTCTAATTGACTACGTTCATAATATATATTAACCCTGGAGTTCCGATAGAATAGATTACTACCTCCTCCTCAGTAGTCGTAAGAGGCGACTAAGGTACCGGAGTTATTTGATGTCGGTATACCCTTCTGAAATAGCTTTTTAAATCGAATAGGGTAGGGATAGGCAGAAGCATTCCCTTCATAAAACTACGCTCTATGATTTTCAATACACGTGCTCCGTAGCTACGGACAAAATTCCTCATTTCTTGGCCTATATATAGCAGTGAACATGATACGACTACTATGATGATAATTGTAATTAATTTAATTTTCGTAACAGTTTGCAAATATCGAATGTAATTATCGGCGTACTCAACGTAATGATTCACATTAAAACAATTATAAACAATTATAAATTGATATTAGTGCTAAAGAGCTGTAGAACGAGTCATTAAGACGAGTTAGAAATATTTTTAATTTTAAATTGAGGTTATTTTAATTTGTAACAAAAAGCATTATGATAACAATGGGAAGCTTCTCCCCTTAGGGCTGATAGGACCTTACCTTTTTTATACCGACAGACGGTATACTCGAATGGTTTAGTGTAGAATCCCGCTTAGCTTTCTCTAGAAGGCTGGGAGAGGTGTTCCAAGTACATACACAAACATACCTGGGTGGCAGCAGGATCTCCATCATAAACTTCAGATGTATGTATATACTATACACATGTATGTATATACTAAACATCTTTTTATAAGCTATATACTAATGTTTATTATAAAAATGATATTGCAACTATAAACTAAAATATCTATCCTATCTTCGAAGTTAGATAGAATTATACGCAGGAAACAGAAAAATAATATAATGGGTTCAGAAGTTTACAAGTTAATCCTATACAAATATAGTGACATGTAGTTTTTGTATATAAAGGTAATTTATAATAATTGCCATGACTTTAATATTTATAGAAAATCGTATTATCGTCGCATCGTGATGTAGCAATGCGGTCTTGAAAGACGCAGCTGCGGTTACAGCGTGTAATACTGTCGGTGTGGCGCTATCAAAACATAACGCCGAGATAAGCGCACTCCATGAATCCCATTGCAGCGCAAGTGTGCCTGCAATTTATAATATTACATGTAAACCGAGTATTGTATTAACCTGACAGTAATTTTAAACTTTTTTGCACTTATACTTATCACCTTATTGTAAACGGTTGCAATGGTGGGAACTGTAACAATTATAGATCCTTACTTATATTAAATTATATATGAGATTGCATTTATTTTCCTTTCATCATAAAATAGTTCTAGCTCTGTTTTATTGATGCCTACTTTAACAGTGGTATTGTTATTTTAAACAGTCTGAAAGTTGAAGTTGAAATCTTGAAATTATAATGTATAAAATTTTGTAACAATATACATATATAAAATTGTTTGTGTAATACACTCTGTGTCAGGTGTTGTAAGGCTGCTAAGATACCAGAACTAATGGCATGTTTGAACATATGGCATTTTATCCATGCAAGATAGTGTCGCTCAAATGCATAGGCTAGAGATGGACAGCAGCATCCGCGTCGGGTAAGCAGCGCCCTAC
The DNA here is from genome assembly GCA_020976665.1 of Heortia vitessoides. Classification (NCBI taxonomy): domain Eukaryota; kingdom Metazoa; phylum Arthropoda; class Insecta; order Lepidoptera; family Crambidae; genus Heortia; species Heortia vitessoides. Next base: position 2,713,468 of record JACJUM010002929.1, read on the forward strand.
ATTTGCCAACACGCTAGCCTAGCGCGGCCATTATGAGCAAAATTCCGCCTTTATTGGGGAGGCCCATGTCCATCAGTGGATTTCTAATGGTTGTAATGATGAATACACTACTAAGCGAACTGTATGCTTGTTTGCTTACTTTTTATTGTAAAAAAATAATAAATAAAGTCTAGAAAACATCTATTAATAGATGCTAATAATAAAAAACAATTGGCTTACGAATTTTAATCGAAAAACCAACATCGTCGTCGTTGTCATCTTTATCATGACATTTACTTAGGCTTATTAGGCTTATTAGGCTTAGAACCCCATCTTGATGCATTTGAGCTACATTGTTTCAGGTGTCTATACCGGCATCTGTCGGTTTCGGTACCTCTGTCGGGACAAGGTTTCCCCATACTTTCCACTCTGCCCTAAGGAACCCTACGTTTATCCAACACATAGGCTATAATTTACAAAGATATATCCAAAATATAATGTTTTTCATTGTATTGTGTTAGAAATGCAGACAGGAACTTATTTTTTCTAAATTTACATATTAAGAAAGTTATAGTGTCTGTCTGTCTATAATGCCGAAATAACAGTTTTTTTTATTTGACATATGAAAGTATGTACAATACTTAAAAATTAGGAATTTTTTATTTTTGTCTGTCTGTTTGAGGTAAACAACTAGGCTAGACCGATTTTGATGGGAGTTTCATTGGCGTAAATCTATGTCCTCAAGTAACTTAGGCTACTTTTATTATTTATTATTGGCACGGAAACGAGAACTGCACGGGAGAAACCCCGGGGTGCTGTTTGTAAATAATGATTAATTCCCATATTATTATAATAAATTCCACGAATATAATCGCGGGATGCGGCTAATGATATGAAAAATGCTGAAATTTGCATATTCCGCTTCGAGAGTTAAGAGCCAGTGAACTTATAAAGATAACTACCTATTAATTCTGTCACCTCCGCGACAGATAAATAGACGTCACTGACTATCTATCATTGTATATTCAAACACTACCAGTCTGATTTACTTATTGACTAAGAGATATTAGTCTTATTGTCAATGAAGAACCTCTTATACTAGTATATGTATATTTACGTTGCCCTACGGTTTCACCCGTATACCTGTAATCGTATACCCGTAACTTTAAAATAGATTAGATGATTTTCGTTAAAACATTTTTAATGTGTTTCATAAGTTTCAACCAAGAGCCATAATATAGAATTTAATTACTTTAATAACGGCAAAGTTTCATGATAACTTTGCACCCTCGGTTCACCTCTTTCCTCGATTCCTCCATCATGATCATTATATCAGCCGCAAGACGTTAACTGCAGGACATAGGCCGTTTTAAGTGATAACCAATAAGACCGATCGTATGCGGCCTGCGTCCAGCGCAATCCTGCGGTTTTAATCATATCGTCTGTGGTCCTTCTGTCCAGATAATGATATAACTATAGCATTGGTAAAAAATAATTATTGTATAAAATATTTGCTCAAATGCAAAGAATGGGGATGGGCAGCAGCATCCTCATCCTCGTCGTATGATAGTCAATAACTTACTCCTTTATGGGTAAATTTTCAAAAACCCTTTCTTCGCCTACGTTATGAAAAAACCCCCTTTGAAATATTTCATGTTTCTAACCTTCTTACAGTTAGGACCTTGCATTGTTATGTGAGTCTGTCATTCAGTCAATCAGTCTGCCCAGTGTAGTAATTATGAGGAAAATATGTAAATGATGTAAGAACGGCTATGGTATTCAGCCTATTGTCAGCGCGGCTACATGCTAAGCTAAGTCGACTTTTCTTTACTGATATTCTGAACATCTGCCTCAGCGATATTAGAATAGTCATAAAACAGCTTAAGGACACGCAAATGCCAGGTGCTAATGGAATCCTATTACAAATTCTCGAAGCATCTAGAACACCATGAAACACCACAGGTGGTGGTACTTTTATTAAAAAAGACTAAATCATAAAGTATCACAAATAATTTACGCTTCTAACTCGTGTTTATAAGCTATTTTCTAGGATCAAAACGAATAGTTTCGAGGGTAGGTATCTATGTCTTGCAATCCTCTAAATAATCTGATATCCACTTAATAATCTGATATACAATATAGACCACATCCTTACGTTGCATCAAGTTATACAGAAAACAAAAGTATGCCCTTAACATCTGTGGATTATAAGAAAGCCAACACTTCGCTCAAAACGAGGAATGTGCTTGAATCTCCCTTGCGGTCTCATGCCGCTTAAAGCGGTCCCATATCGATTTAACATAAGATTGACTGCCGGTATATCAAAGTGCAGTATTTATAACATTACCACTATGGCGGTATGGGAGTTGAGTTCGAATTCCTGTAAAAAATATCGTTGGTCAGAGAGACGTCATATCTACGAGTTTCCATACCGCAAGTTCGGAAAACGCCTCCAAACTCCTGCAAATAATCCATGCGGATTTAGCATCAATATCAGTGCCGAAACCACTTTTAATACACCTTTGATTTGCCGACGATAGTGTGTTTATAGCAGAATCGATGGAAGATCTCAGCACGATACTTGAACATTTCGATTGATAAATCTACAGGTGGGTCCAAGAGCACGGAGAATAATGAGAATAAATGGCTTGAATTGGTATCCGTTTTAAAACAGAATTTGTAAAGTTAAACTTAACCTTTTAAAGTCTTTTCCACCATTTCCAACTTATACTATATTCATTATAAATGTGAAAACATTTTTCCAGATGATAATTATATCTTCTCTTAAAATTTGATACTACGAATGATCATTCATGTCATTGTCAATAAAGCAAACTGTATATTTTTAATAAATTGGCCATTTAGGAGTTTTAAATTGTTTTTTTAGTTCCTTAAATAATTGTGAAGTTAAATTCTTCTTTAGGCAGCTTAAATAGTAGTTAATATTATTAAAAATAATTATTTTGGTATAATATTTCAACGCCACATAGTTCTGACAAAAACATCGTTCATCATGGAGGTACATCCATCCGAAACAATAATAATAATAATAAATTCCCACAACATCTCATACATCGACCTGACTCCGTGGTAAGTCGCTTAAAGCACTTGTGTTACGAATGCCAGACAACAGAGGAATCACAAATATACTACTTAAATACATATATTTTACACCCATACACAGAGCAAACACAAATATCATCATATAAATATTTGCTCTGGGTGGGAATCGAACCCACGACCCCTGGTGCACAAGACAGGATCACTACCATCTGCGCCATCGGGCCCGTCAAACAGCGTGGCTCAAATGCAAAGGGTGAGGACGTGCATTACCGTCACGTTGCTTCGCTTAGAAACCGCACTTGCCCGCACTAGCACGCCTATAAAAGGCAAAAATTTCCCTATCTTTGCCCATACCTGACAGTGGCAATCCAGTGGCTGATATAATTTACATCGGGTGCAAGACGTATACAATCGGTCATTTTGGTGATCTCTTGAGGATAATATTTTTGATTATTGCGGAAAGCTCCCTCAATCATAATACCATTTCTCAAACTTTGACCATTGAGTAATCGCTCGTATAATCTGATTATGACCCAGCAATAAATATCTTGTTACATAATTAGTAATTATTAGATTATCCCTACTAATCCCTACTTATATTATAAATGCGAAAGTAACTCTGTCTGTTACGCTTTCCCGCTTAAATCTCTCCACCGATTTTTATGAAATTTGGCACAACCAATCTTTAGGCCCTGAGAAAGGACATAGGCTTTTTTATTCGAAATAAGGGTTACAAGGAGTCGAAAAGGGGGACGCAAAGTTGTATCGAAGTATCGCTATTTTTAGAGCTAGAAACTTGAAACTTATTTTTCAGGCCATTGATTCGATATAAATAAACATGACATTCAAAGTTTACATAAGTTAAGTTATGGTACCCAAAAAGACTAATTCACGCGGACGAAGTCGCGGTCACAGCTAGTTAATAATATAACAACGTTATATGTACATATCCCCTCCCTATTATCGAAGCACAAAAATCCTTTTTTTATTAACAGCAAGAGTTTACAAATTGTTTGTACACTGCGGAGATAATTGCTCACATACTAAGTGTGTTAAGCTCGGTCGGTTAGTTCATAACACACTATTGTTGAATTGCCCACTAAGTTTGTAACGACCGGGCATTTAATCTTGTTGCCTTTATCTCTACAGTTTTTGGAGTATTTTTATTATAATATGTGTGTTCGTTAAACGCTGCCTGTAGAATTTTTCCTTTTCCATTGGTAAAGCTAATCATTTACAATCACACAAATCCAAGCTCTAGAACTTTAGAATGTAGCATTGGGTAGGAATATAATCGACCTGCCGTTTATCTGTAAATAAATGAAAGGTCAAGTAGAAAACCCGTAACTACAGCCAATTCAATATTTGCACTCCTTTAAGGATCACTTGAAATAAAATAGCGCCTTTATGCACTCCACCACAAACAAAAGTCCTAGGTCAAAACTCGCCAATTTCTAGTAAGAATCCTAAATATAAGGCCTTGAAAACTAGTGGTGACAGAATTTTTTATATAAATGTTATCTGAAGACTGTCATAAACATTTAAATTTAATTAGTTCTAGATATGGGCTTAAACTTTTATTTTAAGATATATTTAAATAATGAAAATCATATTTATATTTCTTTTGTTAACGTTGCACGCTCTTATCTGCATGTGAAGCTAGCCTATAAATATCTTTTATAATTATCACGAATATAAGCACGTTGTATTTGTATAGAGTGTTATTGATGTTGCTTAGCCTAATAAATAAATATATAATATTAAAGTAACGTTCACAACATAACACAGACTTTATTGAATTGAGATAAGGCTTAGTTTTGTTATAATTTGAATTGTCTTAATGCATTGCGCAGTGATAAGAAGCTCTTGGGGTTTTGATGCTTCCTATATTTATTTTGATATGGATTTGTATGGAAACCAAAAATAATGGTAGGTAATACAAATAATGTTACCATTAATTTTGGATTCAATAGTACGAAAAAAATATCTAGTACTTATCAAAAACAACGTATATGATATCTCATATTCATTTCTTCCTGAGTCACAGTTTTGAATATAGTCTAGTCTAGTATAACACCTACTATAGTACTTAATTATTGGTTATGGTATACTTGACTATAATCCAAACTGAAGGAGACACGAATGTATAAAAAAACATCTTTGCCTTGGTGCATATATCGACACCGTAATTTTTGTGTTGTAAGCATCGCTTCACCGATTGTTATTTACGTATTATATAAATAACGCATGTTAAATAGGGAGTACCAGGTCGGAGACTGAGATACCGACGGCGGCAAATGCATCCGGAACAGCGTAGTTTTAATGCAACGAGCGAGGATGAGCAGCAGCATTCCCGTCTCAAAACTACGATCTGCGATTGCGACTACGCTTACCCAGGACCAGAAAAAAAAACCTTTTGTAAAAGTGTAGTTCAAATCCAACAAGGCAATAATGGGCAGCAGCGTTCCCGTCACAAAACTACGCTGTGCGACTGCGACCACGCTTGCCCAGCGTGACAATAGCAAAATTCCTCTTTATTGTAAATGTGTGATGTCTATGCCCAGCTATGGACGTCCTATATGGTTTATATGATATTGATGATTAGTAATTAAAAAATGTTAATGCTACATATAATAAAGGAAAAAAAAAATTTGCCTCGGGATTTAAGCTAGACCGGAGCCCTCTCATTCCATTTTTTTTAAAACAAAAAATCAAATATTTTTAATTTTTAGCTCCGATTTATTAATTAACATATACTAAGCGTTAAAGTGTGTTAGTGTCCTTTTAAGTGACTTTTTAATGATGAAAGATTTTTTTTTGTAAAATAAGATAAATTTTCAATAAATGTCGGTCATATTTCAACTACCCGGTATCTAATATCAAATTGATATATAAATCACACATACAATTTTCTAGAGCCAGGAAGTTAACAGACATTGAATTGAAGGATAATCATTCCACTTTCTTCTTGAAACAAATACAAATTAAAATAATATTACAAAACCCGTGCTCGGGCCCGATGTTAAATGAATTTATAATATATTTCGACCCTAAACAATGTTTATGGGTTAACAAAAACATTTTTTGTTAATTAAACGCCGATGGTGTAGCCGGCTGCAGTTACAGTTAATTATATAGCCAGGTTAACTGAAAGTTATATAGAAGGCTACAGTATAAGGCATAAGGTAAAGCGATTTTTTTTAATTTATATATATTTATAAAATTAATTTTAAGGTGCTGGTTATTTTTATTTACATGATTTTAGTGTTATGAAAGTAACAGATCAGTCTAGAATACCGTGTGAGTAGTCCAAAATGCGACATATTATTATATTGCTAAAATTGAGGAGGACAGTGTATCTACAATGTGTTCCTTACTAGTGCAGTTTATTTACACTTTTAGATTGATTTAGACCTTATTTGGATATCCAGAATAAAGTGTTAACAAGTATTTATGCGCGGTTGGGGTCGCGTGATACGCAGGAAAATACGAGCATCGGAACTCTCATCTATGAGAAGCCCCGCCCTCTTTTTTCAGTGGCGCTATAATTGACGTCTAGGAGTAGTCCAGCAATAGGTCAGCCGAAAAAAAGAAACCATTGGTGTGTTATTTACTAGTTGATGCACGCAAATTTTAATGGCTTTTTTAGTATGTGTAGGATTGGTACACCCAGTAAACTTATCCATGGTCGCATTAATTATTATATCTACAAATTTGTCGTGCAGTATAGTCATAAAGCGTAACTTACAGATAGAGTTAATCTGAGAGGCCCTTGTTCTATACTGTGTAATGTTTGTACAACGAAACTATTGTTTTTTTATGATGATTACTCTTAGAGTATAAACGCTGAAGCTTGATGTAATTTAAAAACTATTTAATATTTTTTGTAAAAGAAGTAATATATTATAATGAAGGTCATTCATACATGTAAAAATTCAAATGCTCCTCGTGTATAGTAATGCTCCTCCTAGAGATTGAACAGTTTTATAGGAGATAAAGGTAAAGGAAACACTAACAGAAAGCCCTTTTAAATATATATATATATATATTTAAAAGGGCAGTCTAGCGAGTGTTTCCTTTACCTTTCTCTCCTATAAAACTGTTCAATCTCTAGGGGAACAACGAAAGAGCTCCTGAATTCTATGAGCGAAATGTAAGATGTAAAGTCTTTGTTATGCAAACGAAGTCAGAACAAATTCAACGCCTTTCTCAATAACACAGATTACGCAAAAATTATATTATGCTCTTCCTTGTGTGTGGAACTAAATAGTCGAAATCACAATCTGATATACCTGAGTATTCGTTTTTTATTAGACTAGGTTGACTAACAATAATATTAAAAGTTAATGAAGCCTAGCGTAGGCTGCAGTTACTCGTAATATCATAAGGATCACTAACACGTTGCCAACCTTGTGACTTGAAGATATTAGGAGACACTAATTGAGTAATAGCATTTCACTGCCTCTCAAATCCTTCAAACCAGAAAACAGCAATACGAACACTGTTATTTTGCAGTAGCAATAAGTGAGAGTGATTTACCAATGCAGATGACCTTTGTAAGAGGCCTATTTTGAACGATGTATGAAAGACTGATTTCTAAAAAAGCTATTTAAGGCACACTATTAATAAAAACAATTCCTACTGCAAACTTGCAGAATTTTGAAATTGTAGACTCAGAAAACTGGTTCGATATTTTAAGTAGACAATCAAATCATCTGCAATGATTTAGACTTAAGAAATAAAAATAAGGTAATAGCAAAATGCTATTTTTTTTATTAAGGTCATTGCGTCTATCCTACTCACGTGTTTATTTCAGTTTTATTTGTATAATAAAAACAGTAGGTACATATAGTTTGAAATAAGTTCTCTGAGAATTGTCTACATTTATAATTATCACTTTAACTATTGGACTATTCCACAGCTGAACAAATACTTCATTAAAAAAGAGAGGGAATATGTATATAATTACCATGCTGGGCCAGCGTGTTCGCTATCACGTTTAAATTATATGTAGCTTATCATTAAATATATGAGTTGTTTCATATATTTAATTCCTTCCTCCCTATCTTTCGCTGTACACTAATATTCGTCCGCAACGTCATTCACGTGGAAATCGATAGTCAAAAATATATATATCTTTTGTCTTTTTTATAAATCTTTTTGGATCTTTTTGACGGGCTTGGGTTCAATCCCATTTATTTGATGATATTTAAGTTTGTTTTGTGCCTGGGAGTAAAAAATATGTGTTGAAGTATTAAGCTGTTTACGTAGCATTCGCTTCGAAGTGTTTGTAACATCTTTACTTGGTACGCTGCTAAATCCTTTTTGCTAAATCGTGAGGTCAATAAATGGGCTATCTAATAATTAAATATTTTTATAAATCGAAATAATAGTTCATGCGATCAGCATGAGTATATATAACTTTTAGTATAGATTGATGATTTGCATTAAAACTCGTTTGTGTAATGAAATTTTAATTGCATGAATCAAATCTCCGTTTACTAAAGATGAGACGTTTACGAAGGATCTATCTTGCTATGGCATGTTGAAAGTTTGTAACGCCAATATATCAACTCCATTAATCATCATTCTATCAGCCCCCCCCCCCCCAAACATGAAGGAATTTTGCTCATAACTACCGCGCTGGGTAATTTGCAATTGCATCATTCAGTTTTGGTACCTAAATCATCTGTTATGACACCGTGCAGAAGGAGATACTATTCTACTCTGCCGGTACCTCACGGCTTTTATATCATATATATCAATGTCCTTGAAGACATTATAGGAGCTGACGATTAACTCTGCCATTAATAATATTGAACCAATAAAATATAGATTTTCAAAAATGAAACCCGAAAGAAATCAAATACATCTTTTGATCGTCATCTCAGACCTTTTTTGAACCAGTGCCTTCTAGTCTTCCTGATATCATGTTTCATTTGTGGTCGACTAATGTATATATTACTAGACTGGTATATTCCGTTCTAACAGCTCTTTACACTCTTTTAGTAAATTGGCTATAAATTAAGTAAAGCGTGTTTTAAAGTCCTTAACAAATTGTTTTATCAAAGAAATAACTTAAACATGAGTATAAAATCTTATGACTTGAGGCACAGACCAATCCTGCAGGTGAGAGTAGCCATTAACTCTGTTATAGGATGGGTAAATGGACATTTTTTCTTATTTCCCAAGCTACCACTAACGGTGTCGGCGCTAGCAACGACTTTTTTCAAAACATGCAAATTGCCCGAGAAAATTGAATTTCCATTTCCTGATCAAAGTTAAATTGTAATATTGCAGTAGTTTTCAAATTATTTCGATTTCGCTGAGGACGCTTTATAATTAAGTAGTTAAATGCAGAACATTGATTTAATCTAATCAAAAGCTTACCTTTCCTAGTAGGATTTAATTGAAATATTTAATGATAGAATTTTTTTTACATAACATCTAATACATTGACCTGACACCGTGGTAAGTCACTTAATCATTTGTGTTACAGATATAAGACAACAGAGGAATCACAAATATAACACGTAAATATATATTTTTAACACCCAGACACAGGAAAAACACAAATATATCAACATATAACTATTTGTCCTAGGTGAAGATTGAACCAACAACCCTTGGTGCATAAGATAGGATCACTACCATCTGCGCTATCTAGCCCGTCAAACTACATTCGACTGATATGAACTAACTGACTAATAATGCAAAAACACATTATTTAGATTATCTTTCTCTATATTGTCTATAATTTAATTATGTATGCATTTTAATAGCATAACTATTCTGAGCGATTTTAAACTTGGTTAATTTGTCTTACATTATTTTTGTCGACTGATGTCAAACTTTATTGAACTGCTACCAATAACATTAGCTTCTGCTTTAAGCCACGAACTGTTATTACATAATTGCTGCTCTGTGCTGTCATAGTTGAAATTGCAGAGCATACCTTGGCGAAGGTAATGCTGCAACCCATTTCTGCCCTGTTGGACATAGGCTTCCTCAAGGGATTTTTAAACAGAGAACTAGTTGTAAGCCTCTATTCAACGCAAAAAATATCAAGACAGATTGTATTTGTTTATATACGTTCAAAGGTTTGTGTCTATAAATTTAAAAAAAGACAGTACATAATTACTGATATTGTACTCAGCACATATAAAAATGACCTTAGTAAATTGAAAAAGCTCGAGTGGTTCTCCATTTAATTAAAAGACATAGAGTGAGTACAGTTTTTAATCATCCATTATTCAGTAACATTGACGCTTGTTAAAAATATATTCGCAAAAATTAATGGCACAAGTTTGCCACTACAAATATTACCACAGCACTCCAGTCCAGGCAAGAGTTAATAAGCATTATCGAAGCATGCATTTTCCTACTGAAAACGTATACGGGATTGTTAAAAGTTTTACACGAATAATACCAACAAACCGTACCTCCTAACATTGAGGGACTAAAGAAATTGTTGGAGAATGTTTGTAGACTTCGTATAAAAAAATCATGGTGTATTGCTTGCACATTGCATTGCATGCTTGCATTTATTTTGTGTACATTTATCGGTTCTGGTACGCTTTGCCTGTTTCGATAGCTGGTACAGGGAGAGGTATTATTCTACTCTGACGGTACCACGTTATAAATAACCAGGTGTCATCATCATCATAGCTATTGAAAGTCCACTACTGAACTTAGGCCTCTTCAAGAAAGGAGGTTATTTTTTCCCATAATTTCCGTGCTGGGCAAGCGTGTTGGCAATCGCAAAGCGCAGCTTTTGCGACGGGGATACTGCTGCCCATTCCCGCCCTGTACATTGCAGCTGCACTGTTTTGGATAGATATACCGCCATCTATCGGTTCTGGTACCTTTGTAGCTTCTTATGACACCTAGTGCAGTGGCAGGTGCTATTCTACTCTGCTGGTAATTCACGGCAAACCAGGTGTAGTAGACGAAAATATATTTTTATTGTATTACACAGATACTGTTATGTTGAATTTGGTAAATCATTGACTCTAGGTAAAAAGAAACTGTTTTTAGATTCAAAAGTGAAATGACTTCATCAACGTTAGGGTAGGTTAAGTATAACATTTTTAAAGAAACAACCTAAACATTTAATTGCATGGATACAGTTGAACAACTCTGGAAGGCAGTTTGGCTTACATTCAAAAGATGACGTCAGTCACAGTTCCCGTGGTAAAGATGTCAATAGGTTCATCAAGTCATATATGACTTTCATTTTAGGATACACAGCCCTGCTATTCTTAAAATGTAATTTAATAAAAATAAAACTTGCAAAGATTTTTGGATCAATCTTAGAAATGAAAGACTAACATTATTCAGCGACATCGCGCAGTTCTCGATTACTCTAAGAAGCATCTACGAGAAGCGTAAAAGCCAAAATACATTTCGATCTTAAGTTAATCTCTTGAAACGACCAATGGTCAACAGTGGACTTCTTACAGAATTGATATTATAAAAACAGTGTATGAATTACCATTTAACTATGTTATATGCGAATTAGCCTTAGTAAATTCTCCGCAACGCGGAACTATATAACTTACTTATCTTTCACGTGACTAAGTGAAGTTTGGTAATAAAATAGATCTTCAAGCAACTATCATCTTTAAGCTAATGCATTAAGGTGCAAGAGCGCTATAACCTAGAGATGGGTGTGCATGTATGTAGGTGATAAGGACTTACCTAATATTAAACAGTAATGTCGGTGTCCGTTTATTGTCAGCCAGGGAACCACTAAGATGTTGAGATGGTATGTTGTGTAGCTTAAAGTACCCCAATATTACGAGATAGTAACTATATTCACTTAGACCCAACCAACATTAGTTTACTAATAAATGTCATGATGTGTTTTTTGCTAATTCTATTATTATTACAAATGCGAAAGTTTGTATGTATGTTTGTAACTTTATCACGCCAAAACGGCTATACATACCACTTTAAATGAAATTTGGCACGAAGAATATTAATAGCTTGAAATAATATATATTTTTTTAAGTGTTCTCGAGGAATGGTTTTTTTTGTATAAGGAATTTGCTCGACGTTTTGCATAATATCCAGCAAACAGACAGCGAAAGAGACTTTTTCCCGAAATAACAAAAGTTCGATATAAAGCAAAAAATATCATTAAGAGTTTAGAAAAAATATTTTACATGAGGTAGACCTCTTACAAAGGTTGACTGAATTGGTTCTAAACTCACACCTATTTTTAACGCCAAATAGCAGTTTTCGCATTACAAAGTTCCGGTTTGAAAGGTGAGAGAGGCAGTGAAATTACTGGGTAAATTTGACATAGTATCTTCAGTTCACAGGATTGGTGACACGCTAGTGATATCCTTGTGATAACACGAGCATCTTTGGGCTGCGGTTAAATTTATCATAAAACGGGTCGTATGCTTGTTAACGGACTACAAAATATAAAATAAATAAATAGTTATAAATGAAATTAATTCTATTTTGTTTTTATCATACTTTATCAATGTAACGACCTGTGTTAAATTATAAGTAAATTAAAATTTATAATAGACCTAAGCGCTTCATGGAAACCAACCATTCGCTTCATATATACACACATATTTGCTTCATTCTAAGGTCCTTCAGTAGACGTAGTAATTCTAAAGGCTTAACATTACAAAAGGAATACGAATTAAAAACATGTTACAACAACGTTTTTAGAGGTGTGACCAATTCTGTCGTTTTTTATTTAGAACAGGTCAACAAAGAAGCATACTGCCCGCGTGATGCTTAGTTTCACTGGAGCCTTGTAATATTAAAGATCAGTGGGTCAACTTTGTGACTCAAAGAAGTAATGACATATTACCCAATAATTTTATTGCCTCAATTACCCTTAAAACTGAAACAGAAATGCTGCTATTTAGCGATAGAAATAGGCAAGAGTTAGATATCAAAACAGACGACCTTTTCATGAGTTCTGTAAATCAACCTACGTAAATCTTAATACTTAAACTACAATTATCATTGTGATAGAAATAAATTTCTACATAATACGCACAGTATCATACACCAAGTTTGTATTTGTCCTCGACGAAAATGGAGTGATCATTTTGTTTTATTTTTATTTTAATTGGCCTAAAGAATTTTCAAAAAGAGTCCTGATGATTTTTCGTTTTAATTTATTTATTTACCATTATATATTTATCTTTATTTGTAACATTCCTTTATTTTTGTAAAACGGTTTTTACGATAGGGTCAAAACATTTATATAATTGATTGCGTTACGAAGTATTTTCAGTAGCTTTATGATACTGTTTTACATTCTTTAGTCAAAAATGGTTCAATTTTGTGGCACTATCATAAAATGTTTGTACAAAATAGGTGTGACATTTAATTTCTTTCCTGCTCGTTATCCCTGAAGAGTCCCAAATGCACCGTCCAACTCCGTCCCTTCCCGCATCCTAATGCACGTTATAACGTAACGGCCACCTAACTTTCCCGCGTTTACTTACCCCTAGTGTGTCCTACACTAACTCTGTGGTCATCCTAGCCCGAAAATGGTGCAAATTATTTACTATCGCGTTGTCTAAATAAAGCAACCAAAACCTTGGTTATTCTCGATTAATAGAACGTTGTAGTGGGACTATCTTTGTTTTCTGCTCTTTGGGATAAGTATTTTTTTTATATGTGACTAATTAATACGAAAATGCAAAATAAATAAAATAATATATTATTTTTTTATGTAAAATTTAAAGGAAGATCTTTTATTACATAGGACAAAAAAAAACAAATTTTGAATGGTGCCAAAGACATTGTTATTATTAAACGAATCAAACAAACATATATCTCTGAAATTGTAAATCTGTGAAAGTGTAAATGTAAATTAGATAAATTTTTCAGATATATTTTTCGATTAATTTAACGACAAAGTTGCTCAAACGTATACTCGTAAAAATGTTCCAACATAGCGATTTTTCATATTTATTTATAAAATAAAGAGATATTTTATTTGCATCATCAATTTGAAGTTGATAAATAATCTATAAGTTCATAAAAAGAACATTTTGTCTTTGTATGGAAATTATTAGCTAAATTGTAGCTTTCCACATCTTAGCAAGATGGTGATGTGATAAACACATAATAATTTTTATTTTAAATATAGAGAATATCTTAATTAATAATATTTTAATAGTGGTTTCAGAAACACGCCAATAACATTTTTTATACAATTAAATATATATATATATATATATATATTATGGAGGACTTTTGCAATTTACATGCATATGGGACGTGATACGCAAATTTTCTAATTATTTCGTATTGGGGTAGTATGAATTATAAGAAAAATGTTACAATGGCTCGTGCATCCAATTTCTTGTTGACCGATGTTATTTATTTTTAAAGTGAACACAGAACTAAAACCCTGTGGATATTTCATGTTAATCAACAAAAAAAATACGTTTGTTGTATAGGGGCACCCTGAAAATTTTATTCCGTATTTAAGTATTCATTATTACAGCGATAACATAAATACATCATCTGTGTATCTGTATATTTCAACTGTCTAGGTATGATAATTCATGGGTACAGCCTGGTGACAAATAGACGGGCGGAAAGATAGATGGACAGATAGACAAACAGACAGCCGATTTTTTATCATGGGGTAGAGTTAGTAAATTTTTTACCCTTTGATTATGGACTCTTTAAAAAGGATTATATTACTAGATTTTTATTATTCTCTACTGAATGTTAGTTCGTGTCTAATAGCTTAGGTTAAAAGGAAATCATATAGATTAATATGAGAATTCATCAGATAAAAAGAACAAAGAGATTCATTAAAGGTCCAACAACGCGTTCAGTTTACGCATGATAAAATTCGTCCCGCCCTTTGGAAACTATACGATTCAATTACTTGCAAAGTAATCGGGATAATTAATTTGTGTTAATTTGTTTCTGTGTTTAATTTCAAATGGAAAAATAAAGTTAAATCCTATAACATAAACAATACAAAGTAAGAAAAACAATATTACAATGACTATATAATATATATGCAATTTTTTTTTTGACCAATAATACTAATGAAGTCGCATTAGTTTCAATCATTCATTCAAGCAATTTTAGTATAAATAAATAATAACTTATACATTGAACTGACTTTGATATTATTCGCTTAAAGCACTTGTGTTACGGACATCAGACAACAGATTACTCTCAAATATAATAGTTAAATTTATTTTTAACACCGGGTCACAGAAAAAACACAAATATTCTTCATATACATATTATTCCTAGGCGATTATCAAACCCCACAACCTTTGGTGCAAAAGATATTAACACTAACGAATGCGCCATTGGGTCCATAAATAATATAACGTACTAGTATAAGACAAACAGAGAGGAAATATGTATTTTATGTTCCTGTTGTTATAATATACAAAATAATTGAAATTTCCTGTTTGTCTATTATATAAATTGTTTTCATCTTCATCGATTGTATTGTTTTTGCATGTAAAAGATAAATAATCAATATATGCATAGGAAGATTGTGTGTTAGAAAACAAAAATATAAATTTTATTGGATTTATAACGAGGCTTTTATACAAGTATGGATTTTCATATGACGATTAGGTTACCCAGTGGTAACCGCTTGCAAGATTATCCTGTCACTTAACTAAAACTTCAAATAAAAAAGCGAAGTACAGGGTCAAGATGGCAAACTCAGCTCCTCATCTACATCTCGTTTTGCATTTGAGCTATACAATGTTAGATGTATTTAACCACATTCCGTCGTTTCTTGCAGTTCGGTCAAGTTTTTTGTCAGATGCTAAAAAAGTAAATACTATTCTACGCAATTGGTGTCTTCCGTTTGCAAAGTTGCTCTTACTTTTTACTATTTCTTTGTTAATATGTAGGCACACATTATATTGCCATAACAGAAAATTGCTAAGGGGTTGCGAGTTTATTATAAATCTATAATTTCTATCTCCATTTAGCCGTGAGGTACTGGCAGAGTAGAATAGTACCTACCCCTGTACCAAGTGTCGTAAGAGGCGACTAAGGTACCGAATTAAAAAGAACCGACAGATCAATGCAAAATAGTCAAATAAAATGTACAGAGCGGGGATGGGCAGCAGCTTCCCCATCGTCCTTTGCGATTGCCGGCATGCTTACCCAGCGCAGCAATTATGGGGAACATATGCCCTTTTTTGGGTAGGCCTATGTCCAACAGTGGACATTTAATGGCTGGTATGATGTCTAACACTCGAAATTAGAGAATTTGAAACTAAGCTTCACGTTTATTTTCCAATGAGTTGTAATAATTGTATTCGCTATATAATGTAATTTTATTCGTACTCGATAGAGTTCTACATACACAAGTCTCGTTAGCATAATGTTATTGCAGTCCTTCGGAATGAGATATGTATTGTACAGGTTTAAGAACCATGAGAATACATACTGAAACAAGAGATAAGTTATTTTTTTTAGTACATATATTATTGTTTTATTCATAAATTTTTATAACTAATGCAAAAAAATATAAAGCCAATGAAATAATTAGATATTTTTTTATCTCACATACCAGTTTCCAATGACGACGAGGCGTCAAAGCTCCTTAATTTTCTAATTAAAATTATTTTTTCATACTATACTAATAACATTATAGCAATGACACGATACTACATCTTTAACACTCGAGCGTATTAACCGAAAATCCGGTTTCAAAGAACTGAAAATTTAATGCGGGTCGTCTTTTTTCTTTCTTGTTATATTTATTCGGAAGAGACTCGGCGCCTCTCGTTTTGTCGGATTCAACACCTTCTTCAGCGAAATTGAGAGCATTATTTATGAATTATGAGGTTTTTGTTTAGTGGTATTTTATGCATAAATTTTTACACGGCAGGATTTCTTATCATGTTTCTAAGTCGAAAAGCCAGTATAAGCGTATAAAAAATGGCTTATCTATGACTTTTTAGGTCTGGATAAGCTAAAAAATTTATTCAGTTCAAACATGGTTTTGCACATTATCACGTAAAGTACATTTATGTAAGGTCTTATTGAAACTAAAACCTAAAATACTGTCTAAAGTATTTTTCATACCAACCTAGAATGTAATGGGTTGATATAAAACTAACCGCATACTATGGATACTCTAAGACATTTCTAGAATGCGTTAAATAGAATCTTGAACCTGAAGTTTCTGAGACGGAATATCCTGAAGATATTAAAAGGATAATAGGCTAGTCGTTAGGTTATTTTCTAACAAATCAAAATATTCAGTTTTATAATTAATGTTATCTTTAACAATGTAAATACACTTAATAAATAAGCATATTCTTTACGAAATTTTTAAATTTATTAATAAACGATCCTGCCTGGTGTTTTATTTTAAAATCTTATATAGTTGTCCTTAAAACAATTATTTATTTAATGAAGCGTTGTGGTGGATACTGCAAGCTTATATTTATTAACATTATATATGTTTCAGTTATTTTACAACATACCTGTTTTTATAGTGAATTTCACAAATTATATTTTGTAGTAGTACCAGTGAGATTGTTTATTATTTAAGCTGAGTGTATGTGTATCTGCGGCCACACAAATTTCCTGAAGCATTTAATTTTAATCAATCTATTTATCTTGTCTCTGAGGTCACGAAGAGGCAAAGAGACGACCGGCAACTATAAGGCATTAATGCGCTTTTTAGAGAATTTTGACCGGTTAACCAGTCCAGGGAAATGCAAAATAGGTGCAACATTTCTTTATCAGTCAGTCAACAGAAGTAATTATTGAAATTATTTTTTAAGATTCTGGAATTGTATGTGGAAAAACATAATGAGGTTAGTAATTGTATACTTTCAAATCCTAATACTGTTTGCACATCTTAAGAGTAACTGAAATGCCGTTGATCAAAAAACATAAAAAGTTAAATAAACCGCGTGATTAAACCGTTAAAAAGCAGTTTTATTAAAAGCTGTTTTACATACATCAATTTACTTGTTGGTGCCGGTTTTTTTTACCTTGTAAGGAATACATATCTAACGTTAAGGTCTAAATTAAAATATATATTAGGGTTTTTTGTATATAAAATTGGTGTTTTGAAGTGGAGGAATATAAAACTATTTTGTTTTTGTTAAAGGTTTTATTAGGAACTCGAACCTGCGTTTTTCCCATACAGGGGGACTACAGCATCGTTAAGCTGCCGAGACTTTAACGGATATATTAAATGCTTCGTAGTGTTCTTTTTGTACTGAGCTTTTCAAAAGAGAAAAGTAAAAGCTGAATAAATTTATAAACTTGAATTTGTATTTCTTTACCAAATAGGAGATATTTTATATTAAAGTTATACTCGTAGTATAAATATGAATATATATTTTGTAGTACTTTGATATACACGACTCTAATGTAGTTTAAAGAAGAACAATATTTAAGTAAAATGTCTCTATCGAAATGGGTATAGTACACGTAAAAGATCACATAAATTATTGATCCAATTGTCAAACACTCGTTAAATCGCACTCTTTCTTTAGCGGAAATTCGGGGCTGTATTTCAAAGTCCTTTCGTTTGCCAAAGCCAGCCATTTGCCGTCGCAAATGTTTTGTTCTTGCCATCACGGCTAGAGTGCCCGTTGATTTATATGTCGGCTTTCCAATTAGCTTTGGGAACTGTTTTATTTGTCGCACTCTTCCTATTTTCCGCATTTTTGGCTGCGGTTTGAGCTAGGTTTATGTTAGACGATCTTGATTCGACAACAAATTGCACCTCCACCAACATTAATTGCAATTATAATTTTAAAAGACATGTTGTATGTTTCCCATTACATATATTGGAATAAGATTTAACATCTATACGTTAGGTTGCAAGCAACGTGCTACTAACACCGATGGTCACAAACGTGTACAGATTATAGTAGTCACTTCACATCAGACGAAAGATGTTTTATTGAGTTTTTTTTTATTTTGCCAGTTGTATTATCGCTTTCGAAATAAAAGTACAATCAAGTACACTCACTTTTTGTATATGTTTCAAAAATATTCTTTTTATTCATCTATGGTTGATTTTTAACTACTTTTTATTAATTATTACATGAGGTAGACTTTATCCAAAGGTCGTCTGCATTGGTACCTTACTCTCACATATTTCTACCGCCAAATAGAAATGTTCGTATTGGTGTGTTCCAGTTTGAATAGTGAAAAAGGCAGTGAAATTACAGAGTAGGTAGTATAAAATAATACCTTTAAGGTTGGCAGCGCGCTATAGTGATCTTTATGTTAAAACAAGCGTTTATGCCTGTTTGTCGACCTAGTTTTATAAAAAAAACTGTCAAAATTTTAGGCCTACATAAAAATAACAGTAATATATTTCACAGTATTGAACTCTGGATTCTTAAACGGTGACCCGTTTGAGAATCCAGAGTTCGAGAGAATCGATACTTATTTGATTAAAATTTTTCTCTTTATTTATACAAATTTCATATCAAGTTCTTTGTCCACAATCAACTTGTAAGCTACGAAATTCATTTTTAATCAAACTGTGCTAACTATGTGCATTTTTATACAACTTAAGAGATAGGATAGTTTTTATATTTTAGTATTTGCATATTATTTGTTTATAAAAGTGTGTTATAATCATCAATGAGTTCTAACTGTATTGAATAGTTTCATCATCATCATACCAGCTATTAAAAGTTCACTGCTGAATGTAGATTTCCCCAAGAAAGGGGGAATTATGCCTACAATTGCCGCGCTGGGCAAGCGTACTGTCAATCGCAGAGTGCAGCTTTTGCGACGGAGATGCTGCTGCCTATCCTTGCCTTGCGCATTTGAACTGCTTAGTTTAGGATGGATATAACGTCATCTGTGGGTTCTGGTATCTTAGTCGCCTTTTATGACACCTGATACAGGAAGAGGTTTTATTCTATTCTGCCGGTACCTCACGGCTTCTGAATAGTTAACTATATTCTAATTTGACGTAAATCTAAGCCTGTTAATATGAACATAACTTTTATTAAAATTCATATAAGCTACATACATAATATGTGATAAATGAGTTTTTATAGTGTGTGATCGATTAACGTTAGCACATTATTCATGTATGTGCATATCATTTGCTATCCAGTAGAATACTTGCGTAGACACGACATTTTTTCTCTCGTATTATTTCGATGCGACTTTAAAATATCGGATAGTGTAAAAACCGATTCGTTAGAATCTCCAAATGTGGTCGCACGTTTTAGCGTAACGTATGTGAGTTTTGATTCGAAAGGAAATCTAGTAGGAGTTACTAGGTGTCCCGGTTTCTGAGTAAACAAAAACTTGATTCATGATAATGTTTCCTTGCTCTGAATTGGATTTGTAATGTCCGCTTTGATAGTGACTTTTCAATGTTAGGATTTAATATTATTTATACTTGTTTTGTTAATGACTACAATATAATAATAACTGCCAAATAAAAATATTCGTTATTTAAGTTTGCCCCTTTCGAAACGTCAAAATAGATAATTTTGTTTCAGAAATATAAAGTACTATGTTCTATTATACTCATAATGCTGATTGATCCTAATGACCCCACGGGATCATAAGAGTTATCTAACATGTAAATTAGGCCAACTTTATACTATTCTGCCAGCACCAGTGGTTTTGAAACTAAGTTAATAATTGCAAGTTCATTACACGAGCCACCAGAAAGGAATTTACTAGGAAAACTGGTAGCGGTAAAGGTTTCATTATCTCTGAATAGTTAGTATTAATGGAACCCCTACCGGCGTCAGTGCTAACAAACCGTTGTCTTAAAGCTAGGTTAAATCAATTCAATATACCTATTATTATCAAACACTATAACATGCTTAAGAAATAAACTTACTTTTAACGTAATTGTAAAATGTGTTTATCGGTTATCTGTATGAAAGGCTATCAGGTATTTTATTGTAAGTCTTATGCAACTACCCATGTATGAATCATTTATTGTATAGAGTTGTGTAGTGGGTACTGCGAGCTTATATTGATTTCTTGTGTTAACATTATGTATGTCATATTTTTTTTAAACATGCCTAGGTTTTTATAGATATAGGTACATAATATTTATCTGCTTGTGATGCCACCATTTATTGACTGACATTGTAGATATGAAGCCTAGGGGATTAATATTTATATTTAGGACACGATGTAATAAACATTTTTTAATGAAATTTCGTTCATGTTTATACAGGATTATATCAGCCATCGTATATCCACTAGTAGCCTTTATTTATTAAAAGCAGAGCCCGATGGTTTCAATCCCGTTTAATTTTTGAAAACCCTTCCTTAATGCTTTCTTGTGATATAAAAGGACCCTCAGAGCTTTTAAGATCCTAACCCATATAGTTTGGGCCCTGCGTTAATATGTCAGTTAGCCAGCTTCTCCTTGTATATATATACAAGGATATGCTGGCATATATAAATATATATAGATTTGTGCGTAAATAGTTATGATAGGTGCGTAAATAGGTAGTGATTCTTCCTTGTGTGCCAAAGGTCATGGATTATATTTCCACCCAGGACAAACATTTATATGACGATATTTATGTTTCTTCTGTTTGTACATATATTGATCAATACTTAGATGGTGCTGAATATATGTATTTAAGTAGTATATTTTTAATTCCTTTTTTGTCTGATGTTGTGCTTTAAGTGACTTATCACGGAGTCAGGTAAATGTATGAGGTGTGGTGGGAATCAATTTATTTTGAAAAAAATATTTGTTTGTTTCACTTCGTCAGCCGCCTTTTAAAATAGCCTAATTAGTAGAAAGTTTATACACTGCTGGTATTCTAGTAAAATAATTAAATTACTCATAATAAATATCTGCCTGAATTTGATGGTTTTCAGAGAAAATGATGTAGTACATTTTCTCTTAGAACCATCAAATAGATATATAATAAGGTCTGGTTCTTTCAGAAATGGCCTTAGTGCTTCGTTGAGGATTTTATACGGAGAGATTAGGTAGAGATTACACAAAAGAAGATTTTCATATCAAATGTAAAATTTTGAATTACTCATTAAGTAGTTAAAATACCTTCAATTCGATTCAGGAATGTCCTTTCATCAACCAAAGAACATCCAAACACTCGTTAAAATGAATAAAAAGTTTAAAAAGCATCTATCACATTTCAATATCCGGGAGATTCATTTCATAAAGTTAAATTCCAGTTGCATTGGGCTTTGCAAAATTTACAGAAGCATCAAAACAGACAACTTGCGTTCAACAAGCCGCGTTCGCATCAGCATTTGTTCAAGAATGATGCAGTTAGAGCCCCTTTGTGAGAGATCTAGATATTATTTCGTATCTCTCGGGATATGTATGAGTAGAACTGAATTATCTTGTAGTGATGTGCCAGAGGAACGTCCATAATGGTTGGAATTTTGTTTAAAGGAACATGGTTAATATTAAAGACGGCTTACCATACATGCAACACATATTGGTTAATAGTTTTCTTTTAATGTTAAACTACTCAGACGTCAATTTTAGCACCATTAGAGAGAGGCCAAGCAAAGAGTAGCAAGATCACCTTGGGGCTGGACCTAGACAAGAGTAGTCATAGTTTGAGACAATTAGGGTGTTGTATGCAAAAGCTGAGAGCTGAGTAAGCCTACTGCACTAGTGTGGTCGATATGCGGTTAAAATGCGTTTGCTGGCGAGCATAGTGTACTGCTCTACGAAAAGAATGCATGCTAAGTGTTTATGATTGTAGAGAGAACGCATTTCTAGGATGAGTCGAAACGGCACATGGTTAAGTCTCAAAAACTATTGAGTCGATCATCACGCAGACTTAGAAATTATCAATTCACTTAACGCTGTGATCTCATAACATTATTCATGTCGATGGCCGTAATGATAAAATAAAAATAAATTAGATCTAGATGCGTATAATTATTTCGTTATTTTTACTAAGATAACGTTTACACTTACATTATCACTTTAGCTTTCATATTTTTCACCCTAGACATTAGTTTTGTAAAAGCCTCAAATCCGGCCTCGCGAACTTAGCGGGGTACGCTGGATGTCTCATCCATTTATCCAGCAATAAAAAAGAGGTCCTAAAATATCTCTCTCTTGGTCGTCAACTCACTATTACTCCTTAATCTCCAACGTTACTCATACTAAATAGT
Source organism: Heortia vitessoides (assembly GCA_020976665.1). NCBI lineage: Eukaryota > Metazoa > Arthropoda > Insecta > Lepidoptera > Crambidae > Heortia > Heortia vitessoides. The sequence continues at coordinate 2,736,628 of JACJUM010002929.1, forward strand.
TATAGAGTAGAGGGCTCCTGTACTTCTTATAGAGTAAACTAGAAGTTTTCAGCCAATTGCGCACTAATAAATGGTGATTAATCTGCGTCTGAACATTTGACCAATAGGTTTATGCGAGTAAAAACCTTTAATATTTATTTCAATACAGGCACATCACTATACAAGAACTTAATACATGTTGATGTCGCCATACGAACTATTTCGATAAGGCACCGAATATCCAAAGTCCTTAAATGCAATCCTGCCTTATTTTAAGTCAGCATACGGTTTATTTCTAAGGATTTAACGTCTTGACGGCTTTCGTCGAAATTCATTCATTAAATGTTTTGTTACTCTTGAATGTATTCGTTGATAAGCTTATAATAATAATACTTATACATATAATATTATAGTATGCAAAAAATTACAATACATATAGTATTGTAATTCTTTGCATTGATTGGTCTAAAGAACTGCTATAATAAGTCAACGACTTTCGATATTTGTAATATAGTGAAAACTAGCGAATTAAAAAATTGGGATAAATTATGTGTATATAATTAGTTCTAATACTTTTTACTTGTGAAGTTGTTATCAAAGCGGAGGCACTTATTTTCTATAAACAGGTCTTTTCAGTTTACGGACTGAAAAAATTTCCTTATTGTATAACTGTTTATGTGTAAAAATTATTATCTTTTACTAATATTCTCATTATTAAATTATTAAGGTATGGTTTTTGAATTTATGCTACATTTTGGTTGACTCTTCTCAAGACTTGTGTTTATTAGAAGAGCAATAAAATAAAATAAGTTATTTCAATAAATAAACAACATCTACTCAACATCTCAAACATTGATCTATTTGAGCCAAGTCGCTTAAAACTTATGTTCAATGTGCTGTTATCAGACAATAGAGATATCACAATTATAATACTTAAATATATATATTTCACTCCCATAAATAGAAAACAAAGCAAATATTCATTATATAAATATTTGTGTAAGTTGTAGATCGTATAACTGCCATGCTGGTCAATCGTACGGAGATGGTGTTGCCCATCTTGGCCTTGTTACATTTAAGTAACATCGTTTAGGAAGGATATAATACTGTCTTTCCCTGTTGTTACCTCAAGTGCCTCTTACGACACCGGTAACATTTCTACTTTGCCACTTATTCTAAAACAACCTATAGCTTAATGCACCTTTGGTGTCCCCAAGCACACGTGTATAAAACTTGGAAATAAATAATTACATTATAGGTGTCATTTTACGGTACTCGATTCACTACTATATAACTACTTTTTAAAGGCCTTGAAAATATGGGTTATCGGACATATTATTTTCTACTAGGTTCTTTTTTGTGGTTAATGAAATGAATCTGCATTTAAATTAGTTTTAAGACCAGCCTGGTGCTGGCAGACTAGTCTAAGGTAGGCCAAATTTAAATGGTAGATGTCTCTTACGATCCCGTCGGATCATCAGTAATTTGAATATAATTTATACTTATGGTATTCATGATTCAGAATTAAAATTTTTATTATTATTTTTGACGATTCAAAAGTGCTTGTAATGGGTTTACTTGAATAAAGGTTATTTTGTTTTAATTTTTTTGGTTGATGATTCTCAATATTGAGCAAAGATGTCATCGCAAAGTAACTAAAACGTTGATCAAAAAATAAAAATGTTCATCAAATCGCATTTTAAGCTATCACACTATTTTTACTAGAACTCCTAGCATAGCCATTATTTATTTAGAAATATTATTTTATTTTAAATACGCTATTTTAACTAAAACTGGCCACTGAAATTCGAAAACCAACAATATATTTTCAGCTTTTTGGTAATAGATCCAAAAGTTAGTTAGTAGGATACGTGGAAATAGGAATATCCCTATTATTTATCAGTATTATTCTTATGCAAATTACTTAGACTTTTTATTAGTTCAGCGGTTTGCTCTCAAAAAGTCAAATCCTACACAAATAATAGTTTTGTCAAACACAAACGAACTACTTTCCGAATATCTCCCTGTTGGAACTCTCTATGGTATTATAAATTACATGCAAATGACCAAATGTAAATTTGATAGTCGACCCTTCGGTCGGGAGCTCTCAAGCAAACTACCTATTTGTTTGACCCAAACTTTGTCATCGTGAACCTATTATTAGGCAAATATTTATGAGTTCGGCGTTTTGAATGCATTCTTCTATTGATATGTCCAATTTATCAAAATAGGACCGGCAATGCCATGGGGTACCGGCACAGTAAAATAGTACCTTCCTCTGTAGCAGGTGTTCATGAACTGAAAGATAGCGATAGCTCAAGCTTAACAGGGTGGGAATAGGCAGCATTACCATTATGACTGCCCAGCGCGGCAATAATGGGCATACTCCTTTTTTCTTGGGGAGGCCTATGTTTAGACGTGGACTTATCAACTGATGTGATGATAATGATATCAATCTGTGTACGCAAGGTGACGTTAAAAAATTTTGTTATTTTGAGAATTCTTTTTGCGTATAAGTAAAAATTACTAGGCAATTCGATGTGAAACACCGTTCTGGGCAATCTGTGAACTTAAAATAATTGCGAATGCTTATCGTTTATTCCAAGATTGCTTGAAAGAATTTGCTCTGTTAGAAAATACTAACTTTTAACATATAAATAATCACACTACAAAAATATCCAAATTAGTAGGTATATATGTAAAAAGTAATTATTATCACATTTTTGAAACATTTTGAATTAACGTCTTTGTAAAAAAGCGATTAATACAAGATTACAAACCTTAGGTCTAATTTATTAATAATATTTACTTAGGAACAACTTCGGCAAAAATAAGATAAACTAAGATACTGTCTGTCTGTCTACGTCTGTATGTATGATCATATTTATTTTAATATAGCTGGTCGACCAGCATCCCAAAGATACATCCACTTTTTAATTCAAAAGTTAGCGTAGAATCGATTTATGTTTATAAGATTCATATAGAGAATCATAGTTGTACCTGTAAATGCTAGTAAATCGCGTAGTTTCGCGACAAAATTGCTGCTCCTCATTCCCGCCCAGTTGCACTTGAGCTTCACTGTTTCAGAGCTACATTATACCAACATATGTCGGTTATCACTATACCTGGTGTAGAGGGAAGTGTCTACTCTGCCTTAAATCCATTATTTAATATTGAGCTATAAAGAGTTTATTTATCTATAATTTACATATAATATATTTTCTTTTAGGTTTTTAGAATTTTTATTAGATTTACTTATTGGCTTTATTAGAATCTTACTCTGTGGTATTTTCTAGCATGTATATAATCATTATATCACTGTTGGACATAGTCCACCCCAAAAAAGGGGAAAGTTGGCCATAATTACCATGCTTGGCATGCGTGTTGACAATCGAAAAGCGTAGCTTTCGCGACGAGGATTCTACCTGCTTTTTCGCATGGATATACCGCTATCTGTCGGTTCCAGTACCTTAGTAACCTAAACAGTCGCCGACAGTATTTTTATTTAATCTCATTACTAGCGTCATCTATGTAGGCATTATGTAATCAAATGGCAGACTATTTTATAGAAGGCATTTTATTGTATTTCAGACTTTTAAGATATAGAATGAACCATATAGTTACTAACTTACTAACTTTGCTCATACATCGTTCGTAAATTGAAAACCGATAAAGATAAATGCAAAATATCCGTATTTGTTAGAATTGGTAAAGCGGTACAGATTTTATGATGACCATCAAATATGAGTAAAGGTATTTATTTTTAAATTTATCATGATCAATTATTTTAAACTTATCGAAATGATATTCGAAATAAATGGTTGTTGTTACTTTCCTTTTTTGTGAGTATTAATTTTAATTCTATTTATCTATATTTTTTACTTCACGACATACCAATTATCTATAACACGATTAGCATAGTACCTCCCTCTGTACCAGGTGTCGCAAAAGGCGGCTAAGGTACACCAAAACCGAAAGATGGTGGTATATCCATCCGAAACAGTGTAGCTCAGGGCAGGAATAGGCAGCAGCGTTCCATTCGCGAAAGCTGCGCTCTACGTTTGACAGCGCGTCAATTATATGGGCAAAGTCCCCCATTTCTCGGGGAGGCCTATGTCTCTGACGCTCTTGAAAATTAATTGGCTTATGATAATGGTGACAACGTTTTATACTTAACATATGCACTTTTATGAAGCGCATAGTTTATGAGGAAATATGTCATAAAATATTGCTTTCAGCATTTCATGACACATATACTTGTAAGCTCCGTGGCGTACCCGTCAAGTAAAATGTTACCTTTGTACCAAGTATTGTTTGGGGAGGGTACATCGGCAGCAGTAATAAAGTCGTGAAGAGTCGCTCTTCGATTGTCACCACGTCTGTCTAGCGTGGCAATTATGTAGCAAATAATTACATAATAATACATAATGCGTTATGTATGTCTTAAGTAACAACAAAACATAAAATATATACTTAAAAATACATTATTTACTTACATTAAAGAAAATAACATTAAAAATAGATTGTCTGTAAAGTCGGTTTACTATCGATAGTTGAACGTGACAACGTCATAAGAAAATACTGATGGAATGGTTGCATTTTTTAAGAGAACGATTTAATTTCATTTATGAAAATGTATTATTGTATAGCAGCTGTCTGCGCGGGCGGTATCGCTAACTCGAGTTATATCGCTAACTTGAATATGAGAGAGACAGATGTCGAACCCTGCCGAACGCAGGGCCGATTGTGCCTCTTTGTCCCTCGTCCCGCGCTCTCGCTTGCATTTCAACCCTTAACGGAACGCCTCAGGGCGAGGTAACGCCGCATGAGTCATATTTTTTCGTGCGTGCAGCCGACTCCATCGAATTATAAGACGATGTCACGTCAAATAAGTTTAATATAAACAAAGCAGTAAAAATTAAAAAATATATATATTAATTATTTAATATAGTCTACGTAACGCATTTAATCTTTAAGAATTCACTTAATATTTAGAGGGTAATCATATTGCGGAGATATTTAGTACGGTTGCTATGACAGTAAAATTCATTGCGATTAGGTTGCCAGATAAAATTTAAAATGTTTTTTATATATGGTAATATCAATGGTAATAACTACTAAGTAACTACTATTGGCAAATACTTAGACTAAGCATTTATGTAACATTTTAACGGTGACAAGGAAAGTAGGTCAACTTCGAAGCAGTTAGTAATCAAATGGTTGCTCATTCTGAATTTAAATACACGTTAGCTTCAAAGTGACAACGAATTAATTAACGGTTATAACAGTCTTGGAAATCGCCAATCGCTTTAGAGAAATATATTTCTTTTATTTGATAGTGTAATTAGAAAAAAAAGTTAAAAGTAATTTTTATTTTTTGCATATCCTTTGTAATTGCTACTCTTAAAAAAAATTACATAAAAGTAGTATATAATATGATTTGAAAAATAAATATAAAGTTTATATTAGTAAATAAAAGTAAGTTCTGTTATTTTAAAACAAAATCTATTGTATTTTCTATTCAATATTTTAGCATAACTGACTAGGTCGCCGGTTGTTTGCGCGAGCTAACGATGCATCGCTATGGAATGACGCATTCTACCGCTCGCGGTGTTTTTTTATATATTTGCGCTACTTCGTCAATAATTTGGCAGAAAAACTATCAGACGATGAGATTCATTAAAATAATCAAAATATTTTTATTGAAAAATAATGCTGTGGGGTATTGTCAAGGGCAGCAAATGAAGTATAGAAACCATCAGAAGTACGGAAGCAGCATTCAAAGACTTTCCCTATTTACAACTTAACCTATGGGGCCATCTCGAGGAGAAGCATATGTCCGATCACAGACGATATAATAGCTCCAATAACGAAAAGTACCAAATCAGTAACAATATACTCATGTGGATATTTGTCCGCTATATATTATTATCATGACAGACGTTTGTTTGCGACAGCTAACGATGCAGTGCTATCAAATGACGCGACGACCTACCGCTTGCGGCGTTTTCGTATTTACACTACCGCTCCGACCTCACCCATTTGTGTTTTAAAATCAGCCGTTAAAAAAATATTTAGTTTTAGTTCACGATACTATGTTATTGGAAATTACAGACAGAGAATTAAAATTGTTTAGTCGACTTTTTATTCGTTTGAATTTAACCAGTCTATATAAATTAGTAAATCTCGCTTTCTCTTTGACTACCTGTCAGCGCAGTTAAAGTCAATCTTTAATCGCATTAGGTATTATTAGTAAATTGCCCATAACTATTGTAACTGATTCAGCCGTAGGGTAAAACCGATAGTTTAAAATGTACCTCCCATTGCACCAGGTGTCGTAAGAGACGACTGAGGTCCTGTAACTGACAGATGGCAGTATAAATACTATAAATTGCTAAAAATACTCAGAAACATGAAGGACTAAATTATTTTATACCCATAATACTTATAACTCTGATCACCTCACGAAATCTCAAGAGTAATTTTGAAATCTGTTCCAAATAATTTAAATTAAATATCAATCGTATGAAAATAGAAAAGACTGTAATAATTAATAAATATCAACCTGGAATATCAGAACTAGGGCAAAGATATTGAAAGGTAATAGAAACATTGCATCTCAAATTTAACCGGGTTGGTTGGACAACAGTATTCCTCGCGTCTGCCAACACTACTGCGCCAGCTCAGAGCGGCATTATGAGCAAAATTCCCTTTCTTATGGAGGAGCAAGCGGTGGACATTCTACGACTGCTCTAATAATGATTTTTACTGAATCCTCCCTGAAAAATTTTGGATGAATATTGCCCTATAATTGCCACTTTGGGGAGGCGTGGTGGCAATTGCATGGCGTTTTTTCGCACCAAAAATGCTGCTGCCTATTCCTGCCCTGTTACATTTGAGCTACACCGCTTTGGACGCATATACCGCCACCTGTAGGGTTTTCCGTACCTCTGTCACCTTTAGTTAAACAAAGCCCGATTGTCAATTGCTTTGATATAAATGTACTTTCCAACACCGGTAATACGAAGTTCAACAGCAAATGTGTATTGACCTTTTTTAATAAAACCAAAAAATATATATTACTAATGGCAAACAAAATATTCTGAAAAACGTTCCGAATGTTAAATTTAAATACACAAAACGCATTGACTCGTTTGCGCCATTACCGTTTTGTCTTTTGAAAAATATCAGGGATTAGTCCCGGGTGAATTCATTAATATACCCTAAACAATGGCGGTAGGTAAGATCATATATAAAAGCAAACAATAGGAAGGGAATGTGCAGTGAACTGAAATAATGCCAAGCAAGTCCACCTTTGTGTTGGATTCTATTTTTATATTTGTACTGGATTACTTGGTATTTTGAATTCAAAACTACAGAGAGATGCAAAATAAATGATTTCGTACATGTCGCTCGTCAAATGATTTTAAATTTATATCTGCAACGAACGTAAAATACTATAATTTACGTATTATTTTTTAAATTACAAACTCAAATTTTCAAGTCAAATATATCTTTATTTAAGTAGGCCTATCATATGCACTTTAAATTATAAAAAAAAACAAAAAAAAATCTATGTATATATTTAAAAATATTCATAGATTTCTGTAAACTAATATCTGAGAAATTGCCAGATACGTTAGTCAGAAGGTACACAAACTTTATATACACATAAAATTCGGTATACTTTGACCCTAACCGTTTAATTTTGGCTCACAAGTGAAACTATACTCTTACTTTTTCGTATTAATATTATAAATTCTATCCAAATTTATTGAATACTTGCAGTGCCCCGCGGTTTCATGCATAGTTCGTCCACCAGAGAAATCGGTCCAGCCGTTTCGGAGTTTATCTTAAGCAAACAGAAAAAAAAATTTAAACTAATTTTGTATACATCAATAATACGTATATACCCTCTGCTATCATAAAAAGACAGTTTTCTCACCGCACTCCACCAGTGAAGTCACGGAGTAACAAACAAGCAGCTTGATGAGGTAGTCCGTCTGATATTACAGACTACAAATTCAACCATGGTATTTTGATTTATATTATTAAGCAAATAATCGTTTTCGTCAGTATTGTCATAAAATTTTGATAAAATTGATGGGTTTTAATGATAAAGTCCACTAGTAATGTATGCTCGCTAGTTGTGCATATGCTCGTGAAGTTAGCAAAGATTTTTGTTTGTTTATATATATATACTTATATATATGCAGCGACCTGCATCAGTTTCGCATGTGTGCATCGAGGATAAAAAATAGTTATTGTGGGTTAATCTTAAGATATTTTCCATCCATTCCATTCCATATTTTTATGTAAACCTTTGTAAGGTTGTAGTACATTATTTAAATTTATCACAATGGTTTCAGCCAGCGATTGAAAAGTAAGCGCTCTAAAAATGTGTTTAATTTACAACATCACATAAGAAAACTCTAGAATTATCATTGTTTTTCTACTATATTATGTATATGATGTACGAATAAACCTTTCTCTTGAATCAATCTATCTATTTAAACAAAACTGTAGCAAACTTTGTTGCATATTTTTCACAAATCTTTCATCTTTCATACATAGGGACATACAAATAGTGGGAAGTGACTTAGTTCTATACTTTGCAGTAAAAAGTATTTATGTAAACGTTAAGATATATTTATACATCGTCAGTCTCAAGTTTAAATTAAAGTAAATACGATAGGTTTCTTATATAACACTCCTTCAAATATAACACTACTTCTGAAACATGCTTTACCAAAAAAATACTTAGAACGAACACACGTTTTTAAATTCATCCTCTTTTATTTTAAAAATACTAGAATTGTGCGAGTTAATGAAGAAATATTCCACATTTTTAACCAAGTGAAATATTTGAAGTTCCCGCGCCGACCCAAATAAGTAATAGAGACTGTACCCTATAAAACATAATTACGCTGGGCCCTAAGAAGGGTCCAACTTTATGGAGTGAGTTAATTTGCACTAATTCCAAGCAGTTCGTACGTATCACGTAGCCCGTGTATTAAGTAGCTGGAATTACTGTTCACATACATTTACTTCAACGTGTAGGCCATATTTTAGGTTTCTTAATTAACTTCTCCTTTTAATTGTAATCTTTTTACTACTAGTATGGAAAACAAGACAAGTGACCAATTTCTTTAAATATGTCTTAAAATAAACGTTTTAAAAGCTTATGAGTATTATTTTGAAATTAGATTGCAATTTGATTGACGGGACCAATGCCTGAGGTAGTAGTGATTCTATCTTCTATCTAGCTTAGCTGCTGACAGATGTGCTGTTATATCTCCACCCTGTTGCATATGAGCTACGCTGTTTTTGACTGATATAATTTATATTAATTTAATTACTTCCTTTTCAACATTACCGCCTATCATTTTATTCATGCAATATACCGCCATCTGCCGGTTCCAATACCTTAGCCGCTTCAAACAAGTGAGGTATTTTTCTTCTTTGATGCCTCACGGTATATATTTAAATATATTTATGTTAAAAATTAAATTTAACATTAATCTTTTTTTTTAGGTAATTACTTATAATAGATACTCTGTGAAATTTGTATAGATAAATTTAGGTAATGTTTGAGTGTCTAATAATACTTTAAGTTTTTGCACCGGAATTTTATTTGTATAGTCTAATATTTGACTTAAATTCTTATGGAATTTTTATTATCTCTGGTTCTGATAAAACCGCCTTAACATTCGATTTTGAGCAATGAATTAATTTTATATTTTCTAACAATATAACCAGCGTGATAAAATGGGAGCTATTGCAAACACGTACATGACATACATTGCTTTGTTTATCCAACTAATTATATAATTAACTGCTTAAACGATCGACGCATATAATTGATGCGTACCCGAAAGCACTTAAACAACAATGGATTTGAAACACGGCGGGATCATCGATAATGCGTGTTACATGTTTTATTCAAGATAATGCTCCCTGAGTGATTTATTCGAGCTGTTTGCGGACGCATTTGCATAGCAATTTTTATTGAGACCTTTTTTGGAGATCAAATTCAGAATTTCGTTAGGAACGTGAACGTTAGTTTACTATTATCGGTTTGGTTAATAAATATATTCATCGTCATAATAAATATCATTTTAATGTTTTTATTTTTATGTGAGAAAAGAACCATGAAATACATGCCCTTTCCCGCCGCACTAAATCCCTATGCATTTCACTTTGTGCGCTTACTTACCCGCGGGAACCAGGGATGAAAAGTATCCTTTGACAGTCTTATCAACCAAGCTGATAATCGATACAGTTATTTTCATTATATTAAATATAATTTCTGCCCGCTCGATGGTAAAAATTCAACTTTATTTCATCATCATTATCATATCAGCAGCAAACGTCCATTACTAGATATAGGCATGTGTCCAGCGCGATCCTGCAGTTTTAGTCAGATCGTCTATCCATCTTGCGGGTGGACGCTCTACGCTGCGCTTCCCGGTACGTGGTCTCCATTCCAGAACTTTACGTCATCAAATGTTTTTTAAGTTTATTTTTAATTGACGGTGTTGTCATTAATATTAGCAAGATTTTGACGTTCAATATGATGAACATAATCACTAAAGCCTATAAACAACTAATGTTCACCTCGCTTAAGAATTCAAGCAGTAGTGTGTGTAATTATTTTAATGTACTTTTAGTGCACTTTGTAATAACGAAATAGTTTTATGCACTTCTCTTTCTCATTAAATTTATCAGTGTACAATTATAGGTTCACCCCTTTCTGCAATTTTTTTAAATATGGTTACAAAGGTTTTGTTTTATAAAGATACCACTACAGACGACATTTTTTAAAAAAAATACCCTTTAGCATTTTTCTTTATCCTCTAACTTTACATTTCCCGACCAAATTGTTATATATCCTAGTCCAATAAGTTAAACAATATCTGTAACCAGTATTAGTTGGGGTAGCAATGGCGGTAATCTCTTTGCTCCCATAAAATCGCCTATTAAGATGCACAGCTTAATTCTTGTTAACTTCCAATAGGGTACAGTAAATTGAACAACGGTAACCTAACTTCCACGTCCCTAACAATATACTAGTTATTTAAAGGTTATACGCAACACAAGTAAATATGGTTAAAGAAATTTATTTACATAAAAAATCTACATTCACTTAGCGAGCTAAAGGATGCACGAAACCAAATAAACTTATGCCACGGCGAGCAAAATTATAAACATATAAAAATACAAACTTTTGACACAATTTTTTTTTACATTTTCATTTTAAGTGTCTTTGTATATTAAATTTGGGTCAAAATTTTTTTTCAACAAATTTTGTATTTTTAGGATCTATTTTAGCAATAAATAAAATTTAGTAGTAAACGCTAGTTTTTATCACTTGTTATTACGAACATTATTACTTAAAATGTAGGTTTTTAAACATTTTTTAAATATTGGTAAGCACCTAGTGTCCTTTATTTATTTTAGCAAACTATTGTAAATTTGTAAAATTACTTCCAAGCTTATGTTTTTCCCACTAAAGTTAATTTGGAATACCGTACCAATTCATGAAAATTATCTGCTTGACGAAGCATCCTTTTTCCGATATACCCGTTTGCTATAAATAATAATTATGTATATATTTGATAATTAATATGAATATGACGACTCGTGAATTGTTACCGTTCGATAAGTTCTAAAAATGTCTTTCTTGGTCGTCCTCTCACTGGCACTACACAATCACAAACACTTCACACGTTATTATTTTTGTAGCAGTACACCGCGGTTGCGAGCGAACACGTGCAGTCTCTATCTCTCGAGGGATTACCGACTGGAATAGTACGGCTCAGCTCATTCGGTCCTCCTCTTTTGTTTTTATAATCAACTGTCCCTCACGACAGCCACTCGAGTGAGCTCCAGCTTTAGAGGCGTTCCCGAGTAAACAATCGATCGGGTCATTAATAAACGACTCCGCCCATTCTCTGGTGACACTTGAATTGACGTCTACTAAAAGTCCGTCTGAAAAGCACGACTGCAAGTAAATTTTTTAATATAAAGTCGTATTACACAGTGAGTTTCAAATTTGCGAGTGAGTCTAAAATTCTAAATTCAAGGAGAACAAGATGGTGTAGTATAATAATTCCTATTGAGTAACTCAACGCCCCGTAGAAGCAGTAAGGAATACACCGTAAAAACCTAAGGATAATGTTAAAATCTGTTAATGTAGCTCGGTGGAATAGATCTAATCAATATCATCATCACCATATTACCAGTAGGACAAAGGACTTTTCAAGAAAAGTGTAATACTTAAATTAATCGCTGTGCTGGGTAAGTGTTGGTAATTAGAGATCTTCGCGACAGGAATGCTGCTACCGATTCCCGCGCTATGCATTTACGTATGTATGGTATATTGGATAATTAAAGCACTGTGAGTCGGTTCCGGTACCTCAGTTGCCTCTGGCTAAATCTAAAATATATTCTTCTGTTTTTACTTATTGAGGTTAAAAGTCTAAACAGTGTGTGCAAGAAAAGCTGCTTGTGTATATTTTTTACTATTGTAACACGTTCTGGCTACTAGTAGTTACTGTGTATAGAATTGACATGCGATCCCATACGGCCAACCAATAAGTTCCAATACAAATGGTAAACCTATTCGGTAACTGTTACAAATTTTAACCGGAATGTATCCAGATATGAATCGAGTTTAAATCGCGGGTCGGCATCGATAGAACCGGCATTCGATTATGTTGCATTCGAATGAAGTTTTACGTGCTCGAAATTATCCGCAGTGGATTAGCGCATTCATTGGCGGACGACTAACATTGTGGATGCGAAAATATGCGTGTGTTTGGGCTAAGTTGATTTTGTTATTGGTGCGTTGAATTGTTGTTTCGCTTAGTCAACACTAAGCAGCATTACTATTGGGATAAAACTAATGTTTGTTTAATTTAAATCATTTAATTGTTTAGATTGACTAAACTAAGGCTATGTAAGTTAATTGAAATATTTTTAACAGATTTCATAACTGATATAATCAATACTACTGGATAGTTACGTGGATAATAATCTAACTTACAGGCTACTATCAGTATAGTACTCCTCACTAGGAGTTACTCCGCAGTAGGAGTTTGAACCAAACACTGTTTTTATGTGATAAATAGAGAAGAGTTATTTTATTCCGGGAGTGCTTCACAGGGTTACTAAATTTATAAAGTACACACGTTTATTAAATTTATAAAGTAACTGGGGATAATCGATTTTATGGGTAAATATTTTTGAAACGAATATCTATAAAACAAAGATCAAGCTTGTGTTGATCTAAGTCAAGATAAAGTCATATGTTAAGTTCTAAGCCCCTACTGTCTTCTATTAAAGGAACATGGAATGACTTGCAATGGTGACTCGTTGTTTAGTTATTCACAAACCTGACTACGTAATACATAGTTTAAAGTGCTCGTGTTACGAACACCATATAATAGAGGTAATACAAATATATACAATAAACACAAATATTCCTGTGGATTCCACCACCATTTGCACCATCGGACCACACGTGATCACAAGCTACAAACGTAAAGATTATAGATCTTTAGTAGTCTGATATGATTAATCGAAAACAAAATATAGAGATGTTATATAAACAGATATAGTTACAATACATTGCATACATATTTGAAAACTTATTACTGTTTGATTTCATAATCTACGCATTCCGCAAACTACATTTAGAATGCTGCAGTTTTGAATGTTACTATTTTCAATAGATGGTAACGTCATTCAAATGGTTGTAGCAATGAATTAACTTAAATTTGACGTTTAATGTATAGCACTCACATTTACTTGATATTAGTGTATATTTAAAGGAAACCATATGGTGAGTTTTGTAAATTTATATTATATTCTATATAATAATAAAATAGCCTTCCAGTATTTTTTTTCACTTGTCACTAAATAACCCAAGGCTATGGAGAGCTATGGAGAGGGAAATGCTGGGTCAAGTCTCTCTACACGATCGAATCAGGAGACCTGTAAAAGAACCAAAATTGCCGACATAGCCCGGTGGATTAGGAAGTTAAAGTGGCAGTGAGCAGGATACTAAGAACTCAGAACCGATGTACGATGAAGTCGTAAGGTTGTGGAATGGAGATCACGTACTTGCTCACCCATCGCGCTGGACGCAGACCGCATAGATCCGCATCCGGAAAGGCTTATGTCTAGCTGTGGATATTCTTTGGCTGAAATGATGATGATTACATAGGAACTAAAGTCGACAAAATTTAACAACGATATACTAAAGCAATTATATTTGAAAAAAAGGAAAGTACTATAGTTTACTTATAAAATAGTAATGGATCATGCATTTTGTCTATAAATCGAAGCTAGCTAACCTATGAGTCGATATTTGATTGGTTTTTTTCAGTATCCAGTATATTTGCTCCAGACTCTCCAGTCTTCCGACTTGATACTTATATCAAAATTAATCTCAATTAAACCTTACATATTTTGATAACTTTCGTTAAACAATAACAATGACAAAAAGTCAGTCCAATAATGAATTGCATGTTAATATAAGAATTGTACATAAATAAGGGCAAAAGCTTAACTGGGTGATGCCTCTCAAGCCAAATTTGTATGCAATGCACAAGATAGTATGCAGTTTGCGTCAGACTAGCATAATGGAATTTTATGTTTTATAATAAAAAGCAAGCACACAACCATAGTGGGGTCGAACTATCACTGTGGTCTTAAGATGGTCAAGGTGTCATTATATCATTATATCGCATTATCCTTTAATTCTGTTAATTTGATCATTGACATTTTTAACACCGTGACACTAAACAAGTGTGCATAATATAATGTACGTCAGTAGAAATATTTAATATGCGTTAATTTTGACTATACGTGATATTTGGTTTTGACGTCTATGACAATTAATGATCTGATCATGCAAACCGTTGGCCGTCCATTGTTAGACAATGGCCTCAAGACAAGTGTGTCCATTATTGCTGCGCTGAGTGAGCGTGGTCATAAATGAAAAGCGTAGTTTCAAAACTGGATGCGGCTGTCCATTCCCGATCACTTGCATTTAAGATTCGCTGTTTCAGGTGGATATCGGCCTAATATGATATCTAATAATATTTACTATTAGTACTAACATTTTTTTTTAACAAGCAGCAAGAACCAGAACCTAAATAATACAACTTTTTGATATTAATAAATTTTTAATTAATAACTCAATTTACACGCTTTAGACCTTTCACAATGCACCTGGCCGCCTGCATTGGCAACTCACTCGCGCCTATTTCTACCGCCTAATAGCGGCATTCGCATTGATCTGCTCTGGTTTGAAGGGTAAGAGAGGTAAACATTACTGGGTAATTCGACATAATATCATCAAACCGCATGGTCGCCAACGCAAATGATATCTTTGTATAGCATCTCTAGAATGCGGTAACGCTTACTATCAAACCGACTTGTGCTTGTTTGTCGACCTGGTCTTCAAAAATATATAAAAATATCTATTTTTAAACTAGTTGCTAATTATTAGCATATAAAGACATCATTGTGTAAATAGTTGGAAATATCCTACGACAAATTTTAATCCTGAACTGAAATAAAACGTAACGTATGCACAGAACAAAGAATTCAAATAAAAACTGGCCAATAAAGTTAGCACAAAAATACAAATCTGTCACAAAACGAAACCATAACTCGCTTCGTTAGCTTTAATAAATTTAGCGTCAGCATAACGAATTTGAATTAACATAAAAGCAAATATTAGTTGGCCATACGAAATAGTATTATAAACTTGTAAAATTTTTGGACCAAGGAAAATATATAATATACATTGTTATATTAATTGTGTCTTTCTATGTTTATCATATTTATTTACTTAGGTTTATTTATAATAGCCGTTTGCTTACATTAATGCAGTAGTACAATTTACAACACTATATATAAAATAGAAAGGAAAAATAAAAAATTTACTAACACTTCAAACTTAACTAAGCTACTTTTTTTAATCACGCAAGTCCCACATTACCTGAGTCCGTCGTAAATCACTTAAAATACTGGTTTTTGGACATCAGAAAACAGACGTGTCACAAATATTATGCTTAAATACATAGTTTTAACATCCAGAAATAATATACAAAATTTCATAATACCTATTTATTAAATATTTTCTCTGCATGACATAGCGCCAAAACGCACAATATAGGATCACTATCAATCAGTTAATTTATATCAGCTACAGGGCATAGGGCTCCTTAGCGATTTCTAAAGCACCTAAAGTATGCGGCCTGCATCCAGCGTGATTCCACGGTTCTATTCAGATCAAACCAGTTTGTCATTGTCCTTCATTGGTCAATTTACGTTACGCTTGATGATATATAGTCTCTATTTCACAACCTTACCCTATCAATATCTTGATAAGTGTTTTGCTTTGAGAGCTTTGATTCGTTTAAATATTTGAGTTAAATAAAATATTAACTAAAAAATCTATTCGTCTTAGGCTTCAGGAAGGACCTGAACTTGCAAAAACCTTTTAAAGCGTAAAAACTTTAATGTAATAAAGTAATTATTTCATATGATTATTAACAACACATAACCCATAATATTACACAGATGGAGCTAACTTTTCAGCACAAAAAAAAAACAAATGAAAAATTAGGTAGCGCAACGGTAGTACAGTCTTCGGATAACGATACCTCACAGATGCTGTCTTTGTTTAGTTAATATAACTTTAATATAAAATTCAGTATTTCTTAATGCAAAAAAACAGTAAACTCATATCAATAACATTTTACAGTATAAAAAATACAAGTTTTTTACTACTTGTATATAAAATGTATAATATCTTCCCTACTATATATTTACTGATTTTAAATTTAAAATCAAACTCTCATGTATTTAAAATCAAAATCAAAATTGTGGAACTCCATGTTACTTTATACAATGTTGTCATGAATATCAAAACAAAATACAATATTTAAACACTTCATTCTAAGTTCTTCACTAGTCTACGCCATTTCAACAATTCCGGGCCAAAGGGACATGCTTTTGCATACCATTTAAAATTCACATGAAGCCGATTAAGCGGTCGGAATAAAACGGGCCCGTTGTCACATTGCATATTTTGTACAACACTACATTCCACCTTGCTTTGCAATAAACGTGCATAATGCATGGAAATTTGCAGAGTAATGGCGTTATAACTCATATGTGCTAGTGATGTGCACATGTTTTCAGTTAAGGGACACTTGTGCCCGTAAAATGTACGGTTATTGGGGTTGTTTGATCATACAACATATGGATGTTAATACTTCTTTAAATTTGCTTTATGGTAGGTGCTAAATATAAAATTGCATTATACCACTCTGCAACAAAAATCCTAAGGAATAATTTCTCAAATATAGTATTACGATTGTGTTGACGCATTAACATATAATAAGAAAAGAAAAATATTATAGATGTTTGTAATTTTGCCCATAATTGCCGCACTAGGCAAGCATTTTGGCAATTGCAGAGTGCAGCTTTGTCGGTGTGAATGCTGCCGCCCATTCCTGCCAGCATGTATCCTTGGATGTTTCAATGTATTATAAAAAAGTGATCTCGAAACGTTTGTTCAAATATATACAGGTATACGATACCGACAGATGGCGGTATATCCCGTAGCAGCGCAGCTAAAATCGAATAGGGCGGGGATAAGCCGCAACATACCTGTCGTGAAACTATACTCTTTGCGATTTCCCCAACGTTTGCCCTGCGCAGTAATTCTAGGCAAATTCCCTTTTTCTTGGGTGGCCTACCCAAGTAGGCATTTCGCAGCTGAAATTATGATGTCTAGTGACGATGACGTTGTATGTATACTTTAGTTCTTCAATTTTTTACTAAAAAAACGATCTGTGTTATATAAATACTTATAACCCATTTATTAAAAAAATTAGCGTAATTTATTTGCTGCCTCCCGTTAAAATATACTAACGAAATGGGGGAATACTAAGAAATGGGGGATTTTGCCCATTATTTTACTTTTTGCATTTGTGTTAGACTACTTTACTTTTTATTTACGCTTTTTTTACTCCGTCAGTTCCCCAAGTGGATGACTTAGACCGTAAGTCATTGACTAATAATATCTTATATCTAAAGGTCGTTTCGATGTACATCAGTCAGTTTTAATATCATCTTTCCCACTTGGAAAGAAGCTCTCTACCTAGGTACCGGTAAACAATAATAAAAAAATAACGGTTAAATTGAACCGGAATTACCGATTACCACATCCCTATTAGGTAAAGTAAGTGTCTCTTCGTATTTTATATGTACTACAACGATAAGCCTAAAGTTTACGTATCGCAACGTTTGATGCAAATTGTAATGGCGCGCGTTCCATGCCAAGACTTAAGTATTCTGTTATTTACTATGAAACATTCAATTAGGTCATGCTTTAATAATAGGTATATATTTTCCTTAGATATTTAATAAACTAGACTTGTTAACTAGAAAAAACTACTCGACTAGTAAATAAAATTTGCGGGCTTTTATTTAATTTGTTTTTAGAGAAACGGTAAAGTTCCCCCGGCAGAGTAGAATAGTACCGCCCTTTGTACCAGGAGTCACAATAAGTAGTGAATAAGGTATCGCAACCGACATTTTGCGGTATATCTACTTAAATAGCGTAGCTTAAATGCACTAGCAGAATTCTCATTATGAATGTGCTGTCTGTGATAGTCGCTGATTTTATACGGCTGCTTTGCTGATGATGACATCACAAGAGGTAATTTAGTAGACCCTCACCCTCACCTATTTATGCCTCCAAATATTTGTATTTCAGTTTTGAAGGGTGAGAGTAGCAGTTAAATCACTGGGTAATGTGACATAATATCTTCAAGTCGCAAGGTTGGTAACGCGCTAGTGATATCATTGTGATATAAGCTTAAATATCTATGCTTGTTTTACGTGGTCTAATAAATACAACTGATTGTTGACGATTGAACATACTGATTTTTTTTTATTTCAATTTCAAATCAAACTTCAGTCATATATATATTTTTATATACGGTTTAAATTTGGTTCAAAAGTAGTTAATGTAGTTAATGGAAGACAAAAAAAACAGTAAATATCTCATTTCTTAAAAACGAGACTACACTGATGATTTTTTTTACACAATAAGTACTTTAGTCTAAATTTAATATAATTTAATGAGTATGCAAATAACAATAATTAATAATATGTGATAAACTAAAATATTAGTTTATTTTATTAAGTGCATTTATATATAGGCTGCTGTAATGCTTACTACCACGCGGGCTGTACTTCTACCTAGTCCAAAAAAGACCTAGTAAAAAATAAATAAAAATATGATAAAACCACTCTTAGAGCCAGTGCAAGATATTATCTAATATTTTCTAGCATTTAAACAACCACTACTAATCTTAAATGCATTTTTAACGGCTCTAAAACGTCGTTTTTTCTTTTATATTTTAGACCGACGTTACCTTTTACGAACCATTTTTAAAAGTTACTCAGTTGATATCGTTATTTTGTTTTTGCAAAGTTCCAAGATTTCAATTATTCTTTTCTCAATTGCTGTTCATATTCATATTTATATTATTTTCATTATATATAAAATTTTATTTATCACGGTGTTTTTTTGGGATGTACTATCTACTAAGCTTACTGTGTTAATAAATAGAGAGTTTAAAAGAAATAAGAAAGAAAGTCTAATAGAATGTAGGTGTTAATTGGTATATGACGAAATGAATTTTTTTTACTTATGTTATTATTGACTTATTACTAATCCTATCTCATAATGGTCAGGTTAAGTCAAAAAAATACATTGTCAATTATTCCATATGAAACTTAATACAATGGTAGACTAGTTAGGTTGACTTGTACCCACCCTGCTAGTAAGGGTAGCGTACTAATATTTCAATATGGTACCGCATTTTTATTTCCATGTGACTTTAACTTTAAAAGAGCGAAGTTTGAACAGGCGTTGATAGTAAATCGAACAAATATTGAAAATATATTCTCGATTTATCTTTATGTTATCAATGTACTTTTTACTGAACAACACTCGTCCATCAGGCGGTGCGTTCGTCACAGTCTGTCCACGACCTAGATTAATGAGCTAGCGCTGCACAGACAGACGGATGGACTTGAAAAATTGCTTTTTAAAACGCACGCTAGGTGTATAATGAATACACTCAGTATTGATGTGGTGAAAAATATACTTTTCAATACGTTTGCGACTTTAAGCCTTATAGTTAAAATAGTTAATTTACATAATATCTCATACATTGCGGAACTTCGAGATAAGTCGCTTGACTTGTATTACGGATATCAGCCAATTTATATACTTATTTTAAACACCTAGACACAGAACAAACACATATATCAAAAATATAATTATATATATAATCATATAAAAATTTCTTGCTATATAGATGTGTCGGTACACCTTTAAACAATATTCAAGAGACATAACAACGTTTCTGAACATATGAAAAGGAAAAATTTTAAAAACTTAACGGGAACTCTTGGGTCTTATATAGCACACAAATTAAAATTGAGTTGCACTTGGTGGCACAAATGAGTATACATCATATTTATATATATTTTTTATGTTATGGAATTGAAGCAAAAGTATATGGTGCGCTTGATCGTATACGTGTCCACAGCCTATAGACGTTTGTGATACCACAAAGGTATCACTAGCGTGTCGCCAACCCTGTGAACTAAAAATCACATCTACCCGGTAATTTCACTGTATCTCTTAAACCGAAACACAGCAATCCAAACCTTGTTATTAGGTCATTAAGAATCATGGTCATGTAATATATTATTTTAAAGGAATTTTTTAGTGGAAAAACATTATGGAATAAAATTTTTAGCTATTTTTGGCATAAAAAATTAGTACGGAAGTATTTGTATTGTATTTTTATAACTAACGAAAATAATTCCTCTTTTTTAACTCTTATTACACGAGATGCTTTAAGTTATGTCATAGTGTATATATATACTTAGGTTTCAATTCCAGAATAGATATATTTATATAAATATATATATACATACATTTATTTACTTACCAAATCAACACAAAAAATAACTAAACCTTTTGTTAATAAAACCAATCTTATAAATAACATCAACATAAACCTTTCATAACCTACACAATACCCGTGGAATATAACAAGACTTGTAAAAAATTATCACGGCGATCGTGTATCGGTGACGTGTCACGTTCCCTTCGCAAAGGTCCCATCTACCGTGAAAAGGGTTGAGATTTATGACCTTGGCACACTCACGCGCCGTATCACGTGTTCGGTATTATGAAATACTCAGTTTGAATAACGTTTTTATCGCTAAAGAGATAGGTACGATAATTTATTAGCGGACCAAATCGGGTCTAATTAATGGATCAGGAATTAAAGGGCATTCGACTTGGGTGTTTTAACCCAAACCGGATTTATATCTAAAACAATTTTACTTAACCAATTCAATTTTTATATCGAAAAGTGACTCTGTATTGGTGTAACTTACACATATAAATAAGAAGAAGCTAACTAACTGGCATATCAACGCAGGGTCTAAATTATAAGGGTTAGAAACTTGAAATTATGCATAGGGGTTCCTTTTAATTCACCCCCTAAAGGAGTAAGACGGCGGTAGAAAGTTATTATGAAACTTTGCTATTTTTGAAGGTTTTAAAATGTGGTTCAGTATAAAAGTTCTACATTGAAAGTCATACAATACGAGTATAATATTTTTTTGAAAATCAACCTTTAAGGGGGTTAAAAAGGGGAGGGGACATGCAAAGTTAGTATGAATATTCTACACTTAAATGGGGATTAAACCGCGTGGCGTTTTTAGTCTATATGCGCGAAAGCTGGCTAGAGAGAACTCCGTGTCACTACAGCTTATAAATACTCGTAATATCACTAAGCCGTTGCCAACCTTGTGACTTGAGAATATTATGCCACATTAGCCAGTAATTTCACTGCCTCTCGCCCTTCAGACCGGAACACAACAATGTGAACACTGATGTTTTTGAAGTTATTTGAATAAAATTCAATATAAAGGTTCTTTAGTGAACTTCATGAAAGAAAGAAGAAAGTGTAACAAATTTTGGAAAATGATCCCTTAACTGACATAAAGGGGGTGCAAAGTTCGATAAAATAACTCAGTTAATAAATGCAATTTTATTGTTGTTTCTTGAACTAAAAGAAGAAACACAAGAACACGGTTTAAGCTGTAAGTTCAATAGTTGTTCTTGCTACGTGTAAACATCAGATCATAAGATCCTATTTGATATCTTTTAAGAAACTGCTGGATATGATTGCTTTTATTTTACTTATGCTTTCTAACTTTATATAGGATTTGTATTTTGTTTTTTTTACAATTTATTATTATTAAACCTTAAGTTTCTATTAAGAATTACACTTGCACTATAAAAATTAAATTCAATGATCTAGGGAGGTCTATGCCCAGCAGAAGTCTCAACATTGATAGGATGATGATATAAAAAAACCAAAAGATACTTTAAAAAACATGCAGCTTGTAAACTATATATCAGTAAAAAGCCTATATTTTAAATTAACATATTTTAAACAGAATACTTTAGCTGAGATAACAAAAACAACATTTAAAGCTTTTACTTCTAATTTAATTAATGTTATAACTACTTCATTTTCCACGTTTTCCTAAGGATCACAAAATCTAACTTTTACCTTCTCAAATTTATCGTCGGTGTCACTTACGTCACACTGACAGCTAATAGTTCCATAGATTATAATAATTTCATACACACTAGAAAAGGAATCCCACCGGCGTAGGTAGTGATATCCTTTGCATGTGGTTTTATTTGTGTAATTAACACTTAAGTTAGAGAGAGTACTTATTGTTACAATTAAAGGAGTGGTATTATGTCAACCATTTTTTTTTATTTTGGTGATTTTATGCATATAAATAACTGAATAATTTACAAAATAATATTCGCTAGAAAAAAATTTACTTGTCTCAGTTGTCAGTATTAAAGTAACTATTTCTTCTTTAATAATTGCTACAAATTGGAAAAGTTTGACATTTATTTAATCATCTAAAATATGAAATCAATAGTGCTGAACACAAAATAACACAAGGAAATTAGGATAATAAAGGATAACTGCTAAGATCTCTGTAGAAAACCGGTAATGTAGTCCCTCAGCACGGTTTCAGCACGGCAAATTCAGGTTCACGTCGCGCCATTTACCTGTGACGATTCGATTTATTTCTAGTAAATATTATTCCTTTTTTTTTCTCTAAATCCGATGTAAGGAAGGAGTTCAAATATTAATATATTATTTATTGAATCACGGAAAGCACTAGGATGGAAGAAAATCAAAAGTGTTTACGTTTCCTGATCGAAAATAGGCTCGATATTACCTTATTGAAAATCGCAAATTATCGGAATCAATATAAGGTTGTAATTACTTGTGATTGAGTTCAAAGTTGACTGTAGAATTTGGATCAATATGGCTGATAGCTATATGCATTCTTTAGGATTTAAATTAACACAAAATTGTTGAACATTTTTAACTATGAACCCGTTATTTTAAAATACTTTCACTTACTAAAATATGAAAGTTTAATCTCGCTATTGCATTAACGTCCAACATTTTTCAAACAAAAGTTACAAATACATTTTAAATCTGAATGTGCACAGTGCACACATACAATAAATTTTATTACGCTCTAAACCATACTAGACACGGCAAGAGAAAAACAGAAACAGGAAAAATAAAGGCAGGACACAAGTCTGGAGTCGCAAAGCTTTGAGCGTGCAAGTTCTCCGTGCGAGCTGATTCAATTTCCATGTTAATCCGTGACGGAGCCTTTGTGCTCGATTGTACAAGGCGTGTCATGTAACTTTTGTTGTCGAATTTACCTGTGGAGGATGTGTTTTGGCTGGGTTTTGTAACTGTAGTCTTAAGTACCATTATTCCAAGCTAAGTTCATGTGCAAATTAAAATGAAATTAGTTTTAACCTAATGTTCTGAAGAGAATATTTAAGAAATTTTGAATTAAGTTCTAGAATTGTTGTTCGTTTTAACAAAATACTTTAGATTATTAAGATAGTAAATAGAAGCCTTTAATTATAAGATAACAATATATGTGAATGAGACTATAGCACTATTTTTTTTGCTATGAAACAAATAATCTTTTAAGTAAATCGAAATATACATACAATACTTGTACTTGTAAAAAATTACGTAACACTATTCATTTGATTTAATATTGTTTTATGGAACCTATATAACATTTATATAAATTAGGTACAACTTAAAATTGTTATTCTTTTACGTATATCGTTTATATTTGAGCCGTTTTACGAATTAGTAATTGTAAATCATAATAAAATATATTCTTTTACTTATTTTAAAAGATAAATAAGTAATTACTTTTATTCCAAAATCTAAATCCCAATATTCCAGTTATATGTTATAGTATTTATATATTTATATGTATGGTATGGGTTTGTATGGGTGTCTTCTTTATACGTTTATATTTTAATGAAAGTAATTTGTAGTCACATAAATTTCATTGAATCACTTCCAACCAAGTTCAACCTAGAATATGTATATTATTTTTTTGAACGAAACAATTCATTTTAATATATACATATTAATTGAGTATAGAACCTTCACCTTTCTTAACTTTAAGGAAAACCTTTAGTTTAGAACTTCAAGAACGTTTGTTA
The DNA here is from genome assembly GCA_020976665.1 of Heortia vitessoides. Lineage (NCBI taxonomy): Eukaryota > Metazoa > Arthropoda > Insecta > Lepidoptera > Crambidae > Heortia > Heortia vitessoides. The sequence continues at coordinate 2,761,319 of JACJUM010002929.1, forward strand.
TATCTTTTTATATACAACTAGCGGGCAACATATTTTCATTCAAACTACACACTTTCGCTTGACGCTATGAACGTAAATTTTTCGCTTGCTTTTAAAACATTTTTGCACGAGACCGTGATGTTTAGCCTAAATTGCAATTTTTTACATCAACTAGTAAAAATCCTATCAAAATCGATACAACCATTATAGAAATTACCTCAAACAAACAAACAGACGGACAGGTAAAAATTAAAAATATATGCATTTGATGAAAATAAGTTATTTTAATATTATAAATAGACGTTCTGATTTTATTTATATGTCACTTAGTATACTATTACACTCAGTATTATATGTTTGATGTCAATTAATATGTTAGTTTCTGTGTTATTGAGTATTATACAAATTACAAAAAAAAAATCAAGTTTTATAGTAAAAGTATACAGTTATCTTCTCGAAATATATAAAATCGAGTTCATTATTCTGAACATATAAAAATGTTCATCATCAAAGCACCCGTAGAATGTCCACTGCTGGTCATAGGCCTCCCTAAAAAAAGAGCATTATTGTATTGCTCATAATTTTACATCGGGCAGGTTTGGTGATGGTCTCAATATCGCTGACCAACACAGCTCCTTTTTTAACCTACTCTGTTTTGGGTTGGATATACCACCATCTGTCAATTCCAGTACCTCAGTCGACAGGTGGAAAATTTAATAGTCTCTACCAACCCGCAAAAACCTTAAAATGTTTATTTCAAAATAAAGTATGCTAATTTAGTTGACACAAGGTCGTTAGTAAAAGACCATGTGAATATTAATTGCGTAAATTTTACTAAATTGAAGCCTCTTGAAACCTAGCCATGCCGTGGAGTATTAGAGTGGACAAGCAGGGCAGAATAGTAACTCCACCTATACCAGATGAGGTATAGGGCAACTAAGGTACTGGAACCGATAGATGGCGCCTGCTTAACGCGGCAATTATGAGCAAAACACCCCCAACTTTGGGGAAGCCTGTCCAACAATGGAATTTCTATGGCTGACCTGACATAGAAAATCTTTTCAGGCCCCCTTCCTTCTACCGAACACAATAAGTCTAATTAGTAAAACTGTCCAGCTCACGCCATATCACTTGACCCAATTCCTTAGCAGCGTTAGCCCTATATCACAACTTTCCCATTTTGTTCACTCTCACCCATATCCAACTCTTGCCGCGTTCTTACGATATTTTACTTAAAACTTTTTAAGTTTTAGTCAAGCCAATATCCTAGGTAACACCGTACATAGTGAATTACGTGTAAGTACGTGTTCTTTTTCACCATTACAGTCCATTGCTGGACATAGGCCTCCGCAAGAAAAGGGAATTTGCCCATAACTGTCGTGCTATGCAAGCGTGTGGGTAATCGCAGCTTTCACGACGGGAATGCTGATTCCTATCCCCACCCTGTGCATTTGAGCTGCACTGTCTTAAATGGATATACCGCGATCGCTTGTAGTACCTTAATACCACGTGAATCATCTGGTACAACAGAAGGTACTATTCTACTCTGCCGGTACCTCACGATAAGTCTTATTTATCGTAATTAAATTAGCAATTTTTTATTATATCTTTCAGTAAAACCAGTTGGTTTTCGAGAAAGAGTAATCATCATCATTATATCAAGTCAACTGCTAGACTAAAGTCTTCCCTGAAGTAGGAGTTTTGCCAATGACTGCTGACGTGGTAAGAATTTCAAGAGAGTAGCTTTGTGATAGGAATGCTGTTGCATTTGATCTATGCTGTTTCGGGTAGATATACTGCCGTGATAGGCTTCTATTGGAAGTCGCTAAGGTAGGCCTGTACCTCACATAGGTCTTGCTGATGATATGATGTTGATGGTGAAATGCAACCGTTTATCATGTTTATAGTTTAACTTTAAAATCATGGAGAAGGTCAAGATGAACAGTGTTCGATATAAGGTGCGTATTGAATTAAAATAAGTGCGTGCAAATTGAAATTGGCGCAGACCGTAAGCCATAAGTACATGGATCTCTATAGTGGATCTATATCTAATACTCTTATACACTACTGAAGAGTATTCCTTTAACGCTAGTACTTATCTTGGTCAGTATAGTATAAAACAGCAAACATGATGGTCTTCTTTATATTTCACATATGAAATGTTTTATTAAATTAAATGAATTTTCTGTAAAAAAAATCCATTCATATTTTAATGAATATGTTTTTATGTGAATTTTAAAACGTTAACCTCTTACGGTGAAAGCAATTCTACTGGAGTTAATACATCAAGGTCACCTTCTCATTAAAGAAAAAAAATATTGTGAACCTAACATATGCATAAATTGCTTATTAAGGGTGTGCTATTGCTTATTAAATGTTTCTTTATTTTGTTACTTTATTACTTTACACTATGTATTCCAGATTCAAAAGTTTTCATCCCCTTCGCGTGAGAAAAGAGTTGTTACATCGATATGGCAGAAAGTCTACATTTTCAACGTAAGTAGCTCAAGGAATGTTTTACGTACTTACTTCATGATATTAGATTTTTTATTGAAATTAAAATATAGTTGAGAAATACTGATTCTATGTCAATACTATTAGATATTGCGAGTTCAAGGACTAGCCCAAACAAATGGCAGTTTGCGCTGGAGTTCTGTCACACGGTGTCTCTCCGTTGAAGTTAAATTTGTAGAAGCTATATGTAGTTGGTTTAGCCGTCAGGTACCGGTAGAGTAGAATAATTCCACCTGCACCAGATGTCGTAAGAGGCGACTAAGATACCAGAACCGACAGATGACGGTATATACATGCGGAAAGGTTGGCTCCAAAGTACAGGGTGGGATGGGCAAAAGCTTCTTAGTTGTGAAAACTGTGCTCAGCAATTGCCAACACGCTTTCCGCGCCAACGTGCCAACGCGCCCAAGAAAAGGGGAATCTGCCCATAATTGCCGCGCTGGATAAGCGTGGCTGCAATTGCAGAGCATGGCTGTAGCAATATCACAATTTCATATAGCATACTAGAGAGACAAGAAAGCCTTCTGCACTGATATTAGAAGCGATATAATGAAACGTTTGATATTACAAATCTGATTTACACATGCCCAGTTTTTCCCTTCTCCCCCAAAATCCATACAGGAATTACGATCTTAACAGGAACAGCTAACTATATTACCAGAAATCACGTTACCATCCAATGGTCTACGTGACTTTTGCAGAACAACTATTAAGGATAACTAACTAAGTTTACCCTCATCGAACAAATCTAGTCAACTTCTAATAACGCTGTAACAATGTTAATGTCTTTGTGAGAACTCTTCTTTTGTTATGAAAGGCTGTGTATTTGATTTGTTAGTGCTGTAGCTTTTCGTTATATAAAACGCAAAGTATATTTGCTAAAATTCTATTATATAATATTCCATCACATTTACTCGTTCATAACTCTTAATTAAACTTCTATTAAAAGGCAATTAATTTAACTTATGCTTCAAGACAATAATATTAATCGTCGGGTTAGCTATCTAATATAACTTTACCCCAAAATCTACTAATAACAGATATACTGAACTTGTCAATGGTAGTAAAGACTCTTAGAAGGAACCATTTGACGGGCCCGTTGGCGCAGATGTTAGTGTACCTATATCGAGCGACGAGAGTTATGGGTTCGATCTCATTCAGAGCAAATATTTATATGATGTTATTTGTGTTTGTTCTGAGTCTGGATGTTAAATATATGTATGTATTCAAGTAGTATATTTGTTAATCCTCTGTTGTCTAAAGTCCGTAACACAAGTGCTTTAAGCAACTAACTACGGAATCAGCTCATATTATAAGATTTTGTAGGAATTTATTATTATTATTATAAACTGTATTAAATTGGTAGGATTGTTCCTCTCAACGTTCCTCTCCCAAATAGTATACAATATATAAATATATACAATTCTAGGTGCAAACGATAAATAATAAGTACAGTATCAAACTATACTTGGACTAGCAGCGCCCCTTGATTAAATCGCGTTATATTGAGAACAAGCCTACTATAATTTATGCCCAGCTGTTATCTATATGGTATGGTATAAAATTATGTAATATGACTTTTCCAAAAAAATTGTTAATAATTAATAAATATAAATAAAAAATTGTTAATATATAATTTGTAGAATTTGGTTACTTTGGCAAATAAAAGATTCATTTTTGGATAAATGACTTAGACGTGTATTACATAAATTTTTGAGAAATAACAGTTAAAGATATATAGACAATATAGACTATAGATGTAAAAGTTCTACCACAGTAGCGATAATAATAATAATATACCATATAAAACTGTCTTTTTTTGATCTTACAGTTTAAACACTATGTTAATATGTAAAAGAGTCAGTGTTCTTCTCCTTTTAATTATAAGGATATAACATTTCTCATAATTAATTTTAACTAATTAAAAAAGAGACGCAGCCCCCTTTTATCTTCTTAAGAAATGAGTTTCGAAAAAAAAAATATACGTGTTTCTTAACAACGAAGAAAGACTCTTTATACTGAATACGGAATTTGACTATAACGAAAATATGAAACCAATTGAAAATTTTAAACCAAATTAACTAATACAGTATTTAAAAATATATAGCATTTTCATAAGATATCATTTTTAAAATAAATAAATTTTCATGTTTGACCACGTGATTAAAAACGCACGCGATTGGTGACTTAAAGTGTGACGACATTTGCTGACAATCGCTTTGGTGACAGTTCATGATAATACGTACTTGAGATTGTTTGTTGTTTTGAGTTTTCTCTTGTGATCAATGTTTAAAAGTGAGAATCCTTCGGGTTTCTACAAGCGAGTTTTAACCACTTTTCCCGAATCTTTGTGTTCTTTGGAATGCTTAAAAACATTTTCTCGGGTGTTTTAACAGATGTATTAGTGCATTGTGACACAACACACCATTTATAAGACATTTTGTAACAGCAAAGATATATTTTGTATGATTTATTGTAACCACTATTTGACAGTTTGTTTAGGTTATGTTGTTGACAAGCAAGTGACGTCAAGTAACTCAAGCGTATGGCGTCTTAGCGTTTTGGCGGTCTTATTTATCATTTAAATTTTGATTATGATATTCATAGAAATTAAAGCATTTCATAAAGAATCAATTAAATTGCAAGTGTGCTATGACTTAAAGAACTTATGCCGTCCACTTTGTCCCTTAATCTTGCTCCCGTCCGTAGAAATGCGCACTGCAAAGATATTGTGCGCTTTATATTGTTCGTCGTCTACCAGGCTTCCCAGTTCTCTTTCACTCCACTCAGCAGGATGTAGGGATGTAGGTCTTTGAATGCCGATGCCATCTACTTGTCAAAGTCACGCTCTGTGTCCAACAACACCAGAGTCAGAAGTTTTCTGTTAGTGAACTTTACTCTGATTCGTCGCATAAGGTCATAGAAGGCATCCACGGTGTACCTCTGACAGTAAGAGTAGAAGATATCTTATAGATAGGAGATAGTAATGAGTCAAAACTCAGTTTTGGTAGTATGTGGTGCTTTAGGTGGGCCACCATCATCTATTCAAAGATTTTTCCTAGGACAGGCAATATTCCAATCGGCCTGTAGGACTTTGGTGTTGAGTTGTCATTTTTCCCTTCCTCAAAATTACGACAGTGACCTCCTTTAACACCTTTGGGAAATGGTTCATGGACCATGGACTTTTGCTTCCAGATATTCGACGATCACCTTTGCTATTTGGACCGGCGCTGCGCAGTTTGCAAATTAGGACACTGTTTGTTTCATTATCATTTCCATAATGACGACTGCAGACTTTTCTTTGCTAGATATAGGCTCCTCGAGGCAAGGATAATTTTGTCCATAATTGACGCGTTGGGCAGTTGTAATGGCAATCAAAGCACCGAGACTAAAATGATGCAGCCCAATCTGACCCTATCACATTTGAGCTAACGCTATTTTGGTTAGATATACCGTCGTCTGTCAGTTCCGGTACCTCATTCGCCGTTTGCGTATTTCTTGTAATGGGGGAAGTAGATTCTATTCTACTCGATCTATACTTCACGGTATCGTTTGTTTATTCCAGTCTGATCCAGAGATTAGTTGACCCGATTTTGACGCTGATCCGGTAGATGGTACATGAAATATTTAGTAATAAACTAGTTTATGAAAATACAATTATGACACCGTAAATGCAAGTTAAAATATGTATCAAACTATGTTGCGGATACATAACAGCAGCACATTCTAGCAGACAAAATCTATGTCATACAGCTTTAAATTAAGTTATTTCTAGTCAAAATTTCATAAATAAATGAACCGCACGAGCTCACAGTCAATGTTATTAAGCTGGGTTCGGGTATTACGTATTGAACAGGCCGGTCGCGAGTGATCGGGCACCAATTAAGTGGATTGGGATGACCTGCGGCCTAACAATTCATTTTGATAGTGCCTGCTTACTTTAGAATTTTAAAATTCTATCCTCTATGAACAACATTTACAACTTTATGTATATATTTTTATGCAAAGTTATTTTTAAGTATAAAATTGTTCCCCTTTTTAAGAAAATTACGCGAACAAATGAACGTGATATTTAACATTTTTAAAGTTAATATGGATGAAAATAATATTAATATGATGATATTAATGTTTGTTCTGTATCTGGGTGTTAAATATTTGTATTTGAGTAGTATATTTGTGATTAAACAACTTATAATGGAATAAGGTCAATATATGCGTTGTTGTGGGAAAAAAATTTAAAGCTCTTTTGCTACATAAAGTATATGTACATACAATAAATTCATCGAAGTATATAACACACCTACTACTCACATTTACATACGCAAATCAAGTAAATATTAATTGTCGATTGATTGTCAAGTAAATGATGAAAGAGATTTCAGAAATGCAATAAATCATGAAAAAATCACAACATTTATACAATCAGAGAGTAGATACATTTTATAAATGCATTTACTAGAACGTAAGACGTTCAAAGGTTAAATATATGAAATTACTTAATTCGCAGAACTACGTAGGACGCAGTTCGATTAGCATTCTAATTGCACAGAAAATCTTTCAGCGACATTAATATCCTTATATGGTAAGTTAGTTTTGGTAAAGAAATCATCTTTGAAATTAACTTACTTGCTTACATCAGCTCAAATAGTTACAAACTCTTAGATCTCTTAGAAGCCAAGAGGCCTACAATTGTAATGTCCGGATACATAGTAAATTACGAGTATATATCTCGTAGTGATATGGTACTGGTAAAGTAGAAGAGTACTTCCCTTCAGCATCCCTTTCGCAAAAGCTGCGCTCTGCTATTGTTAACACGCTTGCCCAGCGTGGCAATTATGGGCAAAAAACCTCTTTTCTTGGAGAGGCCTATTTCTAGCAGTGGACTTACAATGGCTAGTACAATCAATTTAATTTATATATGTACTACTTGTGTTTTCATGCGATGGCCGTTTCAATATACTAATCGTCACTATAAGATGTTGTTAGTTTAGATAATTACGTGATTACTTATAACAATAGGTCCCTTAAGTAGAAACTAAACAAATTCATAACCGACTTGGTAGTTCTTGGATTTCATGACTTTATACAGAAGAACAACTGAGTTGAGTGACTTAGTCTTTTTGACAAGTTTTGTTGGTTTAAATGCAGTCTGTATAGATTGATTTTTCTTTTGCCCTGTTAGATGAGCCCATTACTTCATAATATGAGAAACACGTAAAGCTTTACTAAATATTATATTTTCCGTATGTTAAATCATTTAGAACAACGACCAGCGGTTGCCCTAAAAATTTGTTATCCGTGGTAATGTTGCATAAATTATCCAAATGCCTAATTTCGATATTGTTATCCAAACTAAACGCTAAAGCGTGGGCCGTTTTGGTAATATAACAGTAAACATTACCGTTGACATGCATTTTAGCAATGATAGTTTAAGAGCATATCTCTAAATGTTATAGCGTTTATTATATATACATAGTATACAAACGCATACAATTACTTTTTATACGAAACAATACTGTTTTTAACTAAGTTGAATATTTCAATGACAATTTATTTGTAAAATTCTTAGTTATTTACTATTAAGTTAAATAATTAGTTTCACTCCGTAGGAAAAGAAAGGAAGTAGTTGTATTTGCATTCTGGGTAGGTATTATAGAGATCATGTTAAGCTTTTATTATTATAAATCGAAACATAATCTAAATAACACGATGCATGCTTTATTATATATTACTTAAAAATACATTTATTTAATTGTATTTATTAACAATAATTACACTGGATTTTAATAACCGCGTTAAATTATAGAGTTTCCATACTTAAGAGATGATTTTCGAAAAATATCTTTGCACGTGTTTCATGAGTTTCAATGAAGCTCTTTATACTGATTTTAGTCGAATAATTGTAGAAACAACAAAGTTTCATACAACTATGCATATTATTATTATTTATTGATCATTACATTTGATACATTACTTAGACGTCAAATCAAACTAAAAATTTATTTAGTACTTGTAATACTTACTAATATTGTCTCTTACAAAGTTTATCTGAACAAGTTGCATGGAGCCTTGAAATTCGTTTTGGCGTTCCTCTAATTCAGTCCGAGAACAGGGGAATAGAAAAAGGTTAGGTGAAGATTAGAAAAATTTACGAGATCGCCCCCAAGATAGAACAAAGCGGGTGAACTTGTCAAGAAGTTTGCTCACTTATCTGCATCTGACGAGGGTACGGCTCATTCAGTATAGTGGATGAATTCAATTTTTTGAATTCTTCTATTCTTTATACTAATTTGCTTTAACTGATACCAACTCCATTTTATATATTTTGGTGTAGCTATATTTTAAACTTTTCAAATAAATTATGCTCAAATTAAGGTCCGTGTAAAATATGTTTTCGAAATTATCCCTTTAGGGGGTAAAACCTCTGTACATTTTGAAAACTCTACAATAAAACGCGGGTGAAACCGCGGGATACTAATAGTCAGAATATAAATTAAAAATACAATTTAAACGTAAGACTTATTATGTTAAATTATCTAGATACATCTATGCTAGTTTTATTAATACCATTATTAAACACAAGTCGGAAATACTGGTAGAGTAAAATACCTCTCTATGCCGGTGTCATAAAAGGCAACTCAGCAAGCGGAACCTTAAAATATACTAATATAATAATAATAATAACTTTATTCAACAACAAAAGGAAACTTTAACTAAAATACACTTTGATACTTAAGTACCTAAACTAGGTCTAGCCTGTTCTTATAGGCACCTATGCTCTGTAATGTGCATGTAGGTGTCAATGTGTTTGTATAATAATATAATACAAGGCCTGTTAATACAACATATTATCTACGTATATATTACATAAATACATTGAATATGAAGCTATACTGTGTATGTATAATATACTTAAACAATAATAGTAACAATAAATATAGTCCAGTCTAGCATTATATTGTTAGCAATTCCTCTGTCTTGTTATAGTTCAATGTCAAGAGCTATTCCCTTACTGTTGTTTTGCATGTGTTTATTCATGTCATGAATATCTATTTAATGGTTAATTTTATTATAAATAAATGGTCTTGCAAAATTTGGAAATCGCTGAGCAAACCGCGTACGGCATGGCTAATGTATATTTTGGAAATTCACATGCCTTCGTCTACTGTTTAAAAAAGTTCTTGGTAGTACAATTGTCTCACTGTTAAAACTTTGCTATGGATATAGAGTTTTGAGGTAGGATATTTAAAGCATAAAATGTACATAACTTTGAGCACAGATCTCTGTGCTCTTTCTAGTGGTAACATATTCGTTTTAGTAGCACCCCCCCAAATATTAATACAGTACAACAAGAGAGACTAAAATAGAGTTACGTATAATGTTTTTAATTTTTTTTTCTGTGGCAATATGTCTTATATTTCTAAAAACTGCAGTTTATTTCCGAATTCTTTGCGTTAAAATATTGATGTAAGGGTTAATAGTTAATAAAAAATCTAATGTTATGCCAAGACATTTATATTTTTAAAAAAATTTCTGATTTCGGACACAAGTACTTTTTTTAAATTTACAATTTATGTGGTGGGCGAAGAGATGCAAAGAATTTGTAGTTTGTTGTATGTCAGTAAAGCCGATTTGGGCATTTGCAGTGCATCTTCCCAGTCACTACTACTAAACACTAGAGCAGTATCATCTGCAAATGCAATTATTCTAGAATTTTTCAGGGTAGTATGAATTATGTCGTTAATGTAGATGATACACGACGTAGGGCCCAACACACTCCCTTGAGGTGCAGCATATTTTACTTCACCGGGTTTACTAATAAAGCTACTTATTTTAACTGTTTGTTGTCTATGGCTCAAATAACTTTTGAAAATATTGAGTTTTTCCCCTCTTACGCAAACAGACTCAAGTCTTCGAAGTAGAAGAGGAATGGATATGGTATCTAAAGCTTTTGCAAGGTCAAGAAATATTCCAATACATTTTTTTCAAGATATTTCAAGATATTTAATAAACCTCTTATTAATCAGTTTTTCTACAAATTTTGATAAAGAATTTAATAGAGATATTGGTCGGTAATTTTAAAAAGTTTTAAGGTCAACTGTTTTATGTATTTATGTTGTTGTATTGGTATAATTCTTGAAAGTTTAAGTACTGTTGGTATAGTAGATGATGCAAAACATATATTGGTTATATGCGTAATCAGTGGGACCAATATCAATGCGTTATCTTTTATTATTTTGTTAGAAATGTTATCCCAACCAGGAGCACAATTATATTTGAGACTGTTTATAATTCCTTCAACCTCCTTGCAATCAGTTTTCAGTAATACAAAAGAACTTTCGGTTTTAGATTTTATTAAGGGAGTAGTATTTTTTGGTCGTAATAACATATTATTTTTTCTGCCAGTGTCTTTCCTACTTCACAGAAGTACTTGTTTATGACATCCACAGATTTTTTTGAGTCATTATTAAGTTTCAAGAGGTCAGAGTAACTATGTTCTGCTGTTTTGTAACGTGTTATTTTATTTATGACTTTCCAAGTTTTTTTGACACTAGTAGAACAAGCCAATTGAAGTAGTGCATTTTCATAACTAATTTTACCTTTTTTATGATTTTAGTAAGATAATTTCGATATCTTTGAATTTCATCGTTTGGTGATTTATTTAATTTTGAATACAATTTATCTTTGTGTTTTACATCTTAACAAACCATTTATTATCCATGGTTTCCATGGAGTCTTACGTGTAGAATAAGTTATATTCTGTATTTTGTACTATTATATTGCTTATCATTGTGATTTAATTTTTGACAGCCTGTTCAGGATCAATCGTTTCGAAAATTGATGACAAATTTACTTCCTTCAGATCACATGTTATTTGGCTGTGATGGGTTTGTTTATCTGTTTAGGTTTCTTATTTATGGCAAGTAAAACTAGGTAATGATTCGTGATTTTACTTTGTATCACATATGTGTTAAAGGGGTGGGATGTTTTAACTATTGTGTGGTCTAAGCAACTATCAATACGCGTTGGCAAAAGATGTGTGGGAGTAAGCCCGAATGTTGCTAATAGGTTAAAATATTCTAATGCTTGTTTTTTGACAGAATTAGGGTTAATGTTAATGTTTATATCTCCAATTAAAAATATACATTGGAATATCTATTTTGAGTATGCAGAAGTGTCTCTAAAGTATTTAAGAATGGTTTTGTGTATGTGAGATGTTGATCTATATATAGATATATTACCAACAGTGTTATTCAAAATAGTAACTAAACAATTGGCATCTGATATATCTGGTTCGTATGTATGTGTATCTAGTTTATTGTTGAGAAAAACAACAACACCATCATTTTGGATATGTAGATTTTTTGTAGCAAGTGGGAAACATTTTCGTCATTTGTAAGCCAACATTCAGTGAGAGTAATTTTATCCGGAATAAAATAAAATCTTTTTAGTAAAATATATAATTATAGTAAGATTTGGTTTGTACTGTTTGATTATTGGTTGTAACATTTTAGGCGTATATGTACATGCCGTGTTAGATTCACTGTTATCTATATCAGTGATAAAACTGTCGTGTATATCTATTCTTTAATAAATGTTATTATTACAAACAGGTTGTAATCCGTTAATATTAAATAAAAATTATTTCAAAAAAATGACAAGGACTTGGTTTTCCGATTCAAGTGTCGTGTTAAAAATTGCACTAACAGAAGTAATTATATTTGCTGAATATAAAAGTATGATGCGTATTGCATGTATAGTGTTTTTGTAGCCTATATTTTAAATAATTGATAAGGGAACTGCATGTAATATACGCCTATACGTATGACAATAACAACAAAGAGATAAGTAAGTGGGGCGCTATTTGACTCTTAACATTAATAATACATTTTTGACAGTAGTAATAACAAAAGTATAACATATGTTATACTACTTTTAGATTAAATTTATAACATATTTTGTTTATAACAATATGATAATGTGTAGTAATATTAATATATAATAATAATATAAAAATGTTATTACAATAAATTAATAATATTTTGATGATTATTTCTTTTCCAGACTTTTTAGTCCTACAGGTTAGATATTCTTGACAATTATGTAAGGACCCCGTTCCTTTTATTGAAGTAGAACACGTCCATTCGAAATTCAGTAATAGGCAAAATTTGAGTTTTCTGCAAATAATTTGTTATCATAGAAAATTTTCAAATAGGTCAGATATGTTTATTGGTGTGTCAGTTTCATTTAGTCCGCGGTGCGTTGCAGCGAATAGAGAGTTGCGTTTTTTGATTATATATTGCTAGGTTTTAAGAATCATTTCGGCTTTCTTAAAGGAAGTTTGCAATTCAATCATTAGTGCAGATGTTTACTTTCTTTTTTACTGGGACCTCTTGTAATATCCTTTATGTCACTACTAGAGATATTCATATTTAAGCTTTTCGTTAAGGAAATAATCATATTATGCAGTTGTTGTTTCGATTCATTTTGTAGTTAGGGCACATTTCTGAATTCGATAAAAAAATTTATTGTGCTTCCTTCCAGGTGTTTAATTCTCTCATTTAAGGAAGCTGTTTCTATTTTCAGTTCTTTATTGTTATGCTTAAGGTTTTTAATGTTGGTGTCTAAGTCTTGAAACTGTTTACCCATAAAGTTCATAGATTTTTCTATATCTTGATTTGCTTAACGGATATCTTGATTCTAGTTCTTAAATTCCTTTGTTTTTCAAGTCTATCTAACCGTTGTTTTTGTACTTGCAGGAGGGTAGTGATCATTGTTCTCATTTCCGCTTTAAATTTATTAAACTCCCTACTAGCAAAGTCTTGAGTATCTCATGGACTTTTATCTTTCTGAGTTATGTTTAAATCCTCGACCGAGAAACTACATTGCATTTTAGAGTCTGTCATTAACAATGCCTTTTTTGAGTTTTGTGAGAGTTGCATAACTAGTTCTGAACCTACGCTCGGTAGTTGTGTAGCGCAAAGCCGTTGCCGCGGTTCCTGTCCGTAGCGTTTGCGTAGCACAAAGCGGGTCTCGTAGCGCAGTCGTAGTTGCACGTCGTATCACGGATGCCAACCAGTAATTAATTTTAACGCAGCGCTCCACTGTCTTTGTAGCTCTGTTGTTACAAGCCCGGAATGTAAAAAGCAGTGATCGAGCGTCACCCGGTTCCAATCCAGACAAGTAAACTAAAAGCTGGCCACTCACTCAATAGTCTACCGCGACGCTTGAGGACTTCGAAGACTCTGAGGCGTAGCTCCTCATTCAAGTATGCACCGTGTGGCAAAGTCCTAACAATAGCAAATTCCTCTAGTATGATTTCAAGACAAAAATCACACATTAAGTATACAGTAGTATTGGGTCAAAAACTGAGCAAACTAAGAAATATAATGACTAGCATCAAATTTTGCTCATATAGGCATATATTTATATACCTATATGACCAATAAATCAAATCAAAATAAAATATATACATCATTTGGTCAGCCAAAGCTGCTCTGTTGACATTAACATACCAACAGAGCGGTATCACGATGATAATACTGTTGGCCATTAGGGCAGCAGTATTGTCATCGTGAAACTGCAATTGACACCAGCGCGGCAAACAAATGCAAAACACGGTTTCTATGGATAATGAAAATATTCGGGACAATAAAACCAGTACAACTTTGAGATTTGATTTTACTTATTCTTTAAAAGGAGGTGCTTCAGAATTTGACTGAATACAATACATATTTGGTGTGTATGTTAACTGATATCTCCAAGATAAAATACTTTTGGTATACATTTATCTAGGAGGCTTTATTGTTGTTATCAAAGTTGGTTTATTGAAAGAAAGCTTTCGAAGTAAGAATAACAATTATTAAGTGTGGAAGATAGTTTTTATTGCAAAAAACCTCACATAGACAAAACAGTGTTATACATTCAAATTCTTATTATCATTTTTAATATATTTAATGTGCCGTGCGGTATCGGCAGAATAAAATAGTATCTTTCCCTGTACAAGGTGTTATAAGAGGCAATCAAGGTATTAAAATCGACAGATCGCGGTTTATTCATTTAAAACATTGTAGCTCAAATGCACAGGACGGGGATGGGCAGCAGCATCCCCGTCGCAAAAGCTGCGCTTTGTGATTGCCAATACGCTTGCCCAGCGTGGCATTTATGGGCAATACTGGTAATGGTTTTAAATATTTTATTTGTATATAATATATATAATATATAGAGTATTTGTCAATGTTTCTATCCGTGTAATGAAAGGCGACCGCCACTGACTAATTTATAAAAATAAATTAATAAATAATTTTACACAATTTATCATCTGTATACCCTACAAACTAACAACAACACAAAATAACATAGACAGTACGTGTTAGATGTTTTACACTTTAGGTTTGACTTGTGTCGTACAACGCGCCAATTTGCGGGCTAACATATTCTGTCTAGCTGCGAGTGATCTTTGCTCTCTCTCCATGTCCCCATCATCTTCCAGCCCCTTGGTAACAAAAATTAAAATATAGGGCACAAAAGTAATAGCAATATTAGTAATATTACTTACTTAAATACTTTTGCGGGTTTTTGACAGTATTATTGGCAGATTTTAAATCGATATGTTGGCATTAAGCTTTATGTCAAACTCTATTCACCATCGTATAGGCTGTACAAATCTTTACTAATTTTTGGGCAGCTCTAATTGAAGGATTTAGTTGTACCATGTCATCGACGTAACTGAGATGTTGTGACAGACACTCCTACGTAATAGATAGAACATAAGATAGTGACACTATTAAATGCGTCAACAGGCCCGTCAATATCATTAATTATCAGCACTCTGCTCAAATCACCGTATTGCGCTGAATTTCGACACAAGGATAGTTACAATAATATCAGCAGACACTTTCATCCCTTAAGACGATGAAACTAGCCCATAATATTTACTGAGAAAATAAGATAGACTTGAATACTTGAAATTTTTCAAACCATGCCTAACTTTTCCAAAAATGTCTTCAATCATAATCTATCGGTAACTAAGTGTCAATTCTATAAACGAACTTCAGAGGGCAATAACATGATAACATTAATAAAAAGAAAAGAAGTTAAAAACCCATTTAAACTGTTCAGATTTTTTATTCGGGGCCCACAGAAGTTATTATTGCAAAACATTGGAATACTTTTGATTGACGTTTATTAATTTTCGGGCGCAACTCGCCGATGTAACGTTTTAATTTAACGACGCTTTTTCTGAATTTTTTTTTGGGTTCCGCAAGATGAACCATTAATACGCATAATTGAATGTGGCATTTTATAGAATTTTTTGCGTTTATACATTCCGATTATCAAGTTAAAACGGAAATATTAAGGACTTATAAAATAGACGAGATTGAAAAATTCAGAATTCGATACCTACTATACACGGGCGGCATAAAACTTTCAACCGTCAAGGTGGACAAACGCATTTTTTGTGACGGTGATATGACGAAATGTCTTTAAGTCATAAGGTTAGGATCGCCCTAATGAAGTCCATTACTAACGTTTATAGGCTGAGGTGAAGGTTATTAAAAGATTATTAACATAAAATAAATAAAGCACTAAGTCAACGAACTAGTTTATTCAACCAGTGAAGCATGGTTAACGTCTAAACGGTCGAATGTCCAAACGTTTACTAACAATTCAAATTAAAGCTGCAGCCGTTGATAAGTTTATTTATTTACCAACACACAAATAGTAATAGTTTATGCCATGCATTCGTGCATTTGTTTTTGTTTTGTTAATAATTAAATTCATATGACATTTCATATGTTGACCGGACTCCGCAATAAATAAGTTAAAGCATGTGTTTACGCTTACGGATATCAGACAAAAGAGGAATTACAAATATAATATTTAAATACATACAAATAACAACTAGATACTGAACAAATATTTATAAATAATATATATTTATCATAAATATTTGTCCTCGGTAAATTAAGCAGTAAAATTGAGTAAAGACGAACAAAGTTAAAAACGCCCTTTGTTTTAAAACAACCAGCTAATGCAAGAAAACTCATCATCACCTGGACATGGACCTTCCAAATAGAGAGGGATTTTTTCATAAATGCCACGTGAACATGCGTGATGACATTCGTATGATAGAGATTATACTGCCCACTCGTCTTGTAGCATTTAAGCTATGAAGTTTCTATCCACCATCTATCGGTTTCCATATTTTACTTACCTCTTACGACCTGGTACAGATTAAGGTGCTATTGCATCTATTTTTTAAGTAGGCACACAACACGTACTGTATTGTGTGAATACTTACTTTTCAAACTGTATTATTGTTTGGGGGAATGCTATTAAAATGAATATGTTAACGCTAGAAAGGGCACAGAGATCTGTGCTCGAAGTTATGTACATTTTACCCTTTAAATACCCTGCCTCAAAACTTTATATCCATAGCAAAGTTTTAAAAATGAGACAATTGTACTACCAAGAACTTATTCTCAAACTCTATCGAATAAGAATAGACTTATTATTATCGTTATTATTATTATTAACATCTCATACTTCATATCCATAAAGCTCTTGTGTTACAGACATCAGACAATAGAGGAATCACAAATATACTTCAATACATATCTTTTATATCCAGACATAAATATGTATGTATATATATATATATATATAACATATAGTGCAAATAAAAATTTTTGCACTGGGTGAGGATCGAACCCACTACCCCCAGAAAATAAATTAGTACCATCTGCACCAACAGGCCCGTCTATTCTACCGGTATTCCGCGGTATTGTTACAGAGTGCGAACTTAATGGTTTTCTAATAAACTAGTTTACAATATTAATTTAAAACATTAATTTACTTCCTTGTTCGGAGCACTATATTAATTAATTCCCAAGTGCGTTTGGGTTCATATCTCGTCCGCCATTATCTGAGTGCTGTTTGTGTGCCTACACTGGAATCTGATACCAGTAATTGCTCTCGCATTGTGTTTGCTACTGTAAAGCTTAGTTCATACGGTATGCGAAATTATCCGGATCGGATCACACTGATAAATTTATCATTACAGTGGCTGATAATATTTTCGTCCATTCTATGACATAAATAGAGAAAAGTTGTTGCGAGAAATAGTGTCACTTATCACATACATACGAACAATGTTTGGGTATTATTGGTAACAAACGTTCTTAGAAAAAAACTAGCTCATTCAAAAATATACCTTATTGTAACGTACTAGATATTAAAACATTACGCACTGCTATTGTTGTGAAACATGGGACATAACAAACCACACCCAATTTTTACATAATTATTTTCTATGCTTTGTGATTCTAAAGTCATGCTTGATTAAAACGCGGTAAAAGTATATGGTATATTGATTTTAATGCCCAAAAAATTAGTATTATTTTATATTAATCAATAATCATTAATAGAATGAAATTTTTGGGCTATTCCCAATTTCTGATCCTATCTTGTGCTCGAAGGGTTCGATTCCCGTCCAGGGCAAATATTTAAATGATGTAATTTGATTTGTGTTTGTTCTATGTTTGGGCATTGTATGTATTTAAGTAGTATATTTATGATTCGATATCGTCCGGCGTCCATAACACAAGAGCTTTAAGCGACTTACCATGGAGTCAGGTCAATGTATGAGATGTTGTGCGAATTTATTATTATTTACTATTTTCTAAGTCTGAGCTAAATTTATTTGATTCATTCAGGTTCTCTAGCGAGATTGAGTAACAACCATCTATTCAAACATTCTCAATTATTATATCATTGATGTTTAATTAATTAACACTCGCTTTATTTACTTATTGGGTGTTCTTTGTCATTAAGTAGGAATATTGTTAAATGTCTACCGCGTATTTGCAAGAAACTTACTTTTAAAGTTTCAAAAGCATTTCCAATAATTAGGTTAGTTAAAAATTAAACTTTCCAGGCACGTCGTGAGTTCTGACCAACTAGTTGCGTTTCAACTTAACTCTGCTACTAATAAAATGTGTTAAATCTTTTTAGTTCTAAGACTTCAGTTGTAATATTCAAGGTTTACGATTCAGATTTCTAATTCATCCTCAATCTTTAGGCATAAATATGAAAGCGTATAACGTTTTATTAACTCACAGTGCATGATGTTTCTTGTCGTAAATGTTTCTTGTTATTTATCTTTATTATGCATTAATAAGCATTGGTGGCATGCATCAATTACAGGGAACAATAGATACATAAGAATGATAATTGCAATAAGCATAAGTCAGATAAAAAATATACACAAATACAAAATGATAATTTTTTAAGGAAAATTAACTTAACATATTAATTTTTCCCTTCTGTTATTGTTAATCTAAAGTAAAAAAATATTTGCTAACCATGTAAATATTAAGACACATTATCAAAAATAAATATGACGAAGAATCTTCATTCTTTCCTGATCTGTTCACTACTCGATGTGGTTACCATCCTGGATGATCAAGGTGGGTCAAGAGTCAAGGAATATAAAACGCGACCTGGACCTTTCTTCGCCGCATGTAATTGTGTTTGTCCCAATAAACATTGTAAGGTCGTAAAAAGCTATGTGTGCTGACCACCATTGTATCCGTCCCGGTAGGTCTATTATATGCTATAAACAGTAGATATATTCGCTATAAAAATATATGCATCTTTTCTAGGTGCTAGATATAAAATGCTGCGTATAAAAGTTACCAAAAGTCATTATATGTTTAAGTTTATTCTATGGAAATTAACAAATTATGTTTTGTAATATTTACACGTTCCCTACTTATAATTGTTAATATTATTTTTCGCGAATTGCCAACACTCTTGCCTAGCACGGCAATTATAGGCAAAAAAACCTCCTTTCTTGGAGAGGCCTTTGTCCAGCAGTGAACTTTCAATGGCTGGTATGATGATGATGATTGTTGTAAAAATTTATTAGACGTTTTGATAACTATAAAGCAACCGTTGTCGTAACTGAAAAACGTCGAATAAAAATATCACTAAGGACAAAATATACGCTGAAGTATAAAAGAAGTTCGCTTACCACCAATAGATAAATAAGAAATACAATTTTCACTATTCAAATATCTTTGTTACTACATTCAATTTTAATCTACACATGCCCTCATCATCACGTCATATCAGAAATTTATTTTTGTTACTTTTTACGTCGGAATAAATAAACCACAGCATCATCAACATATTAGCTAGATAAAAGAAGCCAATGCTTGAAATCTCTGCATGTTCAGGCCAGGAAAAAAGAGATCCATAGCAAAATCAAAGTTGTAACAAAGGAGCAACAGAAAACAGTGGGCACGTGATACGCAAAATCGTAAGCCAATGGAGACATTCTGTTCTGGAATTGAAACCGCACAATTGGACTGACGATTTGACTAGAACCGTAAAATCGCGTTGGATGCAAAATATTTATAGTCAATCCTATAGGTAATTTCTTAGTAAGGCAAAGTTCCAACGCAAACTTGATAATTACGTAGTTCCACAATTAAAAAAAGAAACTTTATTTTTGCGGTTTATGCCTTTAACTCTTTAAACCAAAAATGATTTGTAGTTTTTGGTTTAAAGAGTTCAAGGCAGTTCAAGAGAAACTGTTTTACGGTTCTAGTTAGATCGTCTATCTATGTCTATTATAGTCCTTCGACAGACTAGACATGATATTGCAAAAAGATTATGGGTGAAAGCTATAAAATAACATAACATAGTTATAAAATAACATAGCGGTGAAAGCTACGATATATTAGAAAATAACATATCAGTTTAACAGGACATAGACCTTCCTAACAAAAAAAATTTCCCCCTTGAGAAAATGCTCGCCGTTATACCGCCTCGCTGATACTTATAACAAAAATTTTACAAGTGTAGAAATATTTAATCATGACCGATGATAAAATAACATAGTTTTCACCGATGGTAGTATCTCATGCAATATTAAGGATTTGAAATATTTAATATTTTGAGTTATTAATACCACAATTATTGTCGATGTGAGAAGAGTAACGTTTACTACGAACAAAATCCCTAGTTTATACTTATCAGTATAAAAATGTCACGTCATGTGCGCCAAGCTTAATGAACAAATTAAAAACTGACATAGTGATGTAGAGCGTTATAATGAAGCTCGCTACTTTCAACGAGCTAAATCATTATATTCCACTTAATAGAATCAAATGAACAATCCCGACCGCTGAAATTTCAGTATGTTCCCAGTTGAAAAAAATGGCATTATGAAAAAAGGAAATTCCATTATGGCAGCCCTTCGGGTTTTTATGGCAAACGTAAATTGAGTTATAAAATTGCTTGATTAATTTAAATTGACTGCTGCAGACGTTTGTGTGGTGTGGTTTCCAAATTTCAATTTACATTATTCAGGCGATACGCCTGAATAATGTAAATTATATATTATATCTTATCTAATTATATATTATATCTGTGGTGTTACCAATAAAAACCAAAAAAGATACGTAATTTTTGATGCAACACATTTATCACTTAGTTACTTTTATAGGGAGTAGGACCTGGAGCTACCCAGCCACAAATAACTCCTGACCACACATTCACTATTTGAAAGACTGTGGATAACTGCTTAGAAATAATCTTATTGCTGCATTAAAATGGCATATATGTGAGAGTCCACTATGTATAAATAAATATAAATAAAAGATATTACTTAAAACAATACAAATAATGATATACAATTAATGGCTATGTTCGCTATATTGATGGAATTCTTAACATTTTATTACTGAGAAAATTATGTTAATTTCCAATATTTTTATTATTAAGCCGAGAAACGAGTATACGGTCCGCGTAATAGCAAGCGTCACCGCAGCCAACAGAGGCTTGTACAGTATATATATTAATATTACTAGAGCTTTGCCAACTTTGCGACTTGAGAAAATTATTATATATTATATTATTTCACTGCCTCTCTCACTTTTCAGATGGCATCACATAGTAATGCGGACGCTACTGTTTGGCGGCAAAAGTATATAAGAGTAAGGTAATAATGCGGTTGAAATTTTTATGAGGGCAATTGTGGAATGCTTCAATAGATTTCAGAAAAATTCATATAGTCACATACCTTGACAATTATACCAACATTCCTGTATATAGTGCGTTTCATTTGTTCTAAAATATTCTTTTGGTATTTTGGATAGTTGGAACTGGACAGGGGTAATATGTTTTTTTGTTTGAGTATATCCCGCGATATTTATACTTACCAGACACACAATAAACACATATATATAAAAAAGATAAGCTGACTGACTGACAGACTGATTGAACTCATATCAAGACATTTCGGGACAGAGTGCTATTTTTCTTTAGCGTTTCTATTATTGTATAGGTTAGCAGAGTAAAATATCCCTCCGTCACAAGAGGACTATTTAGACAGCCTGGATTCGCCCGGTCATACCGTACGCAAGTGTCGTTTTCGCCTACGCGGCTCAATCGAACATTCAAAATCTTTAGTTCATTTAAAATCGATTCTTTAGAATCGCAACAAGTGTGCCGTTGTACGTTCGTAGAACTGATTTGACACCGCGACATCAAGCTCCCTTAGATTTGCGAATTTATTGGTTATTTTGTTTGTATTTAATTCCTAAAATATATTAAATCTGTATTGTTTGTAAAAAAAATACCCTGTGTATGTATGTAAAAAATATACATATTAGTTTTAGAAACTACGCTTATTAAGTGATAAAATAGGGGCTTCAAGTTCATGTGGAACTTCATCAGTTTAAATTGTAGTGAATCCGAAATTACGGTTAACCTCATAAGGGACTAAATAAATTTCTAATTGTCCAATTAGTTTTGTACGGGATCAACGGGACCTGGAAATTTGTTTAAGAAAATGTGTTATCCAAGCTCGGGATTAAAACTTCCACATTAACGGTATAAAGTTTTACTATGTTTCCGGACGAAGTTATGCGCTGGTAGCATATAAATCTTGTTTTATAACAGTTACGTGTCAAAGTTTTATCCGGGATGAACTTTTAAACTACAAACAGATTTTAATATTTTTTTGCTTATTGTAAAACAGTAACGTATGTCAAGTCAGGTAGTTACATAATAAAACACATTATTTAAATATTTAATGTCTTTTACAGTGGTAGTATTATTAATTTATCTATATATAGGAGAACAAATATACCTACCTACTTATTCAAATTAAAAAAAAAAACATATGCTGTCTCTTCTTTATTCTCTTTCTTAATGACTGGTTTATTCTTTATCTATTATATAGCTTGGTACTATAATGTGCTTATCCATACTACAATAGAATTTTGGGAACGGAGTGGTTAATTTTTTAAGTAAAACTAATTTAATCAATAATCAAAAGGTTAAAAGAAAATCTCTATGTCTATACTAATAGACACTTAAATGGTGAATCACACCGCCATCCATTGCAGTTTGATGTGCGTCGATAAATATGTTATTAAATATTACTTTTGCATGGCAAACATTTAACTTGATTTATTATATACCTATTATAATTAAAAACGACACAAGTTGCCGGACAAACTTGATTAATATATGAATGTACCTACATACAATAAAAACATGCATTTTAACTGCATTTCCTCAAAATTTTACTAATATCTAACCAAGGCTTGCCTTTTGTTGTTTTCTTCTTTTAACAACGCACAAATTTGAGGCATTCTTCGTAAAGTAATGAATTATTATGTATATTTACCTCGGTAGGACTACTGGTTCGCTGTTTTACTTGAAATTGTGAGTACTTGGTTTCGATCATTTTAGATAGATGGCGCTGTAAATGAAATTACCTGAAGTAAGGCTTATGTTAATTTTAGAATTTACGTTTTCTATATAAATATGGTATTTCTGAACTAAGGTCTTTATCTTTATTTTGATTTTTTATGTCTGGATATAATAAAAAAAAAATGTGAATAAAGTAATTCATGGATTAAGATATACTATAGATCAAAAACGGAAGGGTCATGGATGACCTCAAGTCAAATTTTTAACATTTTCTTAATTTAAAATGCTGTAGAAACTTATAAAAAATATAAACATATTATATTTATGTATAAAATATAGGACACAGATTAATATATCAGATTGGCTGTCCCGACAGACATTGTACTGTCATAAATATATAATGATAAGCAATTCCCTCCTTTCTTATGTTGCATTATGTTCAGTAGTGGACGTTTTACGACTGCTATGATAATAATAATAAAATATATACCTACATATGTTCATAATATAAAATAATTGCTTTTATAAATTGAAATATAAACTATCCTCTCTCTAGTTGGATCAAATAGTGCGCAGTAAGCCAAACATAATTCAATTGCTACCCCACGATCTTTTATTTTGATATTAACAAACAGGAATATTCTTGGCACATGAGGAGTTATTTTCAAAAAGGCATTTTTTAGATGTAATAATATAAAACAATGTATACTCTGTAAGCAAACCTGTATATATTTGTATATAAACCTGTATATAAACCTGTATATGTTACAAAAACACCAAAAATATTATTTTTAAATCTAAGTCCAGAACCATTAAAATCAGAACCTAAAGCGCACCTTCAGCAAATTTTTAACGGTACAAAGTCTTGTTCAGAAATAAAAGTACACCGTCATTATGTTATTGAACTATTCTATGTTTATTTTTAACGTTATATTTATTACCAAAATATGTAAAGTAACTAACATTTACATAACAATAACGTTAACTAACCGCGTGTTGCCTCATACTTACGACAAATTAGAGCGTGGACTTGCTTCTGTAGACTATAATAAGACAAAGACTAAATACGTCATAAGTAATAGGTAAAAGCCTACACTGAGAGTGCATCTTTGAAGTAATCCAAAAATCAACATCTCATTCATTAAGCTCACTTTGAAATAAGACGCCTAAGCATTTGTGTTACTAAAATCAGACAACAGAGAAATAACAAATATAATAGTTAAATACATAGCCATGTGGTACCGGCGGAGTAGAATAGTATCTAGTAGTCGCAAGAGGCGATTAAGGTACCGAAACCATCAGATGGCGGTATACCTATCCAAAACAACGTCTCTTAAATTCTACAGGCTGAGGATGAGTAGCAGCGTCCTCGTCCAGAAGTTGCGCTCTTCGATTGCCACCACGTCTGCCCAGCGCAGTAACTAAAAATCCCCAATCTTGGAGAGGCCTGTGTACTTTCTATGGCTGATATGATGATGATGATGATATTTAATACAATATAATATTATATTTGGCATAAGTAGAGTTTAAAACCACGACATTTGATACATGTGTTGGGAACTCTACAGAATGCGTCATTGTAATGGCCCGTTATAAATAAATAAAGGAAGAAATTGCATCATGTACAACCGTAAGGTTCTCTCCATAATTCGATACTCACTCTCGTGGTTTCATGCGTTGCACTTGTACGTAGCCGACTTAAGTCTCAACGCAAGTAATGTGCGTAATACTATATTTGTATTACCAGCTATATTATCCAGAAGTTATTTTTGGGCTTACCTAATGCTGGCCTACTCAGACTTTAATTTTAACCAATTATGGGCGGAGTCACTTATTTATGAACCGCCCTATGCCCAACTGTACCTACTTGCATCATGTTTGAAGGATCGAAACAGTATAATGCGGAGACTTAAAAGATTTTTTATTATCGTTCCAGCAATTGGAAGCGGTAGGCCGCTGGCCATAGGCCTCCCAAAAAAAGGTGGAATTTTGCCGGGGCATAATTGCCGCGCTGGGCAAGCGTAGTTATCGGCAATCGCAGAGCGCAGCTCTCGCGACTGGGGTGCTGTTGCCTATCCCGCCCTGTGCTTAGAACTGTTTTGGATAGATATATCGCGATCGGGCAACTTTGGTACCTCAGTCGCCTATTATGACACCTGGTACGGGGAAGGTACCATTTTACGCTGCTTGTACCACACGGCACGGAAGTTTCTAAGTTGACACCATTTATGAAGTATATGTCACTACTATTTTAGCAGAAATGATTATATGAAAATTTCGTTATAATTAAGCAATTCATACTTAAGTAAAAATTTATATATACATAATAGAAGCAGAATTTATCACTGCCCTGAATCATTTGAGCTCGCTTGCATGCTAATTCAGCAAACATTTAAAAATGTTTGCACGTATATATATATATTAAAAATTTTAGTCGGTCAAATGTAGCTCAAGTGTGAATTGATTTGTCCCCGTAAACTCTTAATTTAATCTATGCCTATATAATATCCCACATGCAGCAGCCGGATCTGGCTAATTAAGTGCTTGCAGTTACTGTCCCAGGATTTATGGTATGTACTGCGGGCCGGCCCGAATTCCCGGCCATCAGTTACCATGTAATTGAAATTTAGATGCCAAATTAAAAACAATTTATACTTTGCCCGGGAATTAGAACAATGGATATACTGCCGGATCCGTTTAGTCGTAGTGGACATTAAACAAAGAGGTTTAAAAAGCAAATCGTGGTTGTTGAATAACGTAATGTTCAGTGAAGGTTCGAGTGCGATAAAAAGAGGGAACTGCATCATTTCGAAAGCTTGCACTTGCATGCACGCTCGTAGCTCGAATCTTTACCAGCATACATTTAATATTTTATACATATGAAATATGTGTAAATGACTTCATGAGTATGTTTGTAATTCCAAATTTATGTAAATAATTTCAAAAAGCTTTCAACTATATGCATAAGTAATTTTATTAATTACATATTCATACATAAAATAAACATTATTTATGAATTAATGTCAGTTTGTTGCTTTAACAGCTTGAGCGATGTTAGCGAGACTATAACAGGCAGCTGGTGACATAATAATTAGCTACCGAAAACCGTAGTTTACTACGGTTTTCATAAAAGAACAAAGTGATTAGGAAAGTTTGTATAAAAGTATAGATTATTAATATTTAGTGCAATGATATATTAATATCTATGGTCGGCATCCTGATGCAAATACTAGAAAACAAAGGGACGAAATTAATCTTGTCTTAGCAGGACTTGTACGTTTAATTAGGTTTTAATTAATTATATATGAGTAAAATCTATTATTTGTGAAAAATATTAAGAAAATTTTAATTAAATATATACCTACTTTCCAAAAACAAAACTCATTATGCCTAAATATTATTTTTATTACGAAAAAAAAGAATTATTTAATAAATATATTTAATAAATGTATCGTATTAGAAATAAATGTTGAAAAACTATTAATTAAAAATATACTTTCCAAAAACTAAACTCATTATGCTATTAACTAAATTATTATTTTATAAGATGTGTAAGGTCAATTCGAACGAAATTACTGAATTAGAACTGCAACCACAACGATCAGAAAAATAAAAGTTGAAATATGTGCATAAGTATTTCATAAGTAAAACATTTGCGAAAAGTAAATTTTGCTAATTATTTGAAATTATTAGTTTTTCCAACGTTGTTTGTAAAATAATCTTTTATCCTACGTTATTTGTAAAACAATATTAAACACGTGTTTTATGTTGTAACATTGTATTTTATAATTTAAAGAACAAATATAAACATTTGTTCAGGTATTTGATTGACTTTTCAGCTTGTAATGCTTATTTATTTCAACATTCTTTAGTTTTCGACACATAATTTTTGTTAGTTTGTATTCTTTAATCAAAATGAAACTTGATATGTATCAGCTCATTTATTCTTGCGGCGACGACTTTACATTCAACACAGCGTTTTGAAATTTCAACTCGATGAACAGGTTTTATTTGGCAAACCCGAGCGGTCACGTGTGGGGAACGCTATAAAATCTCAATAAAACGGAATTGTACTATTCAATACAATACAGGTAAATGTAACGGCATGTTGTTTTCAGTACAATGTAAAAATTACTTGTAAGGCTCTCCAAATGCGGTTAATAATTGTAATTAGAGAGTGCGCTGTAATAATACTTAAGTACGCTGTAAGAAAGGCTTTTTTCCTCATAGCAATTTTTAACCTCTTATACAATCCAAATGAATATATTGTAGTGTTGATTTTTTAATCAAATATTTAGTAAATTTGACGGGCGCTACTCTATTTTCTGTTGATCATCACCATGATGGGTTATAAGACAAACCTAGTATCATTTATGATCTACTCTTATTGGTCCTAGCGTGATGTTAGCCTTTTGCGATAAGTGGCTTAAATAGCACTGCTTTTTTCTGACCTTACAGTATAGGTCGTGCATTAATATGTTAGTCAGACATTCAGTCAGCTTTTTTTATATAAATAGACATAACATTCATACTAACTTTGCAGCTTTGCAAGCCGGGTCGCCTTACGCCCTTTGGGGGGTGAAATTTCGAAAATTTTAACCCCTGCATTGATATGTCAGTCAGTCATATATATTTGCCGTGTGGTATCGGCAGAGTAGTAAAGTAATTTACCCAAACCAGGTATCGTAAGAGGCGGCGAAGATACCGGATCCAATGCATTGCGGTATTAGCTCAAATGTAACAGCGCAGAGATAGGTAGCAGCATTTCCGTAGTAAAATTACGCTGTGTGATTGCTCTTTTTTGGAATGACTTACGTCCCGCAGTTGATGTTTTATGGCTGCTATGATAATTGTATTTGTTTGGTGTCTAAGTAAAAATAATATGAAATTAAAGTATACATATATGATTTCAATGTTATCTAATGTCTGTAAAACAAGTGTAAGTGACTTATCTTTATAACTTATGCAGATATAAAATGTGTCCATTTATTTATTCGGTATATATTATGTCATAACATAAAAAATAAAAAACAAAATACAAAGTCTCACATAGAGGAATTACTATTTAGATTGTTAGAGATATACAATAATAGCACCTCCTTTTTGCCATGTTATCCAAACAGTAACTTGCTATCCCCCATCCAGGATACGCAATTACTACACTTATTGACAGTAAATTTGATGCATAAAGCAAGCACATTATCATATCAAGCAATCATTTTCTACAATTGTAAAATATCTTATTGTTGTGTTTGTAAAACTACTATTTATATATTCAATAATTTTATGAAATGTATATAAAATTTTTAAATCTATTTATGAGAATATGTATAGATATGGAAAAAAATGTAGCTAACATTATCCATATCTAAAATAAGTAAGTTATTTGTTTGTTTCGTTATAAAGATTTACAGCATCAACTAGTATAATGGAAAGTAAAACGTAAGCTAATATAATGGAATTATAATTAATTTTTTTTATGAAGATTCAGTATATAAAGTAATACTATTAAATATTAATAATATATACTAGACAAAAAGTATTGTAATTTTTTTTCTTAAATGATGTATGAAAAATCTTAGAACATTTTTGCAACTTTGTCGTCAAATTATTAAAAATGTATATCTAATTTACACATATCGCACCCCTAGATCGAAATTGAAATAGAGAAATCGAATACGTTCCGAAAATTAAAAAAAATGTCTTTCCTATCGAGTATGCGATCTTTTACATTTATCTTGAAAGGTCTACATAAAATTAGTTTTGAGTTGTTGCATATGTATTTTATTTAAATATCATAGAAAGTCAACTGTTGGACATTTGTCTCCCCAAGATAAGGTAATTTTGTTAAGGAATTCGAAACTGCCGCGTTGAGGAGGCGTGGTTGGTTCCGGTACCTAAGTCGCCTCTTACACCTGGTACAGACTACAGAGTGAGGTATTATTCCACTCCGTCGGTACCTTATATATGTACAGTACATATATTTTTCACTTTACAATTATTATTTAAAACAGCAAGGTCTGAGGCAACATTTAAAAGTTATTTTTTATATTTTTTTAAGTCGTGATATCACTACTTCTTTATTAATAATATTTTCCCAGTGAGCGTCATACTTATTCTTGTTGTATATTTTACACTAATTCTTCTTTTCCTTACAAACTGAATACAATGAACTGGTCACAGTTCATATAGTCAAATCGTTAACCTGGAATATGTTGATATCGATTAGCATTGTTTGTTGAGATTAGAAATTAATTAAATGTCATTCAACTTTGCTTGCTTTTACGCGTCAAAAGTTCATTTACATAGAGTTTATTGAAATTCTATTGTGTATGAAGAATGAATAATGTTTCCGGGTAATTAAAGTTTATCAGTGTTATCGAATCAATATAATTAAATATAAAATTATGTTTGCTGTTTATACCCAAATGTTGAAAGCAATGGTCCACCCGTGTGAAACCGGGGCGGGTTGCTAGTCTGATACAAATAAGGGCCGAAATAAATAGTAGCGTTTTTTTCCGTTCACAAGCTACGCTTGCCAGCACGTCTACTCAGCATGGCAACTATGTTTCAATGTATATTGTGTATACAATTTTTTATATCATTCATTAATTTCTTAAGCTCATATTATTTCATTATTATTATTTTTTATAAATGTTACTCATATTATTAAATTTCTTTAGAAACTTTTTCTAAACTAACTTAACAAGAACAATGTTACGGTATAATCTAAAGAAAGAAGACATTGCTGGGAGCGTCTAAGATCCTAAGTTAGCAACTTAGCGAATAGTGTAAATCACAAAGTGCACTATTTTTGTACAAAGACTTGCACTTGACAATGCACCAACAAGTGCAGCGTAGACCGTCCACTGATGACTGGTGATCTGACTAATGTGTAGGTTCGCGTTAGATCCTAGCTAAATATAACGTAGTAGTCCTATCAAATATCTCTTAAGAAGATCTATATCTAGCTGTAAAGTTATATCCCGGCTAAATACAACCTAGTAGTCGGATTAAATATCTTTTAAGGAGGCCTATATCTAGCTGTAGACATTCTAAAGCAAATATGATGATATAATAGTATACTCATATAAATAATATTGTGTCGATACCTTTTATCAAGATTATCATAGCAGTAGCTTAACTCTCCACTAGGCTGCCAGACATAGGCTTCACAAGTAAGGACAAGATTTAGTCTGCTGCTGCTGCCTATTCCCTTGCCTTGTTGCATTTAAGTTACACAATTGTAGGTTGCGATACCGCAGTCATTTTTACGGTACTACATGGGAGAGATACTTTTCTACTTTATCGGTACCCGAGCCATAAGTTTGAAAATTTAGATTCTTCACCTTTTATCTGAGAAACTATATTTTTTTTAAAATACAAGTTTTTCAAAATTTAACTAAAATATACTTTATTCCAATAAGCCCCGTTACAAGCAATAAAAACTTACGAATCGCAATAATTTAAATAAAAATTGGAAGTAGTTAATTCTATTGTAGATTAATAATACTGATGACAATCATGAGAGCTATTTAACATATGTATATTGAAACTACCTTTAACGAATCTGCCAGGTTTATCAGAAAAGAACCTGTAAGAATTAAAAATAGTTTGCCAAACCTTATCATGAAATAGTTCCATACAAAATAGTCGTAATTATGCTAGAGATTAAAAAAGATTAAATAAATGTAAAAATAAAGTGATCAAACTCGCTATTTGTATTTGGATTTAGATAAAGCCTTAAATAGATCATAAAAATAAAAGTAAAAACTAAATAACACATGCTAAGTTTAATATGACATCAAATAGTTCAAATACACGCATCATCATCATCATATTAGCCATAAGACGTCCACAGCTAGACATAGGCCTCCCAAGTAATTTCCAATAGGAACGGTTGTATGCGGTCTGTGTCCAACATGGTTTTTCGATTTTAGTCAGATTATCTGTCCATCTTGCGGGTGGACGCCCTTCGCTGCGTTTGCCGGTACGTGGTCTCCGTTCCAGAAACTTTTGACTCCATCGGCCATATAAAAACGTATGTTATTTATTAATTGTAATTTTATGTAAATATCTAATTAAAATTTGAAGGTCAATTACACCTTTACTTTAATTTTGCATCCATTCTAAAAACTGGAAGCTGGCCGCATACAAACGTTTTACTAGAAACCTCTTTCTTAACAGGGATGCTGCTTTCTATCTCCTTTTGCATTTGAGCTACTCTGTTTCGCATGGATATATTGCCACCTGTCGGTTTTAGTACCTTTGTCGCCTCTTACAACACTCTAATACGATTTATATATATGAATTTTTAGATGAGTAATCAAATAATAATAAATAATTCACACAGTATTTTACACATCGACCAAACTCTGAAATAAGTTGGTGGTGGTTACGGGTCGCTAGTTCTGATTAAATTAGGTACCTAAACAGCTACCTTCAAATAAGGAGAATTGTTTCACGCTGGGTACCGCACAATCTCACAGATGTTCAGAATCAAGCGTGCGTAAAACGACAACGTGATACGATTGCTAAAATCCTAACAGACCTTTACCGAAGTGTTTGCGACGTCTTTACAAATACAAAGTTTATTAATGTAACTCAGTAAGAAAGTGTCAGTCAAAAGTAAAGTTGGTTTGGAGCGTATCGATGCTCTTATTAGTGAAGTACACCTAAGTGCTTAGAGATCGACATCGATTGAGTTCTGCAATCAATTTGATCATTAGAAGTCCTCTGCTGGACATAAGCCTCTTCAAGACACGAGGCTTTTTATCCATAATTATTACGATGAGCAAGCGTGATGGCGATTGCAGAGCACAGTTATTGGGGATGCTGTTGCCCATCTGTGCCCTGCGTATTTGAGATACACTGTTTTGGATGGATGTACCGCCATCTTTTCGTCGCCATTCTATTCTGCCGGCACCTCAGGGCGGACGGTGACTATTGATAATTAGTATATATATATATTTTTAAATATTAAATAGTTAAGACAGGACGTCTATTGTATGCATCGTATGCATTGTTAAATGCTGGATTTTATATAAGATAGTCACTAATAAAAAAACAACTTTGACAAGTATATTCCTAGTAAATATTACTGCAATATCAGGGTTATTAAGTAAAAACTTCCATGCTAAGTAGATTTATTAAATTTCTGTTGCTTATACAAATGTATTAGACAAACACACCATCACATTTATCACATCATAGTATAAAATAAACTCGGCTTCCGCTTTTTTTCTGTCCGTGTGTATGCTTAAATCTTGAAAACTACGCAATGGATTTTGATACGGTTCTATTTAATAGAAGAGTAGTGATTTACTGATTTAAGAGTAAGGTTTATGTGTATACTTGCATAGTTTTATACACATAAACCTTTTCTTAAATATTGCATATAGTATAGAATCATTGAACATTTTAGAAGTTTCTTATGTGATGTCGTAAATAAACATCGTTTCTTGCAATAATATTAAAACACTGGCTGAACTTGAAGAATTAGATCATAATAATATCCTATAAAAATATCTCAAAAAAGGTCCATAGATACATATTCCATGTCTACCTCCTGGCGATAACTCATGATAAGCTTTTTATATCCTTATTTTAGGTCGCTAGATATATATAAAACATTATTAATAATAATGATAGTTTATTTTATTAATATTAGTAATTATTATATTGTAAATTGTAAATAATAATTAGTAATTTACTACAAAAATTACAAAAACTTTTAACCTAATTACACAAATAAAACAAAAGAAAAACTACAATAGATACACTGATAGGCTACAAAGATGGCATCCGTACTAATTTAAACTGTGTTACAGTTAATAACTTTAATAAAGAATTTTAAAATACCTTATTTTAGTAGCGGTACCTACTGAAGATTTGTATGTAACGTCAAAAGTTTCGTTTTCATGATAAAAGTTTATGAATATTAGCCCCTGTAACAACCATTTCAATTTTATAGATTGAACATTAATTTAATGAAGCATTGAGTATTTTTCTGTTGTTTACTTCAACAAAACTAATGTACACTATGATACATTGAATGCAATATACTGTACTAGATGATCTTTTGATAGGTCATAAAGGGCCTATCGTTTAATAATTTTCACTCCAAAAACAAATTATTCATTAAATAAGATAAAATCTTAATAAATCTTACAATTACAATCTATATGTTTTATATATTATTTTATTCATATATTTAAACAATAATGGGACATGAATTTAAATTAAATTATATAAATATAAAAGTATCTTTATGGTATACAAATATTACAATACAATATATTGTAATGTAGATTTTTGTAAACAAATAATACGTATTGTTTTTATCACTATATCAGCGGTAGAAAGTCCACTGTTTTACATACTCCTCCCAAGAAAGGGGGATTTCTCCCTTAAATAACTGCGCTAGGCAGGCATGGCTGATAGGGCCATGTAACTTTAACGTGATTTTAAGAACCTTTATATACTAATATGTGCAATAATTATACGATTATAGATATTATTAACAAGAATGTTTGTGCGTATTTTTGTGTTTGTTATTATTTCTGTATGAAAATTAGGCTATTTATTTTCTGTATGAAATAGGCACGACTATTGTTACACTGAGGTGTAACTGTACCGCGAAGAACCAGCAGAGTAGAATAGTACCTCCCTCTATGCCAGGTGTCGTAAGAGGCAAATAAGATACCAGAACCGACAGATGGCAGTATATCCATCCGGAAGAGTGTAGCTCAAATGCAAAGGGTGGATATGGGCAGCAGCATCCACGTCGAGAAAACTGCGCTCTGCAATTACCAACACGCTTGCCTGTCGCGGCAAATATGGGCAAAAATCCCCCTTTCTTGGAAAGGCCTATGTCCAGCAGTGGACTTTTAATAATGGCTGTAATGCAATCATCACACACACACACATTCACACTACACAGTTGAGTGAGATAGTGACGCAGAATTCTTCTCGGAATAATTCGTTCCTCGAGTATAAGCGTGAAAGCTAGTAATTTACACGATTTCTTTTTGTACTACAAATCCAAAGATATCGATGAACCTTCTAGTCACCAAATAGTTTAGGAATATTCAATAGTAAACAGTTGGAAACATTTTGAATTATTCATTGAATTAGGTATTTAAAAATTAATTCGTATTGTTTTTTTAGTGGTGTAACTCTGCGATACACTGAATGCAATCGTTTTTAATTTATTTTTACGAAGTTGTAATCAGAATGGGGCATGTTATGTGTATAAAGAGTATCATTTGTTCATCTGACATATCGTATTGATACGTGCCGTATTAAATAAAATAAACAATTAGCTCAAGGGCAAATTTATACGGTTTTCCAATAAAATCCCAAAAGTATATTACGTAAACAGTACATTTATATATATATTTACGAGTATATTTAATTACCATATTCATTTAATATAGAGCAGTTAATTACCAGCAAAACGCAGACGCATGAAATGGCAACCTTTTTTTTATATTCCTCCTGAGTAGAAGGAATTTTAGAGGGTGCAAGTTTTTATAAAAAGTCTTAAAATAAACATTTATTTGGATAAAACTTGAGCGTGAAAACTAAAATTTTATCAAACACGTGTTTCATAGTAGATTAGAACTCACAAAACTTCCCTGAGAATGCATAATAGGAGTTATAAGTTTTTATAGACGCATTAAAAATTTTCCCAACCCAATTTCTATTTAGATATAAAATATAAAATGCTACCGTAAAAAAATTTAAAACAAATATTGAAATTTTCTGTATACTTTTACTCATTTTTAGAATACCGACGTTGCGCATTGACTTGAAAATTGTTTATGTGCGTGTGTGTGTAAAATTAATCATTTATACCCGCTAGTTAAACATATTCGTCCAATAGTCCAATATATTATTATAAGTGCGGGACCATCTACCTTTATATATAAGGCACAAAAAATATAGAGTCTTATCTGTTAGTAATTTTATTAATGCAGTCAGCAAAAAACAATACGGATAAGTAGACTAATTGAGTAGCTGTATCCGAATCTTTGTAATAAATTTACCTCCTTTAAACTATCTTATTCCTTTCTTCTATACATTTAATTAATTCGAAAATAATTTTCCTTTTATAGTTTCTTACACTTACGCGTTCACTATTCATCATAAAAATTATCTTTTAACGGCTTTAAAACCATTATTGAGAACGTTTTCCGCGAAGTAAAAAACATTGAACAGAAAATTACTATCTTAAAAGAGTAGTTTTTTTACATAATCATTTAAAATACAGCCAAAAAACACAATTATCAAAAGTATGTTAATATTTCTCACTACGATAAAGTTTAATTAAAATAATAAATATTATAATTGCTCCCAGTGTATCCGATATACCAATCAGAAATAGTCAATTCCCATTATATTTAAAATCAAATTAACTTTACTTCGTTTCACACCGTGTATCAGCAGTGATAGCATCAGACATGGCACCAACACCAGAAGAAGGAGTGGTAGAATCGACGCCTCCGGTCGGGAGACCATTAACCGGAGATGAAGTGGTCATCAGTGGGCTATCGGGAATTTTCCCGAAGTCCAACAGTGTTTTGGAGTTCATGGACAATCTTTATGATAAGGTAAATAAGTAACTATGCTTAATTGATTATACTTGACAGCCACCTGCATATTATCGCACGACCTCACTATATTTTTTGTAAGCAGAACTATCATAATGATACATCAACGTCTATTAGAGTTTATTTTAGTATTAAAAAAACAATGGAAATATTGAATGAAACAACTCTACGTTTTGACTCCTAAATTGAATAGAAGTCTTTACGTGGAAATTTGTTTGAAATATTTTCTATGTTTCGAATAGTAGTAAAGATTATAGTCAAAGGCATAGTCAAATATGTCTTTATTTAAATACTCATATCAAAGGCAATTTTAAATCGTCAAAAAACAAGACTGGTTTCAAAAGTTAAATTTATAGCAATTTCATTACGCGAGCCATCAGAAAAGCACTTGCAAGAAAATCACATGATGATACGGGGCCTAATAACACATTACGGTTGTTCTTATTGGAACTGATACCAGCGTCGGCGCTATCAAACCGTTGTCTAATTGTAGAAGTGAGAGCATCTTAATCCCAAGTGGTTTCATTATTAATATAATCTTTCATTATTATTATTAGTAATAAGCTCTAGCAATGTCTTCATCTTTTATACAATACTTGAATTATATACTCGTAAATGATTATTTGAATGTTATTATTAAAGTGGTATCTTAAATTAATTACGGGCCCGATAGCGCAGATGGTAGTGATCCTATCTTATATGCTAAGGATCATGGGTTCGTTCCGCATCTAGACCAAATATGTATATGATATTTGTATTTGTTCTGTGTCTGGGTGTTAAAAATATGTGTTTGAGTATAATATTTGTTATACCTCTATTGTCTGATGTCCGTTACACAAGTGCTTTAAGCGAAGTCAGGTTAATATATGAAATGTGTGAATTTACCTTTACTTTAACTTTTACCATCAAAAAACTATAATCTTATATTTATTTACCAAAAATTCTAACGATGGTCATTTTAATGTACACGCACATGTCACAGGTATGTAAGAAGAGACAATCAAAAACGTAAAAAAAGATTTCCACTCTTCAAACTAAATATACTAACTTTTTATGAGAAAAGAACTAGATTGTTCTAAAGAGAAAGCAATACACCGCATACATTACAATTTAGTCCGAGCCTCCGATGCAATGCATACTGATAAGACAGGAAGTATCAAAATTGTAGGTACAATTTGCTTATAATATATCTACAATTAGATTATATACGAAAGTTAGTTTGAAAAATGAATAAATATTCATAATTTTACATTTGAAAGTTAATATGGAAACAAAATTTCCAGATTTTTTTTATATTATATAACATTAAGGATATTCTTGCAAGTTATTTAAAAGACTAAACGATAAATTACTGTGCTATCTAATCTAATATAGATCAGATTATACTTACCCAACAAAATAAGGAGTAATGTGAACTTATAAGAGGAATTCCTCATTGTCATCGTTATAGCCATTGTAAATCCACTATTGGACAAAGTTTTTCCCAAGAAAAGAACGTTTAGGCAATTGCAGACGGCAGCTTTTACGATGAGGATGCTGCTGCCCATCCTCAGCCTGTGCATTTGAGCTACACTGTTTAGGATGGATATACCGCCATCTGTAGATTCTGGTACCTTAATCGCATATCATGACACCTGGTACAGAGGAAGGTATTACTCTATTCTGCCAATACCTCACGGACACAGAAGACACAGATTGTCTTATGTGTGATGAAATGATTTACCATTTTTGTGAAAACAACTTCTAAAGTACGAAACATTTTTTTTATTTTCTAAGCATTTTTATGGTGATATAGAATATAAAAAAACAAGAACGAAACTGACGTAGACACGTTTAAGTTTATGAAATTATCTTATTAACATTAGAGAAACTAAAATTTATGTTTTATTGTACCGTTCCGCATTGTAGTGTTCTGGTTTGAAGGGAAGGAAATAAATACTTCTTGTAGAATTGCATTACTTTTGGAAAGTAGGAGCTTATTTTAGTATTTTGATATCAAATGAGATGGTATTAAACGTTTATCTGCATTCTTCCATCTGAGTATTTACATACGCCTCAACACAAATATTAAATGTATAAGAATCAATTCGTATTCGATTATTCGGCGATTAAAAGTTTACCGAGCACTCAAGTTCGCATAATAAATGTTGAAGGAGGTTTATTCTTACGCTCCTTTCACACAAAGAGCCTCATTGAAATTTATATGTAGTAAATATTAACTGTCAATTTTACCTGATATATTTGGGACAAGCATCTATCACATCATATTATTGTACCTTAAAGGTTGGCTGGAAGAAATTGCTATTTGCGATAAGGCCGCCCACTGTGCTTTATAGTTACTGGTTTTTTCATGTATTTATATTTGGTGTACAATAAAGTATTTATTATTATTACTACCTTGGCAGACTCAATAAATCTAAGTATCGATAATATAGCCTTTATATCGGCAACAAGCGTAAGGTCCGCATATCATCGGATATCAATAGCGCGTAACCTCATATCTTTAAGTCGCTAGGTTTGCTAGCGACTTCAATATGTAAGGTATTTTAAGGTACATTATCTGGTCAATAATTTAATCTCTCAACTTTCTAACCTGTACTGCCGTTTAGCCAAAATTAGGTACCAATGCAAACAACCTTTGTTTATGATTTACCTCTATTTAAACCTTACAAAAGTGTACATAAAAAGATAAATACTTTACAGTCAAATCATCATTACCATATCAGCCATTAAAAGTTTACTGTTGGTCATTGGCTTTCCTAAGATAGGGAGTTTTATACCCATAATTGCCACGATAGGCATTGGAAAGCGCAATTTTGCATCGGGGATTTAAGCTGCGCTGCACTTTAATTTAATAACTGTAGTATTTAAGCTGCGCTGTTTCGCGTGGATATACCGCCATCTGTCGGATCCGGTACCTCAGTCACCACTTACGACACCAGGTACCTACAGAGAGAGGTGTTATTCTACTCTGCCGGGACCCTCAGGCCTACATTCCATTGTCTGCGTCAAACTTTTTCGTGTCACGAAAATACTTCTTAAGTGTGCTTTCATTTCGTAATTTAGAAATATGTTTTTAATTATAGACTGTATACTTTTTGCTATTCATGAGTCCGTAGGTATTGTTAAACACGAGTTTTGTTTGCGATGTCATATTTATAAGAAAATACTTTTTCCTTATTATTCCTAGCCAGTAACTAATTTATTTTCTATTATACTACTATTTTACGTTCACCCATATAAAAATAATACTAAATATGTTAAGATTTATAAATAAATAACATTAAATATATAGATAAATATGCTAGAAAATAAAACCTTTCACAACCATTAAATTAATTTAAGCTAATGATAAAAGAAGATAAACACATATCCCATGTACCATGAGTTTATATAAGTGGTATTAGATACTATTCAGTCACCTTACTTAGCCAATTGTTAGATTTTATGTTATCTTTTTCTGTAATAAACATTTAATTTGACAAGAAACACACTTATAAAAACAATAATCCGATTATAAATTAATATAGTTTGCTGTGAGCAATATTTTAATTTTAATTAGCTAGTAGTTTAGAAGCTCGTCCCGGAGAAATACCGTGTCATTAAAGTTTTATATATAAAGATTTGAGTTCCGATCCGCGCATATGATCGTTGTATGTTTTCATGCCATGGTTCTCCAACGATTGTGTGATATGAAGCTAGGCAAGTACTTTAAATGCGTATACTTAAGATTATAGACGTATCTAATTTATAGTTCGTAAAACTGAACATCTATTATTATTTTATATCTTCTGGCTTATTCACTTAGTTCTTAGTCACTAGTAGGTAGATGTTATTATTTAAATGATTAAATATTAAGAAGACGGAATTTCACAGATGAAAAAGCGTACATAAATTTACTGAATGTAAAATAAAATTCAACTGTTAAGCTGGAATGGAATCAGAAACGTTATTTTGGTCCTTATTCTAGGATAAAGTTTATTTTTCTGGATCAGTTTTATTAACGTCCTAGACTTTCATTAATCTTGTCACCTTTATATTTTCCTTTAGGTTGTAATCCCTACAGATTTTTATAAATTTGATTTTCTGCTGAAAGCCTTTGATGGCGCAAATGATATCTTATCGCGTGGGCCACGAGTCGTAGGTTTGATCTCTCATCCAGGACAAACTTAATACACGGAACTTATGTTTGTTTTACATCTGGGTATTCGATATATTTGTAGGTATTATATTTGTGATACCTCCGTTGTCTAATGTCCATAACACAATGGTGTTGAAAATGAATGTATTTATTTATATTATTTCCATAGTAATAGTTGTTAAATCTAGACTAAAGAACCTGGAAGCAGCTACCTATAAAAGCGTATTTGACAATCTACATTCCTTTAAATATAGCCTCAATATAATGTCAATTTAGTACCGCCTTATGAATTTTTTACATTGCCAGGATTTGACACTACAGAATACGCCATCAGAAAATCAGAACCAGCCATTTACAACTACTTTTCTAAGAGCCTAACTCGTCTTTATCTATGTACATAGTAAAATTGTATCCAGTTTATTCCGTTACCTCGGCCGTTTCTATCCCATGTTTCTGTCTGTAACCTGTAAAATAAACTGTCTTGCATACATATATCAAATAAGACATTTTTGTCCATACAAACTTTTCGATGTACTCGTTCTGGCAATAATAAACAGTACAAAAACAATATTTGTCCATTTTAGTACAATTATTCTAAGATTCTACACGTTAATACATTCAGATAATTATTTTATATGTAGATTTATCGCACTCGTGAGCTAAAGTTTTCTTATAACATTACGAAGAGTATATTATATCTTTGCCAAGAATCTAAAAGGTACATGATGAGACAACAGTTGATTTTTCTTGGTTAATGCCAAGACATACAGACATAGTTCAATTGCAGTAATGGAATCTCCAAATTCTAGAACAGCAAATTACCAAAATTACATCTGTTCTTTCTTCGTTCGTTCTAGACCAGTATTACTTACTTAAATAATATGTTCTAAAATATGCCACTAACCATATTCAGTTTTGTCTGAAGGTTTACCAATTGTATTTTAGCATTGATTTTTGTACGAGTCTAATGCAGGTTGACTCTGACGTCAGTTCTATATAAGCTATTAGTAAGTCTAAAAATGTTTACTTATAAAGTAAAATGTTTTTACCAGGTTGATATGGTGTCAAGTGACGATCCCCGCTGGATCTTTAATCATCCAGAAGTGCCAACGCACCTCGGCAAAGTCAACGGGATGAGCAAGTTTGACGCCCAGTTCTTCAGAGTTCATTTCAAGCAGGCATGCACTATGGAACCGATGAGTAGAAAACTTCTAGAGCATGCATACAGCGCCATCTATGATTCCGGTTAGTAAACAAGCAGTAATATTATTTTTTTACAATATAATTCAGAGCAATTTCTAGATATTGTTGCGGAAATTTCATTAGAAATATGTTGCGCTAAGATCAGTAAAAATGTTTAAGTAATTACCTCCCGATACATCCAAACTTATGGACTTAACAAGTTTTCTCAGTATAAATAACTTTTAATGTTTAAGTTTATTATTATAGAAGTTCTGGCTTCTTTCAGACACTTTTTAAAGATTAACAAGATCTTAATGTTCAAAGTTTAGAAGTAGTTAGCTAAGTACTGTATCATTCTACTTTAAAGTTATATTTCTGTTATTGACAATAGTTTTGAATTTAGAAAAATGCCTATCAAATCCCGCTTTTCTTTATAATTTTTTTTTACGACTTGATGATAACCCAAACCTTAGAAGCAAATTTTAAAATTGCACTTATGCATTTATGGACTATTACTTTGTGTGCCCAGCTACCATTCTATTAAGTTTCTTCTTTCTTTATCCTAATCAGTGATACTGCATATTATACTTCTTTAAAATTGAGCAGTCAAATACAATGTTGTATTTTTTTTTCAAATAAATAGTTACTGAGATTTGCACGTTCTCATAAACTACTACGGCGTCTATTGTTGATGAACTACTTTAAGATATTTAAAAAAAAAACGATTACAAGAAGCCAAATATATATAAACTTTTCAGTTTAATAGTACAAATAAAGGTATAAATATCTATTGACCCCAAAAAAGTCGAAGCTCTAAATTCACAGAAGATTATCCTAAAATATTGCAATTTGATTTCTAGGCATCAACCCGTTGCAGCTGAGGGGCAGAAAAGTGGGAGTTTTTATTGGATCAACATTTTCGGAGTCGGAAAAGATCGTTATTTACGAGACAATCCAACGTAATGGCTTCGGCATTACCGGGTAAGATATTGAGTTACATTTCATTTTGTTTTCTAAACTCCCCCTCGTGGATAAGTAGGGATACAATCTTTACGTTTTCATGTAAATAAGTGAACATAGCTGTTAATACGTGGATACTGTGTGATGGCAGCTTTTGATTTATCCAACCAATATTTTAATAATAATATATACAAACAAACATTTTAAAAAACTCATAATTCGAGCACCATGGTGCCTAGAAATTATAGTAGATCAATCACAACTTAACCAACCTTACCTTGTTAATAATTTAGCGCCCTTGTTCATTTGCAACAGGAATGATGAATTGCGGATGAATTTTAAGAGGAATAAAGACCCTCTTG
Organism: Heortia vitessoides; assembly: GCA_020976665.1. Taxonomy (NCBI): domain Eukaryota; kingdom Metazoa; phylum Arthropoda; class Insecta; order Lepidoptera; family Crambidae; genus Heortia; species Heortia vitessoides. The sequence goes on from JACJUM010002929.1 coordinate 2,803,804, forward strand.
AGATTTAAAGACGTTAGCAATTTCATCTTACGTCCTACTTGAGAGTTGATTTTATAGACATTGAAGTTGTATTAGAAATAATTACACTCAAGACTTTATGGACAGTTTTTATTGTGATTTCGTTTAAAATTTACCTCAATTAAATATTATATGTCTATAGTAAATCTATACTATCACATTTGATGTATGGTTTACACGTACGAGATTTCGATAAATTCCTACAGAAGCCTGAAAATATAGTTCTAAGTTTACAAAGGTTTAACAGAAATGTAGTCAAAAACGACTATAAAAGTTACGTAGCTACGTTTAGAATTTGTACAATTGTAACTTGAAAATAGAATTAGTTTGAATTATTAATCATATGATTGAATTCTGCGGAATAAAGGTTTAGTAGAAAACTAATTCTATCCTAAATTTATATGAAGACTGTGGTCGAACCGCAAGTCATAGGTCCCAGCGGTGGCTACAATTTACGCCTGACAAGGGCCAAGATTTACTGCGCAATTGCAATGTGTTATCGGATTCTGCAAATAATTGTTGTTTTCACTTTAATAAAAAAATGTCTGCAGTCTGCAGCGAAAGTTTTCAGACCAAATTTTAAAACAAGACAATATTGTTTGTAGTCAAAACAAAGAGTGTAAAATATGTTTGAAAATAGTATTTGAAATAATCTGCGTATCTACAAAAAGTCAATTAATCTTTAAAAAGTTAGACACAGACCATAGCGTAGCAAGGTTTAAGATAAAAAATAGAAGATATTTACAATAAAATCACTTGTAAAAACGAAGATTTTAGAAACTACACACGGCATAAACCAAAAATTATTAACCAATCCCATTCTAGATTTTCTTCCACACTCGTCAGATTGCTTATGGTATGCGTTATACATCGAAATATCTTAATTTTGTAGTAAATATGATTTTTTTTAAATGTATGTGTCTTTTATGTTGTTTGCCATGATGTATACTAGTAGGTGCCTAAGTCCGGCTTTTAGATTATCAAGATTAGATTTTTTAAATTAGCAACAAAGAATTTTATTTTATTCGTTAACTATATACTCTCATCATCATATTTTATCAGCTAAAGAAACTTGTGGACTTGTGGAGTAATGGAATTTTTGTCCTAAATTGCCGATGCTTTGTGACGAGAATACTGTAATACCTAAGCTACACTGTTTTGGATAGATTTACCGCCATCTGTCGGTTCCTGTACCACAATAGCCTTTTACGGCAGCTGATTCGGAGAGTGGTACTTTTCTTCCGGTATCCTACGGCCTCTACTCTGCGTGCGTGAAATGAAACTTACATATATATTACTAATATATTGTTGAGAAATAGATCATATTTAGTAGTCATATACAAATCCAAAAATAAATTAACATCAAAGAAATAATAAATCAAACACAGATGTGGCTTAATATTATCGTACCTATTAAAATTTCGTCAGGGCAATGCAATATTTTATTAGTTTTGACAAGTTTGTTTACTCGCGCCATCTGTTATTCCAGTTAAACACTTTTTAATCATTTGATTTCTTTGATGCGTCTCGATAGAGGTCACTGCATCAAAAACCGTTGTGTGCGTACCGTTTATTACAAATTGTTTCGCCCCAAGGTTATTTAGATGAGTTTTAGATTAGATTTAGCACTACCTAGGGAGTGTTTAAATCTAGTTAAGCAAAATGTAAATTTTGGCTAACTGAATTCGGAGTAATATTTAACTGAGCGTGTTTGTTATTCAATTACATCTGTAATTAGAGTTATATTGCCCTTAACGTACCACCACAGTAATAATTGATGTAATTTAGTGCCAGCACTCTCTTGTAATTTGTATGCGGTATACTCTATGTTAGGTACACACGTAACTTTTTCAGTGTGGCATAATTTATTTCAAATCTGAACAAATAAATGTAGTAATAAAAGAAAGTGTAGTTTAAGGTTATTTATTACTAAATAAGTGGTTGTGGTGTAGCTTAAAGACATTTTGTTATTTCCCACTGCGCTGAACAATATCTAATTAAAACTTATTATTATGATAAAATATGATCTCTTAGATCAGTAATGACTAAATTAATTTACGTTTAAAACGCATTATAAACAAGTTTTAAATAAACCGAACAAACCTTCAGTAAAACTGTAAACCAAGTTTACAGTAGATGCATTACCAAATTCGACAGAAAAGACCACAGATAACTGACTTTGATGATGGTTTTTTATTACTTGGTTTGAATTCAGAGACCAAAATCAGCGATAACTAACAAAATGTAAAAACAAAGCATCTTGCAATCCAAGCAGCATTATCTTATTAAAATTTTATAAATAAGATAAGAACGTTATCTTATAAAGTCTAACGTATCTTATCTCGTAAAGAACCCGTTATATGTTGTCCTATATTAAATGTACATCATTATCATGAAATAATATGTTATCTCTCAAGTTGAATCAAACTGTATACAGTAAGCAAAAATTGAATAGAATCGGTTGTGTAGTTTAGAAGTTCATCCCGGACAAACAACGTGACACGAAATGCTTAGGCATATGAAAATATATACAAAAGACATTTACATGACATATTTCGATATCAATACCTATAATGTCTTGTTATCCGAAATGTCTTGTTTGATATAATCATTTGACCCAGAATTAATGTATAGCAACATATCAGTTGGTTAGGTTAGATATCAGATCCTGTCTTGTGAACCAAAGCTCGTATGTTCAGTCCCCACCCAGGACAAATATTTAAATGATGATATATATGTTTGTCATTTGTTGTATTAATAGTACATTTGTTGTATAATATATATATTTAAGTAGTATATTTGTAATTTTATTCCTCCGTTGTCTGATGTCTGATCACATCTTAACAACTTAGCTCGGAGCCAGGTCAATGTATGAGAGGTCACCTATCTTAATGCCAAGTTCCGGCTCACCCGACCAAATCTAAATTACTGGATAAATGTCTAGTCGTTTTGTAATTTAAAGATTGAAACTTAATTTAAAATCTTGTAACATAATTCATGGTATGCAGGTACATTTATTTTCATAGTAAAAGTAAAAAAATACTCGACGCCGTCAGTCGCAGGTGCTTCCATAGAACTAATAAGGAAATAATTATGAGTAAGGGACAACCACTTGGCAATTTGGGACGTTTATTAAAAATGGAAAATGCCAGGTGAGCCTGCATGGGAATCGCTTTTTATTTACAAACAAGAAATGATAAATCTTTGCGGGAAAACTTTGTGAGACTTTTCGTAATTGGTCTGAAGGTATTCGTTTATTGTACGTTTTTTGATTAGGGTATAAATTAAAATGATTTGGTCAATTGTATTTATTACTGGCTTTGCCCGTGGCTTTGATTGCATGATACATTTTTCATTACAGATCTTATATTCTGTACAAAGTTATAAAATTTATGAGCCGCTTTAGATATCCAAGGTACAGGACAATATATAACTAGTTGTATTGTAAACACCTGGGAGGCAAATGTCTAGCAGTAGACGTCCAACTCTATGATAATGATAAATAAAAAGTGCCTGTCTGTCAATTTATCAAGATTGTATGTTTGAATCACCAACCAAAATAAGAAGGAAATTAAAAAACTGTTTGTTTTATCATTATTTATTTGGGTGTTTCAAAAAAATTTTGTTTGATTTATAATTTATAATTCAGTCTCAAATAATATTCTATGAAATATAAGAGTTTATTTCGGCGTTTGTTTACTATCCACATAAAACTATAATACTAAAAATATACAGGTAGATTATAGCAGAACTTTCACTGTAGTTAGCTTACGGTATAATATCGGTAGCGTTACCACAACACCTGATACAGAAGGAGCTTAAATCGTTTCAAATTAAAAAACCTGAAATTATGGTCAGCAATAAAGAGAAATATTTTAAGACCGGTCTTAGTTAAAAAAGAAATACCAACGTAAGCAAGTTGGTCACGCATACTGAAGAGATACTTTATCATTAAATAACATATGTATATCAATTTCAAACTCGTTGTGTTTAGGCCGTAAGTTATTGGATAAAAGACCTAAATTTATTTACAACGTGTTGCTTTAGAATCTTTATTAGGCACGGAGACCTAAAAAATATATGAGAAGAATAATTTCCCATTATAAAAAAAACTTTGACTTGATATCGTTGCTTATACCAGAAGACTTCTAAAGTTTTGTAAATGTACAAATTACAATCTGTGAAAGATGTGAATTAAAAGTTCTGTAGCTAGATGACTAAGCAGTTGGGTGTGTTACTATCTAAAGTAGTTTCAACTAGTCCATTAGTTCCTGCAAGGTGAAGCTAAGAAATTATTATTATTTTCTTCTTATTTAGTTCGAGTAGTTTCGATTGGCCTCTTTCGAACTTATTATTTTTGATTATATGAGAGAAAAGAGTTTTTTATCACATCAATAATCAGACATATCCAAAAATGAAAACTTACTAGAATGTATAAGTTAATAGTTATTTAACTTTGAATCATCTTTTTGTATTTACTTTTATTTTTTCATTCGTATCCAGTATAATAATAACAATATGTAAAATGTATGTAAGTACAGGTGTATATATATATGTAATTTATGTTTATTTTTATTATATAATTAGTAACCGTGGATGGTCGGAAAAGTAGAAAAATAATCTCAGTGCCCTCATTTTATTTAGTTGGGTATATGTTTCAGAAATTGAGAACATCGAAATGTAAACAAAATGAAGTAAACAAGTTCTGAAACATAAAAATCCTAACTAGGGCGCCCACTGCTTGTGGCTAGGGCAATCTTGCGTAGGTGGCTGTCCGTGGTACTTGAGATGTGTTGGGATGATATAGTCCATTCTACACGGCATAGCACTAACCCCCGTCACATTTTACGACATTCAGTACAGAGGAAGGTACTATTTCGTTACCTACTAATACTTACCAGAGTTAAGAAAAGTAGTAAAATTCTTTATGATCCGAAACATTTGTGCAAGTTTAATATTTACATACATACATGAACCACACCTCTGTCTCATCAGGGTAGACAGAGACTATGGATCTCCACTTGTAACGATCTTGGCATACCTCTTTTACTTCCCTTACTCGTATTAGTCCTTTCATACACGTTCGTTTATTATTGGTACTTTAGACCTGGGCCTCTTATAATATCTCTTCTAACTAGTTAAGATTTTTTCGCTTTGGTCGTCCTATACAAGCCCTTCTTTTCACTTCCGCCCTATATATGTGTACAGTCATTCTACTTTTATCCATCCTTCCTACTTGTCCAAATTATCTCACCATTCCTTTCTCTATTGTTGTCACAACATCATCACTTACTCTATCGATCGATCTTATCATACTATTCTTTAATCTATCTCTCAAACTCAAACCATACATACTTCGATTAGCTCTCATTTCAACAGCTTTAGCGAGTAGAATCGCGTGCTACTTTTGCCATACCCAACAATAACTACCATATGTAGCCAGTCGTGCGTTTTTGGACACATTTTACTACCAATAAAAGCATGTAAAGCTACATTGACTCTATTTCTGAGAGATTAGAATGCCTGAATCAGACGGTCATATACAGACATAATCTACCACAACTTCTTTCGCATAACCCTTAAGTCTTTTCCTAATCAACAAAAGCGCAATAGACGTTTTGACCTTTTGCAAGGCACTTTTTGGCTATGCAGCGTAGGGAAAAGAATTGATCCATGCACCCTATTCCCTTCCTAAAACTTGCATGTTCTCTCTCCTTCTTTCCTTCAGTGTCATTCACAACTCTTCTTATTAATATCTTTGCATACAATTTGCCGACGACGCTGAGAAGGCTGATACCGCCGTAACTTTTACAGTGTTGCTGCGACACTTTTCCTTTATATAGAGGGACAATAATCGCTTTGCACCAATCATTTGGTACTTTGCCTGTCCTCCAGCACAGGTTGAAAAGGCAGTACAGTCTGTAGCATTTTAACAGCCATTCTATTAAACACACCCTGCTGCTTTTATAGATTTCAAACTTTTTAGTGCACTCAAAATCCCATCCACACTTATATCAATTTCGCTGCTATTAATTATTACTTCTCTCCTCTGTATTTTTTCGTCAATATCTGCATCATATCTTTCAAATAAGCTTTAAAAATATTCTTCCCATCGATTACATTCACTTTTCACCATTTATAATCTCACCCATATGGTTTCTAATAATGCTAAGCTCGGAAGAAGATGATTGCCTTGCTTGACGTAAGCTGCAGCTTAATAATAATAATAACAGTTAAATATTTAAAATGGCCATATTAAAAAAAGCCATCTACTTTGAACTTCAATTTGAAACTGTAGAAATGAGTAATTCAAACAAGCAAAGCTACGGGCGGAAGCTTATAAATAAATTGTTGCAAGTTTCCCAGCTTTATAAAACATCGGACCCTTGGGGTCTCTTTGAAAAAGTGCCGGTACAACGCGAGAAGAGAACTGAGACAGTCTTTTATTGTCCTATTTTTTATTTCTTGTTGTATATCCTTTCATTCGAGGAACGGAAATCGTGTTTGGGTCTTTAATCTATTACTGAGTATTGTTTTGCTTTGAGATAAAAGAAGTCGAATGCATATCAGTTACCATAATTGCCAATTAATTTAATTAAATACGAAATCTTTTTCTTGGATATAATTTATTTTGTCTTGAATTCTGCATGTATGTATAACTGCTGTCTGTAGCGTAGCTAGGTAACTAAGGGTCTTGGGGCAAATTATAGAATGGTCTGCTAATTAAACATTAAATTAATATAAAAATAATAATAATAAAACATTAATATAAAATAAAAATATGAAATATACAAATAATTTAGAAATGATAAACTACTTTAAGCTCTTTTTTGTGCACCGCAGCTCAGGTAATAAAAATATTAGTTAGAAGTGTAAATTGAGAACACTGTCAAGCTATAGAAATAACTTATTTAGGGAAATTTTCTAGGCATAACTTTTGAATTTCTCTCAACTGAGTTGTCATGATTAAGTGGAGTTGCAACACATAATATTCATTTTGAAAATGGGATAAATTACCAAAAGTTCAGTATGATCGAGAAATCTGGTAAGAATTCGAGGATCTCCTGAGCTAAAGGGCCCCGGGGCACTGCCTCGCCTAGCCAATAGGTAGCTACGCCACTGTTGATATGGTACCTCGTAATACGATGCGCCTTGTAATCTATAGATATTATATCTATAGATTACAAGGCATGGGTTACCATGTCGCTTACCATCATTACACGGACCTAAGGAGCGCAAGGTTTAACTTCAGAAAAAGAAGAGGCAACATTTAATTATTTATAATATATTACTGTAAATATATTTAACATATTATATAACTTCATATCATTTTACTTAACCTAAAGGCACTTTGATTTTCTACTGATTATTCTTTGAAATTTGAACTCACTATAAGATAATATGGTATACATTATTGAATTTAACTCTTGCCCGGCACTGCAATTATGGGCAAATTTCACCTGTTATACAAGTGGAAGTTTATTCACTGCTATAATGATGAAGATAATGAAAAAGGGCACAATAATAAAAAAATATTCAACAGCATGCGCTATTTAAACCTAATCAAAACAAGCTGCATAGATAACTGAAAAAGGTGCAATACTTCATCTTCTTCTTTACAATTGTAGAGATCAAGGAGCTTTCCGAAATAGTAATAGTAACATTTGGTTACTAACTAGGTCGTTCTAGTTACAGTTAAATTGCGTAGAGACTATTCCGTGCGCAGAAACCAATTCGCCTAGCCGCCTAACTTATAATTAAATTTGCACTGAGAAATGAACATGAGGAAGTGTATGCATTCAGGGGCCTAACATTAAAACTTATTCAAGTATTTCAAGAAATATTTAAGCACAACTTTTCATGAGGTAGACCTTACATATTGCTTACGTCTGCTTTGGCACCTGCGTTATAAGCCACCTTGTGTACCAGGTGTCGCAAGAAGTAACTACTGGGGATGGGCAACATCTCCGTTGCGAAAGCTGCGCACTGCGAATGCCAAAATGCTTGCCCAGCGTAGCAATTATGGGAAAAAATCCTCCTTCCTTGAGGAGGCCTATGTTAAGCAGTTGACTTCCAATAACTGTTATGATAATGATGATGATGATGATAATTAATAAAAATTATTAGTGCAACGGCACGGAAAGGGGACTTCTTTTAGTATAAAAAATTTTTGTGAAATAGGTTTTTTTTTAATTTATTTACGTGATACAAATGCACCGAAATATATTGACAATATTCACAAAATGTGTACTAAGAAATCATATAGTTCTATAGGATAGAACTATTAATAAAAAAAATTACTCATATCATACACCAAACCAAACTTGGAGACGAGAAACTTAAAGCACTTTAGTTAGGACGTCTGACAGCAGCAAATCCCTAATTTAATACTTAAACAGCATGTAACCCGGATGCAGAACCAATTCTTCATATAATTATTTGGGTTCAGATGGAAAACACGACTATTAGCGCACAATTTAGATCACTAGCGCACTGCCATCAGCGCCGCCGAGCCATTTGCAAAGACAAATAACTTATTGTGTACAGTTTGTACCTACTTAAGAGATACAAAAGGTAATATTTCAATTTATATTTATAAATAAATTGACTATACTTATTATAAAGTTAATATATTTATAAATTAACAAATAGTTTTGGATTTATATAAACAATAAGAAGAATTAATAATAATAATAATTAATAAGTTTTAATTATAATTCAAAGCTTAGTGTAATTTAAAATTTACTCTAATATTTTTCAACGCAAATAAGCATATAAAACAAATGAAAATATTAATCTAATCTCTGGATATATGTAATACAGGGAATCACTTCTCGTTATACATTTTTCGGTACCTCGTAACAATTGACCTCATTAAAGTCAATGTTACAAAGCACAAGTACTTGTATTTTACTTATTGGAGCATAAATTATTACTAATCTGGTTATTGCTGTTTATCATGCTTTAATATAATGAATGAATAAACACGAATTAGGTTAACCCCTAATGAGCGTTTGTGACGCAATATATTTATCCTAATATTGTCTATTTGAAATGTAAACAATATTATAGAAATGTTTGCTGTGTGGTACCGGCAAAGTAGAATCCCTCTATATCAGGCGTCATAAGAGATGACTGGGGTGGAAATGGGCAGCAGTATTCCTATCGCGAAGTGATTGCCACCACATCTGCCCAGCGCGGCAATTATGGGTGAAATTCTCACTTTCCTGAGCAGGCCTATGTTCACAATTTGGGTTACAGCCAAATAAGCAATTTGTACAAATGCTACGGAATATATTTACGCTAATTTTGTAAAGAAAACAATGGAATGTTAATTATCTCAAATCAAGTGTACACAGTCACGAGTCGATAAACACAAACAAAAACAATGAGGGGGGCATCTCAAGAAAAGCCATTACGGCATTCCCTCATTTGCTTAGTTTAACACTTCCCGAAAACAACATCCAATAAATAAAAGGAACGAAACACCCTCGTAAAATGAACGATTGGGAATCGGGACAATCGTCTCTCATATTGTTGATTTATAGTTTTGCATCAAAAATAAAAAGTTACTCTCGCTAAGTTGCCGCGGGATGGCGGGACAAATGGGCGCATCCGTCAAAATAACGAGCCCACTCAAAGGTTAAGGATACTTGGCCGAAGCTAGAGTCAAGTCAGACATAGTGCTGTTCAATTCCCCTATCTATTTATTGTTTACCAATTTATTTAGAGCTGTTAGTCTGTGTCGGTATTTACTGGAAAACGTTTCTTAGATATTTCAAAATTGAATGCTATGAACGCGCGTCTCTCACTATACGTGTTATTAGCTAATTCGTTGTATCCTAACGAGCTTTGAAGAGGACTACTTGTTAAGAGTCTGCAAATCTGGTATCTGCTGGAATAATTGTGCAAGGAATAATTGAATAAGGAATAATGAGATTCGTAAAATAATGAAGTTATCGATTCGCAGCCCGGGCGGATTGGCAAGTTGAAGTGGAAATGGTCAGGGTATTTAGCCTGCAGAACTGAAGTTATACATACGGTCTGACTAGATCCCAAAAAGCGCGCTGGATGCAGTCCCGTCCACAACCTGTCCTATTTGTGATCAGTTGGAGATGCCTATATCCAGCAGTAGATGTCGTACGGCTAACATGATGATTCCATTTTACTTATACACTACATACAGATCATAAGGATGTAACTAGCGCTTCGCCAACTTAGTAACTTCAAGAAAGATGTTATGTCACGATACCCACAAAATTTCACTGCCTCTCTTACCTATCAAATCGGAACAGAGCAATGCTAACACTGCTATTTGAAGAAAGAAATAGATGTAAATGTGATACCTAGGCGAAGAGACGTATAATAGTGTATACGAATGTTAAAAATGCAATAGTATGTCCGTGTATCAATTGAACACTTTAGCTGATGAAAGAGTCAATCACTTTTAATATTGACGGCGTCTCATACGTCGACCTGACTCCGATAAAAATGGTATATACAATTGTTATGGAAATGAGACAAAATAATTACATATTAAAAATTTTAATTATTTTACTCTGACGTTTAGACTCGGAGAGTTATTTGGTAATAATAAGCAACCTGAAACCATCATACAATATCCTGTCAGCATGAATAGTGAATAGGATAAAACCTTCATCACAAATGGATACGTATTAGTTTCATTAACGCGTCTGACCTAGATGTTTGAAGCCTCAAGGCTATCGCATGAAAGCAATATTAGGTTAATAAGTATCCGGTATACAAGCTTAATTCGATATTGTTATATCTCTAGTTATACCATAATATAAGTTGTAGCTTGATTAATATATATTAATAACCGTATCATTGCTTAGTTTTATAGCATAGAGAGTTATTTCTCTATGAAACAAAAACAAAATTATTTTGGGGGAATACATTTTAGGCAAAAGAATTTTTGGATATACTCGTAGTTACATTATTTACTGGATAAATTCAACTTATCTTTGGCTTTAGACTGGAACCTGCATATTTCCTATGCCTACCGTTGTACTACCGAGACCTTAGAAGACATGTCAAATGTTTTCTAGTGTTCTTTTAGTGCTGAGAAATCAACGCCATATCGTTAAAGTTAAATTTCAACCTGAAACCTGAGACTAGTTGTTCTTTAATATCAAGTATTAACTTTAAATTAAAATTTAACATTTTTCATAGCATTATGAGGATTTACCTCATAATCCCAAAATATATTTTATCTAGAGTCAATTGTTTGGGCAAGATGGAGTAAAATATATCCATTAAAATTTTCGCATTCATATCATTAGCAATCCACCCGCAACTTCACATAGATTTCAAGTCATTTCACGGCAATAAAAATAACTAACAGACTAGCGCATTTGCATTTTTTACAATAGTGTAGGTTTGTAAGAGCAAGTTTAGTTATTTGAATTAAATTTTTATATTTTTATATATGAAATAATCCCATCACTAATTCGATAACTATGCCGTCTATATCGCATTGAATTAACGACGACTGTTAAAAAAGTTTATAGGTCAACGTAACCGTAGATTGATCATAAAAAGGTATGTTATAGAGATAAGAACTGACGCAAGAACTGACAACACTGCAGTCTGAATGCTAAATGAGAATTTTCAACAAAACTATCAATTTGATTGACATTATTAGGCTTAGAGTAAAAATTACGTTACGATGAAAACGCATCGTTAAGCTTTTTCAATTAGAAAATGATTCGTGACTATAGCAGCCGTAGTGAGCCGTAGTATTTGCCGTGAGGTACCGGCGGAGTAAAATAGTATATCTCACTGCACCAGGCGTCGTAAGGTGCAACTAAGGTACCAGAACTGACAGATGGTGATATATCCATCCGGAACAGTGCAGGTCCGAAACAGAAAATGCACAGGGCGAGGATGGGCAGCAGCATCCCCGTCGCTGCGCTCTGCAATTGCTAATATGCTAGCCCAGCATGGCTTTAATGGGCAAAAAACCTCCTTTATTGGAGAGAGGCATATGTCCAGTTGATGACTTTTAAAAGGTGGTATGATGATAGCAGCCGTAGACCGAAGTATATTAGATGAGATTTATAACTAATTCGTTCAAACTTTTCGATTAGTTACTTGTCTATTTACAGTCACCTCTTACGACACCTGGTATTAAAGAAATATATTTCCACTCTGCCGGCACCCTACGATAAAAATAGCTTTTATTTTCATCATTATCGTGTCAGCCATGAGACGTCCACTGCTGGACCTAGGCAAATGATGCATCTGATCCTGCGATTTTAGTCAAATCGTCTGTCCACCATGTGGGCGTCCTACTCTGCGCTTGTTATGACGTGGTCTCTATTCCATAACCTTATGATTCCTTCATCCATCAGCTCTGCATGTTGGCAGTGGCAGGGCACTTAGCCCTGCCCACTGCTAATTCAACTTGTTAATCCGCCAGGCTATGTCAGTTACTGGGCTTGGTTCTTTTAAGGAGCATTGTTCTCTCCATAGCTCGTTGGGCAACTTTGTATAAGGCCAATAGTAAGAAACCAAATTTCGCTGCCATAAGTCATTACTAGTAACATACTTTGATCGCAGACGTTGGACTTAAGACACTGAGGTTTGTCGAACAAAACTTTGTACCTAAAAAAGGTTCCGTGAGAGTCGTAGGCAGTAAATTAAGAAGAAGCTGATTAAAATTAGCCTAAGCCCTTTCTTTGGGTTTAAAGCTTTGGGGTTTTAATCTAATCTCATGCTAGATCTCTTTAAATATAAACCGTTAATCCGTGATTTTATAAGTAACAGATTAACAAACATATATTTGCAATAATAACATTGATGGTAAAAGTGATTTTTACTAAGCATTTAATGATCAATTTCTAGGCAAAAATCAAATATTTTTCACTAAAAGGTTATATTATTATGTTCTTAGGATATTTACCGTTAAAGTCATTGGTAGTAAAAATACCGAACGTTTTAAAGATGTTACAGATTGAATATCCCGTACTTCTAACTAGGTAAGGTTAATCAATAAAACAGTAACTATGTACATTAAATATATTTATCCACCTGATGATACCCCCAACACAGCACTTATTAAAGACTAGTAACAAACCTTTACAGTGCTATTACTTAAAAATTCAAAGACGTATTCATAAACGATACTTAGTACATTCACTATATGTATTTGGTCTTGTCTCTTATATTCGATTGTCAGTCGTAGTTCTTAAGTCTCAAGGAGTCTTCGTACTAAAGAAAGATAATATATATAAAGGAACTGTAGCTGAACCGAAGCCTATAAGAACAGGCTAGACCTAGTCTAGGTACTTACGTATCAAAGTGTATTTTAGTTTATGTTTCCTTTTTGTTGTTGAATAAAGCTCCTAATAATAGGATATCACTATCGCGTTGCCAACCTTGTGTCTTTTGGATATTATGCCACATTTTCCATTAAATTCAAACAAATATACTAAGAAGTAATGCGAACACTGCTATTTGACGGTATAAATAGGTGAGAAAGCGAACAGTGATAGAAAGATACGACCTTTTGTATAAGGCGTACCTCATGTAAAAATAATTCATAGCCTTAAGATAAGTTTAAATGCTGCTTTGTTTAATCCACTTTCTTGTGTAGATTACTCTAACAGAAACGCATCAAAAGCATCCTTGGACGTCAGTTAGTCCTTCTCTGATTCTTTGACCTGTCTTCTAAAGGTGATAGAGGACACAAGGCCATTTTCATAATCATCTTATCAACCGCAAGACATCCAATCCTGGACAAATCGCCCAAATCGATTTATTAGTGGATGCGATCGCCGAGTGAAGCGTTCTGACGAGAATGCTGCTGCCCATTCCAGCATCTCTCTATATGAGGTACTCCAATAAGGGTCGATATAATATACTGCCTCTTACAACTTCTAGTAGAAAAAGAGATACTGTGATGCGGCACCATAGATTTTAGAAATATAATTCATAAGATTTATATGATAAATCAACTTGTCACATGCGTGAACTGCATGCATATGAGATTTGAACCACAATTTTTCCCTTGCCGGGGATATGCACTATTGCTGCCTAGATCTAGGTCCTCAAATTTTCTCAGAATTAAAGTCAGCCTCGTTTTTTAAATGGCGTAGGTACCAATACCATTTGAAATCATGTACATAAAGTTTTATTTGTTCAGTTCAATAACAGTAGTTTTGTGAAGTAGAGTATATTCCGATAATTCCTTTAAAAATCTGTACTCTGCAATTGCTAGTACGCATGCCCAGCGCGGCAATTATGGACAAAATTTCCCTCTTTTGGGGAGGTCTATGTCGAGCAGTGGATTAGAATGGCTGATATGATGATGATACTATCTGAATGGAATAGATATATCAATCGCAGGCATTCCCATCACTAGTTTGACATAATGACGCGTGCCCATCCACGCTTTTGGATTCGCGTAACGATACGTCATTCGTTCCGTCGAACTGGGTCACCGATAACGGACGCGTAGGTGAGATTTGTCGACTGACGAGATAGGTAACGATATCCTCCTACCCCTCAGATGAACGTGATAAAGTGACCGAGTCGCAGATCGCTCGCAATTCTGTTTATCGGCAGATTTGTTTGTCTCTTTTTCCTATTTTGGGAGGGGAGAATTGGGTTACGAGGCTGTTTTTCTTGCGAAGGTGGTACGGTCAAATTTTACCCCTTTCCGCATATTACGAGTTGACCTGAAAAACAAAATGAAGCGGTATTGTTTGTGTTGTGTTCAGTCGTTATTTTCAGCTCTTGATAATTATTATATAAGTATATGTTTATTTTGACAAATAATGACAAATAAAAATAATATGAATGACAAAAAACTACTACATTCCGTCTTAAAAAAAAATGTCTGCACACAATTAAATAATAAATCATCTCATACATTAATTTCCAAAATAAGTCGTTACAAGCACTTGTGTTACTGACATCAGACAATAGACGAATCACAAACATAATATTCAATACAAACATACATCAAGCCTGTATTATTTCTTGGTTAGAATAGACTATGGATCTCTACTTGCTACGATCTTTGCATACCTCTTGCTTCCTTTACTCGTTTTATTCCTTTCATACACGCTCATTTATTCTTCGTACTTTTGACCTGACTTTCTTTTATTCACTTCCGCTGATTATATTTGTAAAGTCATTCTACTTTCATCCATTCATTCTACATGTCCAAACCTTTTAAACTACTGTACTACTAACAGTGTATATTTATGTGTATATTCATAACTTAAACATTCATCCTGGGTGTCGAACTGAAGATCCTTAGCGTACAAGAAAGGATCACTACCTACTGCGTTATCAGATCCGTTAACCATTTATGCAAAATAACAGCAAGAAAAACCCTTTCATATGTGTTTTTTATTAATTTGCGATTATTGAGCTTAGTTTATAAATTATTTTTTATTGCATTTTAATAAAAAAAATAATTAAAATAATCCGTACTATTGTTATTGAATCCAAAATTGTAAAACTTAATTCATTATTATCATTACTGGAATTGGAAGTCTACTAGACATTGTACAAAGGCCTCCCCAAGAAAAGAGGAAATTTGCCCATATATTCCGCGCTGGGCAAGCGTGTTGGTCATCGCAGGGTACAGCTTTCGTAATGGGGATGCTGCTGCCCATCCCCACCCAACGTATTTAAGCTTCACTGCCTCTATTTTATTTTATTTAAATGGATCATCTACGATTATACATTAGTATATATTAGACAGTATATTTAACAAAATGTCTCGGATATACCGCTATCTGGCAGATCGGATGCGTTAAAAAATCTAATTAAGTCTAAATATATAATTCACAACTTTATAACCTAAATTGAAAACGAATTATGATTGTTTTCAGGAATATTAAAATTATAACTATAATGATAACGGTTCAGTATCGGATAAAATTTACATAATTCCAATTTTTTTTATATAACAGACGTTTCAATGTCATAAAAGAAGTACTAAGTTTATTGTGTGAAATATGATGTAAAAGTTAGGTCTGAGATGAGTAGTCACTTTTTTCTGACTTTTTATCAAATATTTTATAACATTCTTTCTTTTGATATCGAACTTTATTTTATATTATAAGTTACAAAAAATATTATAATAAAGAGCTTCATAATAGTGATAGTCTCCGTGCCAGGCAGTATGTCCATCCAAATCATTGCAGCTTAAATACACAAGGTGGGGATAGGCAGCAGCATCCCCACCACGGAAGTGCAGTGCGGTGCAGCAATTATAGGCATTATTCGCTCTTTCTCGGGGAAGTGTAGTCCAGCTGGACTTCTGGCGGTAATGATGATAGTAATGTAATGATAAAAAGGTTTTCGTCTAGCGTTGAATAAGTTAGCTGCAATAAGCTAATCCCTACCTTTCTCATGACTATGGCTTATACGTAAAATCAAAATTAAAACCACATATGAAAAATTAAACTTTCCGTTGTTTTGTAATTTGAACTGTAAAAGATTTAACATCTTTAAAACCTCTAAAATATAGTTTCAATAATTTTTTACTTTAATACTATTTGTATGGAATAGAAAAATCTGTTGCACTTTGAAAAAGAGAAAATACTACATTTGTTTTTATTAGACCAGGTTGACAAACAAACATTTAGTTCGCGTGATAGTAAGCGACACTGCAGCCTAGAGACGCTCATAATATTACAAGTATATTACTAACGCGTTGCCAACCTTGTGACATGAAAATATTATGCCACATCACCCAGTTATTTAATTAGTTGACTTTCTCAATATTTAGACCTGATCCCAGTAATACAAACACAGCTATTTCGCGGCAGAAATAGGTGAGAGTACGATATCAATGCAGATGACCTTTGTAGCAGCTCTATGTTATAACTCATAAAACATTTATATTTTAAGGGAATACCTATAATATTTTAAAAAATTATATAATTATTATAATAACTAACTCAGTTTCCTTAACCTTTACGTTTTTAGCAATATTTAGAATATTGGTTACGTTAGGAAAGGTTTCAAGAGCCACATACGAGTATATAGAGTATACATATTAAACGAGTAGTAATTTTAATAAAAATTCTATACAGATACATATAAAGTATCTAATGACCGGTATGATAACACACATTAGACTAATAACCAAGTCAGCTACAAATTGTAGAGTTTTGTCA
Source organism: Heortia vitessoides (assembly GCA_020976665.1). Taxonomy (NCBI): domain Eukaryota; kingdom Metazoa; phylum Arthropoda; class Insecta; order Lepidoptera; family Crambidae; genus Heortia; species Heortia vitessoides. Next base: position 2,820,984 of record JACJUM010002929.1, read on the forward strand.
ATTTTCGTGGGGGCGCAATCCAATTACTTTTATTAAAATTTTGTAAAGAATTTATCTGTTTATTAATGATACCCTGTTTATTAAGAAAAATACTATTGTGGCTTATTAATCCATACTTATATTTTTGATAAAATCTCTTAAAGAAAATTGCGTAGTCGAAATTTCATCATATTTCCTTATTTTTTTTAGCTCTAACTTTAATTATATCTAATATGACCAAAGTGACTACAATCACTTAAGTTTATAGACAAATAATATTAAATTCATATTTAAGTATGCTGCATGTTATTCAAAAAATAGTTTGTTATTTATTTAATGCATTTTGTATTAAAAAAGCTATATGCTATATGTGTCAAAGTCAATAGTTCATTAATTCGTTCGTTCACGCAATTTCTTTAACAAAAACTAAATATGTATTGTAAACCTTTCAATACTGGTCTTCTCACACGGATGTGACAGATAGTGGTCACGGTTAGAAAGTGATTTTTTATAATATGTATAATCATACATATGTATACACATATGACCTCGAGCATATATTTCTACAACAAAGTAGAATCACACATTGTTGTAGAAACATATTCTTGAATACAGCCTCTTTTTAATGCTGTAAAGCATTAATATCACTAGACTCTAAACGTATGCTTGGGCAGTTTTCCGTAAGTCGACATTATTTCTAGGTTTTTCTTTAGAAAAAGTTTGACTTACTCTTCTATTGACCAGTTTGGGCCAGTTTCTCAAAGAAATGCAGCAACTCCTTTTTGCTGCTATTTGACTATCTTGTAGTTATTATATCTTGTAGGTATTTGACTATCATCTATGTATACTACTTTTACGTACTTTTACAGGACTGCAGTTCCAGTAAATACTTAAAAAATAGACTAAAAAAATTGCTTTAATCATATCGAAAAAGTTTCAAAAATTCCCAAACGAATTTTCGAACAATTTTTAACAAAATTCTGAGAAATTCTTTACGGGGAAAGGTTCAAATATTTGAGTTTTTTGGCTAAAATATGACGATGACTGTTGAAGATTCGGATATTTTTAGAAAAATCATTCCGACTGGGAGCTTTATTAGTGAAGCGGGTATAGGTACCCGCTAAGCACTAAGTTTTTTTTAAATAAATATTCTTTTTGTTGTTAATGATAGTATTGCCGTGGGGTATCGGCAAAATAGTATAACACCTTGTGCCAGGAGTCGTAACTAGTGAGTATGATACCTGAACCAGCACATATCCATCCGTAACAGTATCCTACCTCAAAGACAGCAGGGTCGGAATAGGCAGCAGCATTCCCGTCACGAAGCTACGCTCTGTGATTGCCTCCGCGCTTGGCCAGTGTATCAATTATAGTCAAATTATCTTTTTCTGGTGGAGACTTATGTCAAGCAGTGGATGATTTACAGCAACATGATGATGATGATAATTATGACAATAGTAGAATGTGTTTTTTTCTTTGAATGTGTGGTTCCGAGTACAGAGAGGAAATTGGAGAACAATATAATTGGTTAAACTCATTTCGATACCGGGCGTTTGCGAGCGATACCGAACTATATAAAATGCCTTGAATTATTGATGCCGACATGCATTAACGAAACTTGCTCTGCGAAATGCACTCGTGAATATTAACTGGGTTTTGTGTGGGCTGCGTAATTGCTGATTGCGGGGTTGATACCGCGTTGGTTTTATACTGGTTATTTAATTTAAATGTTCTTATTGTGCAACTATCATATGAAAAAGGAAGATAACATTTAATTTTGGTAGTCGATTTCTGGCAGAAGCAAGTAGAAGAAGTCAAATTAGGTACCAGTGACTGACTAATTAACCATATATTCATCAGAATTACTTATCGTGGCAACTTTATATCACAATCAAAATCCCGGAAAATATGATACGGCCCCTCCGTATCATATTTTCCGGGATTAATTATTGTCCATGCAGAAGGTGTCGGGAAATCAAAATCGTTTATTCACAAAAATTAACTACTATTAAATTAAAAAAAATATATGCTGATTTGTTCACTGGCCTCTAAGTTAACTTTCTAAATTATTGTCTATTTATTATCTTTATTGCAATTTAGAACGTCAATTAGTAAACTATAATAAGCCTTTCCAAAAACGGTGGCATTTCGACCATAATTGCCGCGATGCGCAGACAAAACAGGTGGAAATGCTGCTGCCCATTCCCATCCTGTAGCAGTTGAGCTTAGCTGCTTCTGCTGAGTAAATATACAATATTTCGGGTTCACTACCAAAGTCAAATGTATAATATGTGAAATCTAAAAAGAACCAAAGGATCTTGCTACATGTAGAACACATCCAACTGGTCTTATTAGTGAGTCCCAGTGGTCCAGTCAGTGGACGTTCTACGCTTTTCAAATAAATTTTATTTATACCGTGTTCTATAGATTCTTATGTTGTTGCTGTTTTAAATTTAGTATGTTAAAGATATTTCAACGTAATATAGAAGCTAAATTATTTCTGTCTAATTTCTAATTGAAGTTTTATTCGACTGGAACTCTAATCGGTGCGCCGCTTAGTGTCCAAATAAAGGCCCCGGTCTCTAATCCACTAAATAAAACTTTTATACCTTTTAAATGCCACATTGTTACGTTGACTATAAAAACCAAATCTGAAACGGAAGAAGAGGTTTCGTCCAATTTGTAAGGGAAAACCTTCATTAGAATTAAGCCCTAGATATTGCATTTAATTTTATATTTTTTATAGTAATCTAACATTAATGTCCTTAGACATTCATTAGGACTGGTGTAGCAATAAATTGATGATAGATTATTATTGTCATAATATCAACTATTGGAGTCCGTTGTTAGATAAAGGCCTCCCAAGAAAGGGACAGTTTTACCTATAATTGCCGCTCTAGGCAAGTGTGTTGGCATTCGCAGAGCTTCATCCATCTCTTATGCAATAAAGCTGCACTATTACACATGGATATACCGCCATTTGTCGGTCTTGGTGAAGTAGTTTAGTAGAGGGAAAGGTACTATATTACTTTGCCGGTGCCACAAGGATATTATTATTGTCATTAACAAAAAATCTGGAAATGGACAAGTCGTCACTAGAAAATATTTTAGAACACAACGTGTTCACTACTCGTAATAAAACTCTTTATAACGGCTTTAAAACGTGTTTTGTACATTTTTTTTCGACGTTTTCAAGATTGACAAAATGTACACTAAACCCAAACATAATTTTCATAATATTTCAGTCATACTCATAAAGAAGCAGTTTTATAATGAGTTCAGTGAGACTTTCATACTAGATATGATTATCGGGGGTGCCAAAGTGCACCTAAATTTTTAACTTCGATAAAATGGAACTCCGAAAAAGTTCTTTCTAACATTTTTCATCGTAACAATCACAACTTCTAACTACTCTGTCTCTAATGTTCAAATTCCGAACCATTCAACTTAATAATTTCAGTAGCAATAAACATGTATTATAATTTTATTTATTTTCCTATATTTTCTTAACGTAACCCTCTTTTACATTATAAATTATAGTCATATTTTTTATATTTAGTTTTTTTTTATTCATAATAATCAGTATTATATACATTGATTTTGCGTAACTTTTATAGTTTCAGTTTTTTTCACATAGCGTATATAACATAAGAATAACAGTAACATGGTACGAGTAATTCATATTTAAATATACACATTACAATTAAATTAGTTTAATATTAGCGTCTATAGCTTTCAAATAATCACTTTCATTGGTGTATTTTGCTTTAAAATTTAAAGTCTAGTTCTAAATATAATTATTGGTTTAAGTTAGGTTAGAACTGTGACCACAACGCACGAGCCGAGCGAGCGACGCGAGCGTGCCAGAACCGAATCGGTCCTATAGTTGTTTGTTTAGTACGATTAAAACTGAATAAAAAATACTTCCAGGCCATAAACGTAACCGTCAATGAGTCTTGCTGTATAAATTCAATTCATTTAAGACAAAAAATCTGTGAAAAGATCTTCAATCATTACAATTACTAATATCAGCTTGTACCTTCATTTATTTTTAATTACACTCAGTAAATATTTTTTTCTGAGTATGACTGAAAATATGGTACTAGTTTATTTAGGAATGAAAGCGTTTTGATAAAAATAGTAGAAGTTTAAATATATTTACATCAATGGTATTATTAATCACAATTTTCGGAAACACGAGTGTTAGGATTTTCTCCGGTAGCACCACAAATAGTGTAAATGGAAATTTTAAGAAGAGTGATCATTCGGATTACTAATAATAAGGAAAAACAATTTTGGGTAAAGAACTTACGGTGAGCCAATATGGATTCGTGTTTATCATAGCAAAATCCTACTAGGGGCAACTAGTATAGAGGCAATGATGCCTTAAAATATTGTAACGTTTTGACATAATAGGTCTTTGGGTAGTCCTCAAGCAATTGACTTAAAAATATATATAATAAAAAATAAAACAAAATATATTACTATTACAGCGGGGCGATTAAGAGTTTGTTTGTTTGCAGCTTGTTTCTTATAATATGTATTATATTGTGTTAGACCGTACGTTAAATGTCGACATTTAATGAAATAACTGACGTACGTTTTCAACATATACATTAATAAAACGCCGAAACGTTTCTCACAAATAGTTCCATATATTTGTTTTTTTTTATGAAATCACAGCATCAGTTCCTGTGTTAAATACAGTCTTTGACTTAAAGCAGGTATATAAATGTATGTAATACAAAAATCGCCTGCAATAGAAATAAGTGATAGTGAGATAAGTATCACTCTTACTTATTTCTACCGTAAAATGGTAGTGCATTTCTGTGTTCCAGTTTTGAAAGTAAGAAAAGCAGTAAAATTACTTCCAATTTTGGCAACACACTAGTATTTACCTTTGTGAAAATACAAGGCTGTGGTAAAGTTTACTATCTTTCGGACCGTACGCTTATTTGTCGACTAACAATTGAAAAAATGCACATATTTTTTCCTTGCAGTCTTAGTGAATACGCACCCAACCCCGTTATTTATATGGTTCATTGAAAAATAGGCATGGACGTGCATTTTCAATAGTTTGGCCTTTTACTATTGAATTTTAATTTGCGGTGAACATGTTTATTTGAGATTTTTGGCAGAATGCCCGCAGAATCGTTGGTGATTTGTTTGCACGGCACCTCTTTTTGTTTATTGTCTGTAAACAAATACTTTATTTTATTTTCGTGTATGTGAAATCAGCAAAATAATTAGTATTCAAATTATTGCGCTAACATTAATTTTTTGATTTCTAATATCAGAATAGAAAGGGTGAAGATAATTAATAACAAATAAATAATTTCATACAAAATCTCATATATTTACCAGACTTAATATATATAATAGCTTAAAGTACTTGTGTTATGGGCATTAATTATTAGAGCAATCACAAATATGATACTCAAATACTTATATTTAATACCCAGACATAGAAAAAAACAAAATATAATTGTATAAATATTTGTCCTGGGTTATCACAAGAGTGGGACAAGATGGGATCACTATCGTCTGCGTAATCGGGTCAGTCAAAGATTGTAGATTGTACTACAATTTGTTTCTTGTATTGCACGATCAAAATCAGACGCGGGACGAAAATTCTTCAAAGATTGCATTAATATCATTTTTTTGTTTTGTACAACCAAAACCAGAAGTGTTAAGAAAACTGCTAGGAATGGATTTGGACGCTATTCTTTAGTACAATCAGAATTTGAAAAGTGAAGCCTTTTGTTTAAAAATCAGAAATGCTATGAAAACTCATTGGAGTTGACACTTACGATCTTTTCTTTTTCGTACTGTTCAAATCAGTCAAAAATGGTCAAGAAACTATCGTTATTTATTTCATTTAAAGTTAAAAGGGCTATAAAAACTCCTTGGATGTGACTCTTATTGGCAGACATCGTCCACCGCATCGCTACAATTAAGAATTGAATTTATTTCTTTATGGATGCCTCGTTATATATTGTCTCTTTTTAATCAATCCATACAATTCAATTTTACTATTTCGGCTAATCCCCGAAACACGCGTACCGACGGCTAGCTTTTATGCTTTCAAGACTATAATAAAGAGCTACATTTAACGAAAACTTCTGTTTTCATAAAATATTAACGAATTGAATTTCTTATAAGTATAAATAAAATAATCTTTTACTCAGAGAATTTCGTTCGTCTTTATTATTTTTTATATAAAGAGAATATTTAATAATAAACATATAAACTAGTATAATATTATTAAAAACACCAGCCGCGATCCGCGATTTCGTTGGTTTAGTTCCCGTTTCTAAAACGATATTGGGAAGAACTTTATTAAGGAGCTTATAAAGAATGTATGATAATTGTTGGTAGAAGCTTTATGTAATTTTGCATTAGTAAAAACACAGTTGAAATCAGTCTAATAATTATTTGTGACAAACGTAAGAACATTTAATTTTATCATCTTTATATCCTTTTAACTCGGGATCTTTATTTTTTTTTGAGAATTTAATATAGGTAAAATATTTAAGTTAAATTAATTGTAATAAATAAAAACATTAGTTTTGGTAAATCATAATAAAATGGTGTTTCTTCAAACTAATTGTTCATTATGTTTTTCAATAGATGCAACAAAGCTATGTACGCCAACCGCATCTCCTACTGGATCGACGGAAAAGGTCCATCCTATGCCTTGGATCTCGCCTGTGCCAGTTCCATGGCATGCCTCGAACACGCGTATCGAAGCATCAGTACTGGACAGTGCGACGCTGCAATCGTTGGCGGTTGCAACTTGTGTATGCACCCGAATGTGTCACTTAATTTAAAGAGGTAAGGCTACAAACATCTTTTATTCCAGTTTATGCATTTGATAATTATTTTCTTGATACTATGTGCTTGTTTACCATGAATATACGTTACCAATTTATTCAAGAATTCATGAAATTTTAAATTAATCTAATAATTAATTAAGTTCAACTGATAATTTTAGCAATTCAAGCAATATTAAGCGACCTAAAGGTGATAATTTTTTTCCGTTTCATTACAAATTCGTTAGTTTTCTTAAAGAATATCTTTTCGTATGATAAAGTTTTTGGGTTCATGATCATGTGCCATTGAATAATTTTAACAAAAATGGTATAATCCATGATATAATCCACAGAATGCCCACTGTTGGAAATAGGCTCCCCTAAGTAAGGGAGATTTTTGCCCATAATTGTCGCTGGACAAGTGTGGTGGCAATCGTAGACCGTAACTTAGTGACAGGAATGCAGCTGCCCATTTCCATCGTGCTGTATTTCATCAACAAGTCAAATAAATCAAGCCCAATTCCACGAATGTAATTTACTAACTAACTTATTTTATTTCGCAGAGCTGGATTCCTCTGTCTAGATGGCAAAAGCAAGTGTTTCGATAGGAACGCCGATGGATATGTCAGGTCTGATGCCATCAGCGTATTGTTCTTGCAAAAGGCAAAGGATGCCAAAAGGTAAGCATCAATAAGCCTTTACAATATTCAATTATGTTTCTAGTTTCTTTGAGTCCAATTATTTAGGTGCTTATCGCGTTCAAAGAAACACGATGACTTGGCAAAGTATTTTTTTTGTGGGTAGTATTAATAATATTTTCCAAAATTACATTAAGTACGCATTTTAAAAACGGCTGATTCACTTATTTTAATAGTCGTTAGAACAAGAATCACTTTAAATATTCAGTTCTCAAAATTCAATTAAAAACCTATTCAACATAAACTATTTTCTTCTCTCAACGTGATGTAAAAAGCTATTAGAAATTAGATAATCGACAATAATGGTAACTCACAAAATACTGAACAAAACGGTTGCGAGTTGAAACAGATTTTATTTAAGAATGCAATATGCATTTGAAAATCCGGGAATACTTGATACTTCGGCAATAATTTAACTAAAAGTTTAACAGTATAATATTCTCTTTTAAGAATATATTCTGAAGTTTATTACGCTAAAGGAAACTATGCCCTGAAGAGCGAAGCTGAGTTTATGTCAGTCCGTCATCCAAAGGATATTGAAGATTTTCTCGAAGCATTTTATTCTGAGATTGACGTTTCGCCGAAGGACGTCGAGTATATTGAAGGACACGGCTCAGGTAACAACTTTATGGAAAAATCAACAGAACAGATTTCTTTTTATATTTTTTCAGGGTAACAAAATTTTTCATTTGACGTCGTAACGTTAAACGAAATATGAATCCACGTAAAATTAATTATTATTATAACATATTTTAAAAAGTAGGTCTTGGATTAAACATTATTTAACTGCTTCTGTATAAGCTACTGCTTATTTTTAACTTGATTACGAACTGGTTCTAATATATATTTTATCAACGTTAATATGAACGTAGTTAGTAATCGTAATTTTTAAGATAAATGTTAGTTAATGAAGAAGAATCAATTAAATACCTTTTTAAATGAATTCGAATTTAAACGGATTCGAAATTATTCTGAGGTCAATTCCAACTTTTTCTATAGCAAGTATATTGCCTTTTCTTGGTTGCTGAATTACGTTAATTATCTTTTTGTTTTCATTGCTTAAAGAGCAAAGTGCTGAACTTAAGATTTCTTTCCGGACACGGATATTTTATAAAAATTAGACAATTCTGTCACAAAATTGCAATAGGCTAAACTTTTTATTTAGTTACCCAAAAACGTCAATATTACAATCCCATAAATTTTATTGTCACAAAATTTAACTTGTGACCTGTGTTTTACATTTCAGGTTACTTACTGTATTAAAAAATACAGCTTCACTTTTATAAACTTTATGAAAATTCTGAAAATTAAATGAGATTTTGTATTCAAATCATTCGCATCGTTAAGTAAGAGGAGAAATAGAAACAAAACCCCTTTCATTTTATACTATTTACAGATAACAGAGTTCATCCTTGCCTTTATAATACTGTCTTCAAATATTGAAAGTGATATCTATGTAATTTTATCATACCTTCCAGCGAATGCCGAAGCAGACGGCAATGAACTCCAGGCTATTGGTAAAGTGTTTGCCAAAGACAGATCCATAAAGGTTGGCAGTGTCGTATCTAACATGGGCCATAGTGAGCCCGCATCTGGGGCTTGTGCTTTGACAAAGGTAATTTGAACAATTTTGATCTCTGAGTGTAAGTAGATAAGGATCTTTATATTTTGAGCATATTATCTTTCATCTCGATTGGGTATAAGATTCATGACGATATAATAGTATCTAATGAAAATTCCGTGGAAGTATTATGATGCAAAATAAAATAGATTATAATTTATACCTTATTAGAAGGTTAGATCATCATCAGCATATCATCCATTGGAAGTCCACTGCTGGATATAGGCCTCCTCAAGAAAGTGGAAACTGCCCATAATTACCGCGCTTGGCAAGCGTGGGAGAATACAGAACGTAACTTTTACGACGGGGATGCTGCTACCCTATGTTTTTAACAACATACAAGCCGAGCGGTGCCGGTATAAGAAAATAATACTTCTCCCTGTATGAACTCCCTCCAAATGACGTATGAGGTTCCGGATGGCGGCATATCCACCTGGAACAGCGTAGATCAAATGCAACAGATTAGTTACGTTCTGATGTTGCCACCCCGGCTAGCACCTAGCAATTGAACATTCTCTTGCTATATAATAATGCATGCAATTATACATGTTACAAAAATTATATAGTTCGTCATTTATGTAAACCTTACGCTACGTAGCATACTACGTTCAGTCAATACATAAACAGATAACCATTTAAGATTTGCTTTATGTTTCAACATAGAAATATCATCAAGCCGGTTACATTATGAATTGCTTACCTACTTGAATAATATATTTAGAGATTTTGTCTTTGTATTTTGAATAGGGAAGGATTGTTTTTAAACAAAATACTCAAAGTACTTAAACGAGTTCAATTACTATTTGTTAAAAAAAAATTACTTTAAATACGAATTCTTCTTAGAAACTATAAATTGAATAACAAATTATATTTTCTTTCTAACATCATTAACATATAATATATAAATACGTAAATTGTTAATATTTACGCGTTCACTACTCCCAATAAAACTTCATTCAGGAAAACCAATCTTGAGAACGGTTGCCGCAACCGAAAAAACAAATATAAAAAGTTAAATAAATCGCATTTTAAAGTCGTTAAAAGAAAAGTGCTTCTAATTTTACTGTGTGGATTGTTGTTTGGGTAAATATTTTATTATAAACGATGTTGTAGACTGTAAAAAATAGTTCTCCATTTACCTGATTCTGAGATAATAACTTAAAATAACGTTAATATATATATGTGTGTGTACTACTTAAGTGTCATTTAAAAGTCCAGCAATTATGGGCAAGATTCCCTCGTTCTTGGCTATGTTCAGAAATGAATGTTCTACGGCTATATATGATGATATAGATTTGATTGTTTTTTTAAACACCGTAATTATTGCAAGAAAAGACGGGCGCGATGTCGCAGACGGTACTGATCCTGTCTTGTGCGCGAAAGATCGTGGGTTTGATACCTACACTTAACTAATTATATAATAATATTTGTTTTTGTTCTGTGACCGGATGTGGAATTAAGTATTATTTTTGTGATTACTCTGTTGTCTGATGACCGGAACACAAGAGCTTTAACCAACTTATCTCGGCGTCAGTTCGATATAAATAATATCTATTTTAAAAATCTCTTTAATTTCAGGTTTGTTTAGCCTACCACAAGGGGGAGCTACCAGCCAACTTACACTACGCTGAGGCCCAAGATCACATATCTGCCGTGAAGAAGGGGAAAATCCAAGTACTCCAACAAAATACCCCATTCAACAGAGGCTTTACCGCGTTAAATAGCTTCTCGTATTCAGGGGCGAACATACATGTGCTACTTAAGGGGCATTATAAAAGGAAGGTAGGAATATTAAAGATCAACGTAATATTTAAATCGTTTATAAAATAGTTGATGGGCCCGATGGCGCATACGGTTGTGATTCTATCTTTTGCGCCAGGGTCGTGGGCACGATACCCATCCAGGGCAAATATTTATATGATGTAATTTTTATTACATTTATTATTATATTTTAAGTATTACATTTATGAATATTCTGCTGTCTGATGTCTGTTACACAAGTGCTTTGAGCGACCTACCCCTGAGTCAGGTCAATGTATGAGATGTTGTGTGTGTCTGTGTGTTTTTTTTCTAAATAAGTCATTTATTAACCTGACTCCGCGATTCTTCGATATAATTCACAGTTCATATTCGAAATGGTACAGCCGATAATAAATTCCTAAGCCAACTCACAATTAGGATATAGAAAATATCACATCGAAGTTTCCTAAAAATATTTCAAATCGTACTTTTTTCCTATTTTGGTAGGATCCTGAACGTTACAAATCCAGCCTCCCAAAAATCGTGTTGGCATCTGGAAGACAAGAAGACTGTGTTATGAAGATCTTCAATTTCTTGAAGGACCAACCCGTCGACCCTGAACAGATAGGATTACTTCATAGCATCCACGAGAACGAAATACCAGGGCACATGTGCCGCGGCTACATTCTTTTAGGTAATATGAACTGGTCTTTAAAATGTTAATATAAAGCTTGCCAGTACGCCGACCGATACTCTCCAAGATGATTGGTAATTAAGAAACCTTCTGGTATAAGTACTCGAAATAGCGTATCTCTAATGCAGCAGGGCGTTGTTAGGCAGCAGCACTCCCGTCCCAAAGTCACGCTTTGCAATTGTCACCACGCCTGCTCAGCCCAACAATTATACCAATGTCCTACTGTGGACGGTATACCTCGGCCAAGGATTATTACTATGAAATTTTGAAATATCTGTTTTAATTACATCGTTTTCTTATAGAACTGATAAGTAAGAGAATAAAAATATATCTCACCACCAAAAACAGAACTTCTGTTTATGCTAAATGTATTTTATCGAAGGATAATTGTAGTCGTGGTCCGAGAGTAATATGCTGTATTAACTGCTCGTGTTTGATCTTACAGACATTATTAACCGACTAATAAAATTTCGTGGACAAACAATGTCAATTTTAATATTTTCTTATAACCCATATTATCCATAATGAATTACATATGAGTATAATAATGAATTAAATATAAGAAATATCATTGAATAGCATCTAAATAGTACAAATTAAATTGCTATCCATTTTGTCATCATTATCATATCGGCCGCAGGACGTCCGCTGTATGAATTAAGATCAATAGGGTTTACTTCGTATCTACCGTATTGGGCAAGCGTAGTGGCAACCGCAGAGCATAGCTTTGCGACAAGGATACTGCTGCCTATCTCCGCTCCATTGTATTTTAGTTACGCCAGTAAGGACGGTTATATCGAAACTCGTCGGTTCGGGTACCTCAGTTTACCTTCTACTTAAGTAGATACTTACGAAAGTAGATACAGTCAGCTATTCTACTACGCCGGTATTATGCAGCAATCAATCTTATACAGACTAAAATTTGAAGCCACACCTTAAAGTGGGCCTTAAATAACTATTAAAATAATTTAATTAAATTTAATTAAAAAGTTCAGAATAAATACCTCTACAATAATTTAAAAAAAAATTCCAATAATTCAACTCGTTCCCATATCTCATTTATAAGAGTAAACTAATCAGGATGTACAAATCATTCAAGTCTTGTTCATTTTAGATACAAACGAAAAGAAGGAGACAGTGAATGTAGCTCAGCATGTTGAGCACTACTCTGGCATGGTCAGACCTATTTGGTTCGTATACAGCGGGATGGGATCCCAGTGGGCTACTATGGGTGCTGGTCTGATGCGCATACCAATTTTTGCAGCTGCTATTCAAAAGTAAGTAAAATAATAATTACAAGATGTTATAAAAAAAATATGAAAATGCTTAATAAGATCTTAATAAGATCTTTCATATAAGATTAAATTCTATAGACAATACTATATATTTATTACGCATTCATGTCTTTACCGGAAGAGTGATTGTAATAAAATCTTGCATGTGAATTAATTGAACCGTAAAAAAGCATGAAGGCTTCTTTTAATTTATAGAATGTTCGGGTATGAAGCAGTATAAAGTTGAGATAAGTAAGAAAGTAAAATACTGGCTAGATTCAATTCATATATGTATCGTTTTAATAGATTTAAATTAATTTGTTAATTATTTATGTGATTAAAAGGCTTCTTCCATTTTATATCTATTATATACTACTACTACTACTATAATTTCTAGAGTCCTATGGTTATTCTCGCCAATGAACAATTTGTCTCTTTTAAAGATCTATTTAAGCCAACATCGTCTTATTTATTTATATCTGTGACATATTTTTCAGATGCCACCGAGTGCTGGAGCCGAAAGGAATAAATATAATACAGATCCTTACCGATCCCGATAAGACAATCTACGACAATATCCTTCATTCGTTCGTTGGTATCGCCACAGTACAAATCGGCCTCACTGACATATTGAAAGAAATGGGAATTGTTCCTGATAACATTATTGGTATGCTTATACTTACATTTGACAACCCATACAAAAAAAACTTTTAACTTGACGGGTGTAATGGCGCATATGGTAATGTGTTTGATGTTCCATGAGTTTGATTCCAGGTCAAATATCTATGGGATGAAAATTAGTTTGTTCTGTGTTCTGGGTGTTAAAGTATAGATACAGTGCTTTCATGTATGAAATAACTCCGTGGACTGATATCCAAAACACGTCTGATTTGAGTTACTTATCACGGAGTCAGGTCAACATATAATATCTTAAATTAAATAAGGTATTTACTTATTACCCAAGTGGTTATCCTCCAGTTGATATGGCCATCAAACCTCACTTGACTTAAATTAGAATTATAGTAATCCTAACTTTTACTAAGTTAAAATATTACCTAAAGTCACCACATTGCCTAATGGATATTATGGAACAGATTTGAAAAGTTTTTTTGTACTTACTTTTTGTTCCATAGATTTTTATTTGAGTACGTGGTATTTACCTATAAATATTTGTCACACGAAGTAAAAATTGGTAGTATACCTTTCATTAATTATTTAATCAAAAGTGAATTTTGCTTAATAAAATACTAGCTGTGCCTGCGACTTCGTCCGCGTGGAATAGGTTTTTTGGGTACCTCACCTTTTTACTTTAACTTATATAAACTTTGAATGTCCTGTTTATTCATATCAAATCAATGGCCTGAAACATAAGTTTCAAGTTTCTAGCTCTAAAAATAGCAATTCTTCTATACAACTTTTCATCCTCCTTTTCGACCCCTTACTAGCCTCAAGGTCTTAATTGTCTGTGCCAGATTTCATTGAAATCGGTTGAGAGGTTGAAGCGGGAAAGTGTAACAGACAGATAGACAGACAGATAGAGTTACTTTCGCAGTTATAATATTAGTAGGGATTGATTAACCAATAAGTAAATAAATCTTACCAAGTGACACAACATTTGATGTCCATTTCTAAATATCTTTAGTCATTCTATTAAGCTAATGGTGATGAATGATGAGTTCGCATCCCCTTTTTTTATTAATGGAATGTTCATACTGACGCAGTTTGCTGCGTTGTTTTCGAGCATGCGTTAGCACTCATCGACCGTTTAAATAAAAGGGAAATTACATATACGCTTCGCCAACTCTATGCAGCGTACGTAGTGAAGTGCTATTGATTATTGTTAATTACGATAAACAAATGATCTCTTTGCGTTATTTTAATTACGACTAAGCTTTATCAATGCATAAACCTTTGTGTGTGTAAATAGAATTATATTTTAATATCTTATAAAATGTCTTAAGATTGCATATTGTGTATTCTATATACATTATATTTATAATTTACCGCAGGTTTACTTTACTTTATATGAATTAACATGCATATTCACTTCCTTCGGAAGTCTTTCAGGAATTTTCTAAACAATTTAACACAAATTTCCATGATTTGTTTGCCTAACCCGCGTAAAATATTGTTAACTCTTCACCAAACCATTACTCTTCACCGCAGGTCACAGCGTCGGTGAATTGGGTTGTGCGTATGCTGATGGATGCTTTACAGCTGAAGAAATGATCTTATCAGCATACAGCCGTGGCCTGGTCTCCGTGAAAACCCCCTTTATCAAAGGATCTATGGCTGCTGTTGGACTTGGATATAAAACCGTAAGTAAAAGATGGGTACTGGAAGAGTAGAATAACACCACCTAATGTACCAGGTGTGAATAAAGAGGCGACTGAGGTATTGGTACCAAAAGAATAAAATCCTGAAATACGATGTAGAGACCTCATATAAAGGTCATATGCATTGGTACCTCTCTTTCACCTTTTTACTACCGAATCTTTACCGAGTCTTTGCATTATTGTGTTCTGAGCAAGGCAGTGATGCGTTGCAATTATGTATAACTTATTTTTATTTTCTGGGGTAAGTAAAATACTTAATCATGTCATGTTTAACCATATAATAATAATGGATACATAAACTATGAAAGATTAGCAACTATTAATGGGTTAATTTATAATAAAAGTACAGTTTGAGCACACATATCAGAATGTTTTTGAAAAAGAAACAGTTAAATTCCAAATTTCATCATATTTTATCATATCGGGTGTCAATACCTTACCTGTTCCGATTTCGAAAGGTGAGACATTACTTAAGGTATTAGTTACAAACTGTTACATACCAATTTTAAAGTTTATCGTGTCTCGTTACAATAAAGAGGTATGATATCCTTCGGTAACGATTTTTTCCACTCGTCAGTGATGCTAGCTTACTAGCGTCTATTTACCAGTAACTATTTAACATTGGGCATAAATATGTTTGCTAATATAATTTTACAAAAGATCTGCACAGCGGATAAGCTAATATAAAAAAAAAACATTTTTTATAGGTTCTACCTATGTGTCCACCTGAGATTCAAGTTGCATGCCACAACAGTGCAGAGTCATCAACGATATCAGGACCAGCAGAAATTATGAAAGACTTTGTCGCAAAGTTAACAGAGAAGAGTGTTTTCGCTAAAGAAGTGCCATGTTCGAACATCGCTTACCATTCAAGATATATAGCAGATGCCGGTAAGAGACATTATATTTGTTTTAAGCCAGTTCGACTCAAAAACTGTGCTAAAAAATCTTTTTTAAAAGTTAAAAATATACACATATAGTCTTCTTTCCATAATGAGTTGTAGACGCTGATAGTTGCACTTTACTTTTAGTTCAGAGATTGTGGGAATTACCTTTATAAACAGTTTTATATTACTTTTGAACCTGATATTTTAACAATTATAATCTAAAACCATTCATCATGATTGTTGCCTAATCTATATCTACAGGCCATGACGACTTAAGACTTGATGAGACAATCGGTGATATCATAATGAATGTAACGTAAAGGTCAGCCTTTATCGCATTTAACATAATTCTCATTATATTATCTATAGAACAAAAGACATGGGCTTTCGAAAAAGGTTTCCAATAGGACCAATAGTAGACAGTCTACATCCACCGCGGTAGGGCAGTTCTGGTCAGATCGGCTGTCAAATTTTTGTTCGTATTAAAAATTAAATTAAAATCATTTTCTAATACTTTAAGTTAAAATGTACCAATATTATACAGCAAATTGAGTAATCGTAAACTAAAATAACATATACGTAGAGTCTACAGATTTATTCATCATTTTATTTATGTATATAAATGTTTTCATACTATATCAATAAATATGTTATTGTTACATAGTATGGATGCTGGCAAACTGATTGGCAGTCTAATGGTCTCTATCCTCCTCTAGTTGATTTATTATTCAGCGGCGCAATATAGCAAGAAAGACTGTCGAATAGGACTTGTAATCTAACAACAAACAAATAACATACAGCATTCATTGTATGGATATACCATTTGAAATATAAAGTAATATAAAGTGGAAGCAAAGAGACGGTATCTTATTGTTAGAGCTACTGGAAAACCCTTAAACAAATAATATATTACTAACTAGAGGTACTTACAATGATTATCTATAACTCTTATCAATTTCTACCGCCGAACACGTGACTAAATATCTCTATATATCCAGTTTACCAATGCACTCGTGAGAGCCAATGACGCTTACTATCACGAATTTTCACAGTAAACTTTTTAATAACGTATATATATAAGATGAGGTACCTGGTATCCTACCAGGTTCAGTAGTTAGAATATCGGTAGAGTAGAAAAGTATCTCTCTTTGTATCAGGTGACGAAGATAGATCACACCAACGGATATCAGTAAATTTATCCTCACTGGCGTAGCTCTAATACAGTGAAGCTAATCAGCAGCTTCGTGGTTGCAAGGCTATGTGATTGCCAGCACGCTAAACTATTGGTGGTCGTCCTATGGCTTCTTCATCATCATCATATGATGATGAAGAACCAATATATATATACTTTGGATAGACATACTGGTTCCAGTTATTAATTTAATGTTGAAAACTCTTTCCAAGGCCCATCTTTGCTGAAGTACTTGGGAGAAGTTATCAAAGAACCCAAAGAACGAAGTGCTAAGTGGGTTTCAACTTCCGTTCCTCAGAACGAATGGGATACATCGAAAGCCAAATATTCCTCGGCTGAATATCACACGAACAATTTGCTGGTGAGTATAATGGCTTTTCAAGAAGTTTAACAAAAATGTTCAGTTAGAAATCTTGCATATTTAAATCTTTAGTCAAATATGTAATTTATAATAATAATAATTTTACATAACTAGCATATATAATAAAATAAATATAATAAATAGCATAAGTAGCACTTGTGTTGCAGATATCGGACTAAAGATGAATTAAAAATATATACCTTAAATAAAAATTAACTTCCAGACACAGAACCACAAATGCTTATCATTTTAATGTTTGTCCTAATTGAGAATTGAAGCGTATGATAGGAATATAACCAAACGTGTCATAGTGCCCATAATAATAACACGATATCGTATATAGCTGTCATTACTTTTAATTTTCCAGAACTCGGTATTGTTCGAAGAGACGGCGAAATTGATCCCAGAGAATGCTATCGTAATTGAAATAGCTCCCCACGGCCTTCTACAAGCAATCCTGAAGCGTTCTTTAGAAACATGCACCCATATACCTTTGACTAGAAGGGCGAACCAAGATCCTGTGAAATACTTGTTGGAAGCTGTTGGAAAGTGAGATAAAATTTTGTCATCATCTATATATATAAAATCAAATGCTGACTGACTGACTGGCATATCTTATCAGAGCCGCATATATTATAAGAGGTAGAAACCTAAAAATTTGCAGAGATTTCAATCATGACGAAAGGGGGGCACTAAGAAAGGGTTTTTGAAAATTCACCCCTTCAAAGAGTAAATAAGGGGTGTAAACATAATATGAAACTGCAATTTTATTTAATTGAAATTAGGTTTTTCATTTAATGTCAAGAAACATATTGAACATTTTTTTTAATAATCCCTCAAGAGGGTAAAAAGGGGGTGCAAGATTAGTATGAAATTTTTTAAACTTAACGCGGGTATTACCGTGTTAAGCTATAATACTAGAGGACAGGAACGCTATAAGGAAACCTGTTACCGGGTCACATTATTTCAGTAATTTTGATATTTAAAAAATAAGATATTTAGAATTGTAAATGTATTGAACCAATCCAAGAATGATGTGTGTGATCCTACAAAAGTGATCTACTTTTGTAGGTTCTATTCCAGCACCCCTATACAATAAATGGCCTCCCATGAGTTAGATTAAATTTCAGACAGGAAGACCAATCATGCTTAAAATTGAGCCTTATATTTTGGATAGACGTAATTTCAAGTATTTTTTTTATTATATTGACAACATACAATTGTTGAATATTAATCTAATCTTCAACTTAGGTATATATTTTTTTTTGTCATAAGTCATTATTCTTTCATGAGATTTTAAAAAAAGGTTTTTTTGCCTTATACACTTAAATAGAGTAATATAGGTTACACGATCCAGTCTATCGCTACTCTAATTACAAATCTGAAGTTAGGAAAATGGCCTGTTTTTATAAACATGAAAGCCCTGTTTACTTAATGTTCCAGCTAATTTTAGAGGAATAATCCTACGCTCATATAAAACATCAAAGCTAAATTAAATGGTTTATTCGTTGGTCGATGGAAAAAAATGATTTTTCCTTATTATATTTACTGGGGTAAACTAACATCTGATTTATTTGTGTTACTACTAGGTTGTACATAGCTGGTTTGAATCCGAGAGTGGACGCGTTGTACCCAAAGATCAAGTACCCGGTCTCTACTGAGACGCCACTTCTATCGCACTTTGTTGGCTGGGAGCATAGTGAAAACTGGTAAGAAATAATCTTAACAATAACTAAGCGATTAAAACAAACAGAAATTTTGATAATAATACCTAAAATCGCAAATTTTCTTTATCGTTATTCTAAAAAATAGACCTTAAGACACACATAATAAGTTTGTGTTTCTATCCATGAAACATCTTGTCTTATTCTCATATTTTGTTTCTGTAGGCCCGAAGCAAGGTATAACACTAAAGACAAAGTAATTGCCACCAGTCGCACCTTTGTAATGTCCATTCACGATGACGACCACAAATATTTAAAAGGACATATCAGAGACGGTAAGTTCATCATCATTAATCAAGATTCTATCATATAAAACAGTCTCACAGATCAAAACTTTAGCATATTTAACATAGCTTAATGACCTTTATGCGTAAAGCGAATTTATACGTACCTACCTACTTATTAATGAAATTGTGCAATCGGATGAACGTGAAATTTGACCCAATTATAGTTAGTATTAAAAAGAAGTGAATAAAGCTAGTTGTATTCAAAATGGATTCATGATATGTAAATAAATTCATTACAATGAATATTACACATATTACTGTTAGAATGACATACAAAATTCTTAAATGAAGTATTACTTACCATTAGGCTTGTAAGTTAGCTTAATAGCCTTATTTATTATAAATACTGAATACGTATATGCTAATGTTAATGACAATAACGAGAAATTAAAAAAGTTTTCAAAAAATACTGAGTTTTGGTCGAATTTCAAACACCGAGCGACCACTGGTTTTATAATGTAATAAATACGCTCCATAAACTTTTTACTTTTAATTTGTTATTTTGAAATTATAAAAAGACACCTTATAATTTATATGTAGGTACCTATTTGAAATAGTGTATTAATTTAAGATTTTCTTTCAGGTGTCAACGTATTTCCTGAATCTGGCCTTATTCTACTTGTATGGGAAACATTGGCCATGTACATGAATGTTAACTTTCTTTCACAGCCTGTGGCCTTTTCGAATATTACTTTCCACTCTGAAGCAGTTATTCAGAAAGAGAAACCACTAAGACTTCATGTTATGATTTATAAAGGGAATAATTATTTTGAGGTAATTTATTTATTGATCGTAACAAACGTAAAAAAACTATGACGATATAAATGACATTTGCAGTAATTATTAATCGGTTTACTATTATTAATTTGCAATTGAATACAAAAAAATATAAATGTATCAAATTTTTTATTTACCCAAATAAGGAACTAGAAGCCATCTTAATATAAATGGGGAAAAAATAGAACTTGTTAATTCTACCGTATTTCTGGGCATCACTTAAGATTCTAAATTACAATTGAGTTCCCACATATACTCTCTCATGGAAGTTTAGTTCAGCCGCATATGCAATTTGGAAAGTACATTAAATGACAGGCAAAGATACTGCTCGTCTGATATACTTTAGTTACTTTCATTGTATAATGTCTTACAGGCTTCTTTTGTGGAATAAAGCAGCTGTTTTTGATGTAATATTTATGTTACAAAAAAGAACCGTAAGATCAATTTATAATGTAGGTTCTGAAGAATCTCTTATATATAATAAATAAATAATTTTTGAAAGAGATATCTTTGCGCACCAGAATATAACTTTATTTCAAAAATTTAGTGATAACCACTTTCTAAACAAAAAATATAAGAATAAAGTTTTAATACCCAAATACAGATAAAAAAGTGTTCAAATCATTTATGGGATAAAGTATACTATAATAAAATTCCAAGAGACGTCCAAACTTTGCCTCTTGGTAAGGTCTTTTTTTAGTGCTACATTGCATTGTGCAGAGAACGCATAGATGTTGTAATTTAAATAATCTATTTTTGTTTAGTTTCTTGAGTTATTCATGCTCGCTTAAATGTATATATGGGAGTAGCGTCGTGTGGCGGATCATCCCATTTCCTCGAATATAGAATGGTCGAGTAGAATGACGGCTAGCATATGTGTTTTACTCGTAAACGGGTGCTTTCTGTGGAGGCTGGTCTCCTCAGGTTCACTATTCTTGGTATCAATAATAAATTAGATGTATTTTTTTTACTATTCAAACGTGCGTTAGATTATGCCCTAATGAATTCAAAATATTTTGAATTTGATTTAAACTCTTATTATTTAAATATTTATATTTCGTATCCAAAAAACCTGAACTCATTTTATTGATGGTGATTCCTTAAGTCATTATTGGATGAGTTGTAGATACGAGGCCAGATCGTTAGAGAGCCACAGTACTTTAAAAAAGTTTCTCCGTAAAGTGTTTTAGCGAGACATTTTTATGTAAAAATAATAGTGTTTGAAAATGTATGTCTTGTCTTGTAATATATCATTGGTTATTTTGTGGTTACATTATTTAAAATGTGATACGGTTATGTAGGAGTTATGCCATTACCCATTGCTTCTTTCAGGCATTTTTAAAATTAGACAGCATACGGTCTCCGTAATAGTAAACGTACTCTTGTCGTTGAACGTCTTGTCATATTTTCGCAGTAATTTCATAACCACTATTATCTTAAGTAAAATATTATTAAGTTGATTGACATTCCCTGATGTTGATAAATAAATATACTTTATTTACATTATTAAATAAATATACATTTACTTTAATAAATATACATTTAGGTGAGCTGTGATTCTACGCAAATAGCAAGTGGCACAATTCTGCCAGTCAAAAACTCAGAAATAAACTTACGCCAGGTAGACCAAACAAAATCTGATGAGTCGAACATTATCTTAAATAAAGAAGACTATTACAAGTTCATGCATTTGCGGGGATATGACTACAAGTGAGTATATTTATTTATGAAAGACATAATTTGGACTGTCATTGATCATAAATTAATGTGGCCATATAAAGATCATCACCGTCATATCAGCCCGTCATATAAAACATCCATTGCTAGATATAGGCATTTCTAAGACTCCCCCAGTGGTATGTTTTGCTCATAATTGCACTGCGGTATAGTGGCAAACGTAAAGGTTGCTGCCCTTCCCAATTCTGTCATATTTGAGCTACCCGGTTTTGGGAAAATAAACTGCCACCTGTCGGTTCCTCAGTCGTTTCTTCCGACATCTGTTACAGGGGAAGGTTCTATTCTACACGACCGATATCCTACGGAAATTGAGGTCTTAATGAGTATGAGCTTTGTAAATTGTATATTCAAGCTTTATAGACCTAAAGATTGAAGTAAAAGGTCATAGTAGCGATGATGTATTATGTATATATACCATAAGGTGATGTTATGGTGTTTCATTTAATCATTATTTCACAGAGATAGCTTCCAAAGTATCGAATCTACTAATGCCGATCGGTCAGAAGCTACTATCCGCTGGAGTGACGAGTGGATCACCTATTTGGACGCACTTCTTCAATTCACTACATTTGCCAGGGACTATGATGGAATGGCAACACCGAAATTGATTAAAAGTTTAATGATTGATACTGATAAACATATGACTCTACAAGGAGATGAGCATCATAAAGCACAATTTTATCATTATTATGGCATAACAAGGTAAAATGTATCGAAGGATTGAAGATATTACACAAGCAGCTTATATAATTATATTATATTATAAGCACTATACTTTAATTTACCTTGCCAATTTTTTTTTTCAATTTAGATGTGGTGGTGTAGAAATCAATCAGTTAGAATTTAACTACAAATCAGTGAAAGAAGAGGTTCCAGATGCTCTGCATACACAGACATTTATTCCGCATTTCCTCATGGGGAAAGTAGATGTGAGTCAATTTTCATCTTGTATCTTGAAAAAATTTGGTTAAAATTAAAAATTTCATTATCGTCATACGAGCTGTAGGATATGCGCACGCTTCAAACGATCTCCCTTTAAATTTTACTATTTATTTACTACTATTTACTACCCATTGTCTAATTAGTTTGCACTCGAAGATATTACCTATTCTTATATTTTTCTAATAATTTTACGTAAAAAAATAAAACGTCTATATTTTAATTGCAGATAAATGCAGCTCTTCAAATCAACCTTCAAGTAGTCGTTGAAAATATAAGAGAAGAAGAAATAAAAGTCACAGATATGCTTACAAACTCAAGTTCAGATGTATCTGAACTGTTTCAAGCAGTAACAGATTCTTCTGGAGTCGATGTAAAATTTGACAAAATATACCCAGAGACTATCCAGCTTGATACTCTTGTCTCAAAACAAAATGCTCTAGCAAAGACAAACTTGTTCATAGTTGACAATCTACTTAGCGATGATAAAGTAAGTAGCGAAGAAATGAACATTGTGATTATTTACCATCCTGGCAGTAATAAAAAAAGTTTTGTTATAAATTGCCAAGTTATCTTTAAAAAATAGACCAAACAAATAAACTGCAATATTTCATGGCTCAGTTATTGACATATTCATACTATGAATCAAAAACACAATAGTTTATTCAATATATTTTTGCTAGCCATAGGCTATGCAATTTAATTTATACAGAAAAACGCCAAAATGTTCTGTTTTTGCAATACGCGGAATAATAGACCTATATTTTATTTCAGAAAATGAATCTGTTACATGGACTACTGGCAAGAAACTCATTTGTTTTAACACTCGAAGAGAACACGTCTAAAACCCACTCAGAATATAAATTATTCCACGTGATCACAGCAATGTCTGTTCATAAGCAAGTCATGGTATTACTCAAAAAAGCAAATTCTCAAGACGATAATGTGACATACATACCTATTACGCATGATAAGAAATTTTCTTGGGTGTCAAGGGTCCAAGTGGAATTGCAAAAGACAAGACAAATCGTGTTGGTTTCTGAAAAGCAACCTCATTGCGGGCTTATAGGTACGTATACGGCTAATGGAGTGTTATTGCGCTGAAGTGACAGATAGTTATGACGTAATCGATTGCATATGCTAAGCAACACTTGCAGCTATTTGAGTCTGATGGGTCATGATGTATGGAGTTACTTGGAGCAATGCATATTGTTGTTTGGTTAGTTAATGGGCGTAACACTCAAGATAGTGATATCGAACTAAATGTTTGAGCCAGGGTTTGCTCTCTCAAAAATAAACTTGTCAGCAATGATCATCAAGCTTAAACGGCCTTAAAATTTATTTATATTTTTATTTTGTTGGTAACCAAAACGTTGATTACGTCGCTCGCTGAAGAACTCACACTCCTCTTTACATTGGTAGTTGCAAATTAAAAATAATTCCTTATATGTGATAACATCTTTATCTTAACATTCATCTACAGATTAAAATTATCAAATTCGCAGGTTTAGTCAGAAAACTAAGGAAGGAATACGGCACGAAAATTGGTTTAGTAGTAGTAGACGATAATCAGGCGCCATCTTTCCACCCTGATAATGCTGTGTACAAAAGCCAACTGAAAAAGAAATTAATATTGAACGTTCTGAAGAAGGTAATATATCGGGCGATGATATTGAAAGAGTTTTTCTAGGAACAAATGACGACCGATTGATGTGAATGCTGAAAATGCTCCACCCCATTCAAGTAGCCCCAAACTTTAAGTACTTAAAACTAGTTACAAATGTTTAAAGGGTTTTATTTATATCCTGTATGTTATTACTAAATAATGTCGAAGTTAAAATATTATACATTTTTTTAGGGATTAAGTACCTATAATCGTATGATATATTCATATATAGTCAATTAATTCAATTTTGTACTTGAAAGTTTTTAGTGGACATCAAATTTTTTTTTTATAATATGAAAAGGTCATTACGGATCAAAAATTTGTAGCGACCTGGTTCGGAAAGACACGGATAAATGGTTGCAAAGCACATTGTGTTGTTTCTATACTTAAATTATTTAAATAATTAAACAGTTCTTGTCCTATTTCAATGCTCAAAATCGTTTTTTCTTAGGTTTAAATAGGTCTCGTCTGTTTTATCAATTAGTTCGAGTCAGATATTTTTTTTTGTGCAACGCTACATATAAATGAAATATAAAAATGGACGACCTCCTAACTCCTGCATAGAATCAACAATAGTATATAACCTCAGCGTTTTAATACTTTAAGAAAATTTTCTAGTACATGATTATAAATATAATATTATTAAGTTGTATTTATAGATTTTATGACGTATTAAGTAACTTTATTGTTTGTTTATAGTTTCACAAAACCTTTTTCATTATTGTGTTAAATTTGCTAATGTTATTTGGATATTAATTATCGTTAAAACTTTGTGTCAGATTTATATTAACACTAAGCTTGGGCTTTATGTAAGCTACAAGTATTTTTGATGAATAAACATATACTGAGAAAGTACAGTCAGATATCAGTCGGTATACGTTCTTCCGCTTCTCTCTAGAGCGGTGGGCATTCATAAAGGGTTTTCTAACTTTAACAATAGCAATGCATGTAAAAGTGAAAGCTGTTTTATGATTCTGAACACTTATTAAATGTTATGTTACTACCAGGGTGTATGGGGAGGATACTACTATTTGCCGAGCGACAAACCGGCTACATTAGAACATGCCACACTGACCTGTATCATTCCGGGTGACCTTGACAGTTTAGCGTGGACTGAAACTCCTCCTTCAGCACCTTCTAATATGAAAGTACAGGTAAATATAATAATAAGCTAAAGGGTATGCTGTACGAATCTACTTTTGCTATATTGAAGATTTTTTCAGTGTTAAATAGTTATTAAGGAGAGCTATTGAACATTTATGCTCCAATAAGTAATTATGTTGTCGCGTCTAAAAAATGTCCACCCATGCCAAGTCGCTATTTGTTTATATTTAATACAACTTCTATATAAATTTTAGTTTTCTACAAATTATAATATTAGCGCAATGCAAGATGTTACTTACGAAAATAGAATCACACTAGTAAAAAACCTTATTCAAAATAACTCAAAGTAGTAATTTAAATGTGTAGTTTTGTTCAGTTAAAATAAAAAAAGAGTGATCTAAGCACTGTAAGGTTATTTTATCTAATGTGTCTTTTTATTTTGACTTCACTTATCCAATACAAGCTTAGTTTAAATAATATGGTCTAATTTCTAATAAAATACTTATATACAAATTTGAACTGTTCCTATTTAAAATATTATTTTAATAAAAATCGGTTTTATATGCCATGTTATTATGTTGAAGAATATATAAATAATTTTAAATACCTTAATGCCTACCTTTTTATTAGAAGTTAGCTTTGAAGTATATATGTAAGTCATGCATAATAACAATTACTATAATCCCAATAGGTACACTACGCCGGTTTGACATTAAAAGATGTGCAAAAAGCGGTAGGTCAATGCTTGGAGGATGGGAAACGATTTGGAATGGACTACAGTGGACTAAATAGCAGGTAAGATAAAATTGAACATGTGCCAGCAAATTATTGACTTTACAACACTTGCTAGCTTTTGATTATTGTTCCTCATTTAAAGTTAATTAAAAAGAAAAATGAAACCCTTATAGGATCGCTTTGTGTTCAGAATCTTTTTATCAGAAAATATAATTAAATTGTAAAGTCTGCGATTCCTTGAAGCTGTTCAAGCAATCTTTAAAAATCAAAGTCAACGTAATCCAACTAAAAGACGGTTCTTGAGAATTATTTTCTAACACGCTTTCGTATGAAAATCATAAGGCCGTGTGTGTTGGCACCTCACTCTCACTAATTTTTACTACTTAACAGCAGTGTTTGCATTGCTCTGTTCTACTTTAAAGAGAGAGAGGGGCTGTGAGATTACTAGGTGATGTGATGTACCATATTCATGTTACGTCACTGATATCCATGTAATATGATATAGCCATATGAGCGTCTTTAGGCTCCGGTGACGCTTACTATAATGCGGACCATATACACATTTGTCGATTTAAGTCATATAAAAATACCCCGAAAGCATGAAATTTTACAAAAAAAGATTAATATCATATTTATAGGAAAAATCAAAAATGTATTCGTTATTTCATCAGACACTACTACAAAAACTACAAATTTATCTTTAATATCCAAATTATACCTTCAAATACAATAATGAATGACTAGCCCGATGGACGGGATATAAGTGATCCTGTCTTGTGCGCCAAGGATCGTGGGTTCGATTCCCACCCAGAGCAAATATTTGTATGATAATATTTGTGTTTGTTCTATTACTGAGTGTCGAATATAGGTATGTATTTAAAGAGTATATTTGTTAATCATTTGGCGTCCGTAACATAAGTGCTTTAAGCGACTTACCACGGAGTCAAGTAATTGTATGAGATGTTTTGGAATGAAAAAAATACAAAAATAATATTAATATTGTAATTATATTACACAGAGTAAACAGAAAGAGATTTCAGAGGGCAAAACTTATTCGCACTTCTCCGGCATCTTTTTCAATGACACACTAAAAAGCAATATTGAGAAATCAAAATTGAATGTTAATATAACTTTTTAAAAATAAGCTCCAATATTTTAATTCATCGGACTTTATTTCTTGCCAGGGGTGAAAGAGTTATGGGGATTCTTGAATCAGGCACAACTACGAATACAGTTGAAGCAGACCAGGATTTGCTGTGGCCCGTGCCAGAACACTGGACCTTGGAAGAAGCCGCGACTGTACCCTTAGCGTATGCCAACGCCTATTACTGTTTGGTAAGCATTTACAGCGGTCACTCACTATATTTTCAAAAAACCGGGTGTATCCTTCTGGAACATTAGATGGTTACAAAGTAAAGTATTAAAAGTCAAAAACTCTACTATATAGGAGTGCAATTTCAAGTATATTCTTTGCGTTATGTAGTTATTATTTCTTAAATATATAAATTCACAAAAATTAGAATACATAGTTGTACTGTGCTAACGAACATTTACGTGAGAGAAAACAAATATAATTTTAAATAGTTATCGAGAAAATTTTAAAATTGAAACAGGTGATTTCGTTTATTTATAGGAAAGCATGTTTACAAAAACTAATTGCATCTGCCTATGTATTTCGATGGTACATTGGTACTTTTTCTACGGGTTAGAAATATTTTAGTAAGAGTGTCACTTTCGATTAATTATTTGCCAAATACGTTGTAACTTTTAATTTTTTTAAAGTATTTAAACTTACCTATTTTGAGGACTCAAAACAGTAATAAAATTATATGTACTTTTGCAGACATAACACCTAGGCACCATCGACGTTTTTGTGATAAAAACTGTCTTTGAGTAATTAAATACTATCTACAATCTATAGAGATTGATGGCATAGGCCAGATTTCACCAGGATCTGTTCTGCTATCTGCCATGAAAGAGTTTACATTTACACATACAAACTCACGAGCTTTCGTGTTCATATCATAAATATACAATACACAGACAAGCAATAAAAAAAATATGTTGTTATAAAAAAATACGTTTTAAATACTTACGTAACAACAAGAACAGATTTCACAAGTCGTAGGTTGTTAGTAGTTGAAGTATAGGCAAATAACTTACTTTCCACTCGGACTTTCTCCGCATAAACGCCACTTCAATTCATATTATATTTAGTGAGTCGTAGAGATTTTCCGAGGTCATAATCCACTAATGTTTTTATCTAAGGTTCATACTATTACTTTGACAGATGCTATTGATCCTATCTTATGTGCCTAGAGTCGTGGGTTCGATGGGTGGGTGGGGACCCAGGACAAATGATTATATGATGATATTAGTGTTTGTTCTGTACCTGGGTGTTTAAAATATTATGTATTTAAGTATTATATTTGTAATTCCTCTATTGTCTGATGTCAGTAACAAAAGTGCTTTAAGCGACTTACCACGTAATCAGGTTAATATATGAAATGTGTGAATTTACCTTTTTTACTATGTTAAATTTCATTACAATCAGTTCACCGGTTAATGCATGAAGGAGCAACAAACATATATTTAGAAATACTTATTATCGCAAACGTTTTCTTCATTATTCTGTCAGCCGTAAACCGTTCATTGTTGGATATAGGCTTCTCCAATTCATCTTCAATAGGACCGGTTGTACGCGGGCTATTTCAAGCGCGAGCCTGCGGTTTTAGTCATATCGTCTGTCCACCGTCCACCGTCTGACAAATATTAATACAGATATTAATTTCACACAACATCTGATATATTGACATTACTACTTTAAATAAGTAGCACTTGTGCAGATATCAGGCAACAAAAGTATCACAAATATAAAAATTTAATATTTTAACACAGTATAAACACAAATGTCTATAATATTAATAGCCTGGCCCCTATGGATCCAATCCATTTGTACCACCGGGCTGGAAATAAACATTTTAAAATTAAGCAGGATTTTTTATTCTAGATGATTAAAGCAAGTTTCAAGCGTGACTACGTAAATAAAAAAGTGTTTGTGTGTGGTGGTGCTGGCGCTTTGGGGCAAGCTGTAATATCCATATGCTTAGCTGAGAACTGCGAAGTATACACTGCGGTTAGCGATGTCAGGAAGAAGAAATTCCTGATGAAACTGTTTCCAAAATTGGATGGTGAGCATAAAATTTTTGATACAACCACTTTGTATCTTAAAAGCGGTGCTTTATCGAAACCGTAAATGAACGGTAGAATAAAAATATATACTAATTTTTAAAAGCTATAAGGATGTTTTAATGTCTTATTATAAGTATTGAACGCTTAAATATAAGAATATACATATTGTCAAAATCCTTAATATGTTTACATAAGATCACTCTTATCATAATTTTCTAGTACGACATTTTGTACCTATAGAAGGGTTCTTATGAAACATGCAATGTTAACAAAGTTATCAAATAAGAACCTAATAACCAATACGTCAACATCGCTCAACTTACTTAATTTTCCTTATCTGTTAAATATTTAAATAAGAATAAATTACATGATTTCTCATAAAGCACTTGAAATATAACACTATTCAATCATCAAATTAACACACATAATGTTAATTACTAGTTAAAAAATTGTTTAGTGTATTCAGAAATGACAAAATGATGTTGAGTAAATTACATGTTTTTCGAAAGAAATTGTTATCCAACGAAAATGTATAGGTTATAGAATCAATGTACGGTATATTAAACATGGCAAGATTATTTTTCTAATAAATTTCTAGTTCTTTTATACATTGAGAAGCCCAATAGTAATCACATTGGGTCCAATCCCCCCCCAAAGCAAATATTTATATGATCTTTATGTGTCATTGTTCTGGGTGATAAATATATATTTAAATATATATTTGCACTTCTTCTGTTATTTGAAGTCTGTAATACAAGTGATTTAAGCGACCTATTTTGTGCCATGTAAATTTTTAGAAATAGTGTGAGTGAATTAAACAATTAAATGTTCTTATTGTTCACAGAAAATAATATCGGTAATTCAGGAGATGATAGTTTCGCTGACATGGTGAAAATGAACACAAATGGAAAGAGATGCGATTTTGTGATCAATTGTGCTAGTGGATCCTTACGTCTGGTTAGTATATAATGGATATTATTGATGAGCCGTGGACTACCGATAGTAGAATAGTACCTCAGTACCCGGTTGTCGTGAGACGCAGACCATATAGATAAAGCAGAGGAGATCAACTCAACAAGTTTAACGTAAAATAAACAAAATTAACTACAGGATAGCGCAGATTCCATGGCGCATACAATAAATCCTATGAGAAGTCTCTTGGGTAAACAAGGTTACCAGCAGAGCAGCAGCAAATACACCTGGATTGGGGTAGTCAGCAGCATCCATGTAGCAAGGCTAAACTTTGCATATGCAATCACACATGTCCAGCGCGGCAATTATTGGCAAAAAACATTTTAAGCGAGGCGTATGTCTAACATACATTTGGACTAATATGATGTTTGATTTAATAAAAAAGACTTGATATTCAAACATTATTGATATTAAAAACACGTTGCAGAACGTCTATTGTATTGTTCAAGTTGTTTCCAATAAGATGGGTCGCATGAGGCCCGCATCCAACGCGATCCTATAGTTCTCCTACTGCGCTCGTACGTGGTCTCTATAGTAGAACTTTACAACTCCATCGTCCATCAGTTCTGCGTACTAAGTACCCTGCCCACTGCTACCTGACCTTGCCAATCCGCGGTTCTATATCGGTGAAGTTGGTTCTTTTACGGATCTCCTTTCTGATTTAATTGTGCAAAGAGACGCCGAGCTTTGCCGTCTCCTCAGCTCGTTGGGCTATTATTAGTTGGCTAGTGACGCCAATAGTTATAGACCACTATTCGCTACCGTGTGTCATCGCTGTTAACACACATTGATCGAAATCTTTTGACTTGCGACACTGAAGTATGAGGTATTTTTGATATATTAAAAAAATGTTGTTATATTTATTAATAAAATATACGTTTTAGGCTACAGCGAAATGTGCCGGCTGGGAGTCCGTTTTCTTGGACACAAGCAAGTTTGATATGGAGAAAAATTGTGATTTCGGCATGTTCTTTTTGTATGAGGAGAAGAATTACGTTTCTGTTGATCTATCCAATATATTTAAACCAGAAAACATTGCGGATAAAAGGGTAACTATATTATACTGTAACAATAATTTCTTCGATCATATCAGAGATTTCAGCGAGGGATCATATATTCAAGTACAATTAAGAAAAAATATATTTTACATTCACATGCGAAAATAATATTTTCGAGTATATTGCCTCAAAATAAAGCGTTTAATTAAAAGAAATAACCAAAAGAACGAATATCTAACCTCTACAAATATCTCGTAAATTATATCAATAGAACATTTTCAACTTTCACTTTTCACTCTACCTTCGAGAACAATCTTCAATTGCTGCAGAATTACTGGAACCATTTGTCGACAGATAACAAAACTCAGAACAATTTATCACAAACCAGAGCCAAACGATCGTTACACAAAACCATCTTTAAGTACTGAGGACAATTGTTTATTGCAGCCACACAAGTATATATATACATCTATGTATTGTGTTCAAATACGCATCACAAATTAGAGGAGCGCGTTTGGTGTCATACATAAGCTTCTCAGAAATAATTGTGTTTACATAAACTAGTCTAGACGATGCAAATACTAGAATAGAAACAAATTATATCAATAGGTTGTAGCGTAAATTGAAAGACAAATTAAGCAAAGATACGAAAAGCTAACATACAGCGGTATGAGTGCGTTTTGTTAAATCTAATTACTTTCTTAAGAAAATCATATGACATTAACTTGTAACGTTAAAATCTGTGAATATCAATTCTTGTCTCCAGTATCTCATATCACATCATTACGGAAATATATAGTAAAAATATCGATAAGCCTTTTTTTGGGGTATGTATAGAAGAAATTACTGCAGTAAGTGCGACTAGTTAACATAATTAATCGCGTATAGCACAAAAAATTGGTGCTAAATACATAATAAATCATGATAGAGGGGTATGCAGCAGGGGTATGTAGAATATCGTGATATTATGAAATAGTTTGATATTTTATGAACCGGTTGGCGCAGATGGTAGTTGATCCTATCTTGTACTCCAAAGGTTGTATTAATTGATAGTATTTGTATTTGTTCTATATCTGGGTGTTGAATTATAGTTGAATTTATAACGTTTGTGTTGTCTGATATCCGTATATCTATACTATATATACTATACTTTTAACGAATTATATCGGAGTCATATGGATTGTTATGTGAATTTTCAGTTATTTTTTAAATATATTTAGAAATATTAGATAGTTAGCGATATGTGTTATATTTTATAAATAGACATAATTATGTTAAATATATTATTTTAGAAATTACAATTATTGATCGCCGAAGGAATAAAAAAAGGAGCCGTGAAACCTCTTAGTCGCATAGTTTATGCACCAAACGACGTGACTAGAGCCTTCCGATTGCTGTCTTCGAGAAAGCAGAGAGGCAAAGTTTTAATAAGGCTTAAGGATTTGGAAATTTCTAACCAAGGATTAAGAATCTTGCCAAGGTAAGTAGATTTTATATTCATGTCATTTTAATTGCATGCAGCGATGACAATATTAGGACCTGGTCTGGACTTTATGCAACATAAGTATAGAAATGGTGGATAATGCCATTCTTAATGAGTGTGATTTTCCTTTAAAATGATCGATCCATTTATAGATCGTGTTTCACAAATTAGTATACAATTTACGCGTTGTAGAGATAATTTTGTTAAACACCTGTCTCACTAATCATGCTTTAAATGGTAACCGCCCAGTTCAACACAGAAACAAAAATCTAACTGTCAAGGTGTTTTGAATGTATACCCTATTTGATATTTCTTTTAACCCCTCTTTTTTATTGTATTTTCAGGATCGTTTACTCAGCCAAGGAGTCGCATGTCGTAATCTGTGACCAAAAAGGTCTGGGAGTTGAACTTATTGACCATTTGGTGAGACGAGGGGCAAGAAATATAATCGTTAACGTTAAGCCGAATAGCATTGACGGATACTTTTATACAAAGTCGAGGTAAATGTTCTTTTTGTTATGGCCTTTGATGCGTATAAGTTGTGTAATACTTATCAAAGTTTAGTTTTCTCTTCATCCTCTTCTAATTTTAAATTAGCTTTTATACCATGCGTTTTAAGGTCAAATGTTACAGATACTAAATGTAGTATAGGACAGAATGAATTTTGTTAATTTTACAATAATATGACGACAGCATAACTTATATATCTAATAGACACTTAAAACAAAAGATAATACGTCACGTGACTTTTTAAGTTAATGCTTTTATTTTTAGTTGTGTGTTACGCCATCTTAATTCAATTTTAAGTAGTAAATTCTGTCGCATAGACGGATTAAGTTATGGATTTAATTTTTGTTTCTAGCTGTTAGAGACTTACACAAAATAATTGCCCGTTATGTTTTTATTATATACTAAACTAGCTTAACAGACTGAAGTATATAAAATATATTGCGATTTATATTTATATTATTAACTATTATATATCTATCAAGTTAGATCAAATAGTACGCCGAAATATTGAGATCGAAGTACTATAATTTATTGTTTGAACATTATAATCTAGCTATTTATTTTTGTGGTTTTTCTTTTCAATTAAATACGTTTAATTGTGAACCCTTTTTTTAAAGCTCGCAATATTTTCATTATCACAATGTTATTCTAAGCATTCTGAGTTGTCTATTCTTGATAGGGCTTCACAAGGAATAGTAACAGGATAGAGCAAGCCTTTTATTATTTTTATCAAATTTGTAAGCTTATAAACGAGTTATTGTAAATAAATGTATTTTAATTATATATTTATTTGAAACAAAAATCTTGTTGATATTCTTATTTGCTTTTGTTTTTCACACAACATTTAATACTTTAACTCGACTCCGCGGAAAATCGCTTAAATGACTTGTGGTACAGCCTCAGACAGAATAGATGAATCACAAATATAACATTTAAATACATATATTTAACACCCAGACATAGGACAAATACTATGATCATATATATATTTGCCCTTTGTTGAGATAGAACTCACGACACCTGGTGCATAAAATAAAATCTCTACCATCTGTGCCATTGGGCTCGTTGGGCTCGTCGCAATATTATATTTTATTCTATGAAAATAAATACACTCATTTGCAAAAAAACGGGCGGGGTTTTGATTATAATTTTTCTTTAAAAAAATACGGTACCAAAATGATTTCAATCATTTGTACATGTTACTGGCCGGTTTTAAAAATGCCGTGGTGTTTATAACAGTACGTTCTAAATTTAAATTTTCGTTTGACGCTCGTTTTTACAGAAAACCACATTTTATCCTAAATTTTTGGTGCGAAGCTCTAAAAGATAATATCGGTTTCCGTAACTTTTAGTCATTTTTTATGAATTTATTTCATATTCTTAATTGTCAAAGCTTCATTTATTTTTTTTTTATTTATTTAACTTTATTGCACAAAATGTACAAATGGCGGACTTAATGCCAGATGGCATTATCTCCCAGTCAACCATTACACAAACGATTACGAAAACGATTATTTGCTTATTAATTTACAAAACTGTGAAAGTAAAACTACCTATAATGATCAAATAAACCACTAGTAACATTTGAAATGGTTCATAGCTTAGGTGCCCGTTTTTTTTGCAAATGAGTGTATATTGAAAGTACATAAGAAAATTATATCTACAAAGGTTTTATATTTGTATTAAATATCTCGAATTCAATTAAACGTTTGAAAATACTTCGATTTTGCAGATCTTGGATCAAACTAGGCGTGACCACACAAGTATTGTTTGAAAACGTTCAATTCGAACAGGGTTGTGCCAATCTTCTTACAGCGGCTACAAAAATAGGACCAGTCCAAGGTATTTTCGTTGTCCAAGGTGTTGATGACGTAGCCCCAGAGAGCATGGACCCTGAGGACGTTGCCAGGAAGTTCAACGAAACCGTGATGGTTGTTGCTAATCTCGATTCGATATCTCGCAGCATTTGTAAAGAGTTGAAGTAAGTTATACACAAGATTTACTAGGTGAATACACATTCATTAACGAACATGATTGATTGGCCACTCTTTGTTATATTACCTCTTTATTCTAACTTCAATTTCAGTTACTTCTTCTACGTAACCCAATCCTTAATTCTGTTCCCAATCTGTAATGATGTTCCAGTCTATCATTTACCAAAAATCATTAATAACTCAATAATGATTTCAAATATGCTTCAACTTCTATTATACTTAAATCTAACTAATAAATCTATCTAAAATATATTTTTTTAAATACAAGCCAAGTACCAAAATTTTAAATATAGCACCACAACTCATGACTTTCATTATTTTTTCTGACAACTTAAGCCATGGACATTGTGTCTCTGCATGTCAATTAACATAAATTTATTAATCGCTTATTAATGATTTCAAATTTGTTTATAAATAACATTAAATAAAAAAAAAATGTATGAATATTGACATGCACTTTTACCTTGCAAGTCAAACTGCATGAATATAGCTGTACAAAGATTGTAGTAAAATAAATAGCAAATATTAAGTATAGAAACTTGATGTAGACTTATCAGTTTATTCAATATTGCAACATTGAATTTTAAGCAGAAAAAAAAAGTAAGCAGAAATAAGCAGAAAATAAACTAAATATTCACACACATAAATAATACAAGTTGTACTTGGAAAGACGGCTGTCATGGCATGTATTGTGAAAATAAAATTAATTTCATATTCACAAGAAACCGTCCTGATGCCGAATAAAAAATGAGCGTAAGCCTTTAATAATTTTCAAAAAGAATATTCGTACAGTTTACGAATTAAATTATTCAAAGAGTATTACAAGCATTCTCTTTTAAATACATTTTAAAGAGACCAATAGTAAGAGTAAGTTTGTTAAATTATTAAATAGAAAAAAAACTTTTTGAACGAGCAATCTTTTTACTGACTTATACAATATAATAGAAGTCAAAGAAATCTGTCTTATAATTTGGAAAATAATTCTCTTAAATTAAGCCGATTACTACTTTATAATTACGTGTAAATGGCACTTACATATCGAAGTTGACTAAGTTGCTATCAATAAGCTGCTTATATTATTTTTGGACTTGGTACAAAAATCTGCGATTTTAAAAATGTGAAAATTTAATGTTACTTCGTGCTCATTCATAAAAAAAATATCCTATCAAATAAAATACCAGGCTTCCTTCTCAACATTAATTATGGTCTTTATCAAAAGTATCCGACGGATTTATACATGAGTTATTTGTTTTAATTATGATACTAATCTCTTGACAATAATGGTAATGGATATTTTCAGACACTTTGTAGTACTAAATCGTACATCAGACAAAGTAACAGATGAATACATGGTGTCTGCATCGGAAAAAATCTGCCAGAATAGGAATGACGTGGGATTGCCTGGGCTGGCCTTTAAAGTTGGCAAATTAAATGAAGTGAGTTGATGACGTCATTAATTAATTATTTATAAGACGGTTATAAGGGCATAAATCCTTAAGTCTTATCCTTAAGAATAGATCGCCAGTAAAATCGCATCCCCCTTTAAGCGTAGCCATATGACATTTCTTACACTAGATTCTAAAAAGTTTTAAAATAAATCAATAAACATATTTTGGATTGTCGGACCCGATGGCGTATTTGATAGTGTTTATATCTTGTGCGTCAAGGGTGGTTTGATCCCCATTAGAAGAAACATTTATATTACAATACTTGCCATTCCGCTGTTTTCTAAAGTCCGTAACATAAGTGCTTTAAGCAACTTATATCAGAGTCAGGTCAATGTATGAAACGTTCTGTGAATTATTATTATTATAGATACAACTAATTTTTTGTTATGTACGCACTTCGGAATATTTGGTGGATCCAAAAGTAAAGTAACTTAATTGAATCGATACATCCAGCATTACAAAAATAATAACAATTTTTCAAACAAAGTATTGACCAAGTTGAAAAGTAAAATATGCAGTGGTGCTAAAAAACGAAATAAAATTATCTTTATTTTTCAGTTCAATAACAACTCAACGGATTTCCAGTCGAAGTCACAACTGCTATCATATTCAGCGATTTTCAGTGCGCTCGAGACGAGCCTGAAACTTAATTATAAAAATGTTCAGGCGTTCAATCTGAAGAAGCGCCCCGATTCCGACTTCTTGAGGAAAATTGAAAAAATATTGGGTGAGTCCTTTTAAAACTTGCTGCCTTCAAGTTAATATGAAAAGTTCTTTGTGGGAATATAATTTGTCTTAATAAAATATGATTGCGTGAATTGTTCAACTGAATTTTTGTGGGAGAGAAATTTGCCTGTCCGTTATATTGCATGAAATGGCAAACTGTTGTCTTGGATAAGCTAACTTAATATCGTATAACGTAAATAAAAAAAAAATATGCCGAAACAATGTAAATTCGTAAATTCAGCGAAACTAATTATTTTCAATTAGTAAGTTGTTTTCAACCTGGATTGTGGGTAATCTAAGCCAGATTTTGTAAAAATAAAATGCTAATCAAAATTAGAACAAGATAGATAAATTACAAAGATTGTTTAAATACAGAATGTGTTTGAGCTAGAAAGATGAGATAGTGAAATTGTGGATATTCGTGTGAGTCTTCCTTCTTTGGGAAGTTACTAACGTCTTTGAACAAGATGAGAGTAAATAGAGTGGAATAAAATACCTTATATCGTAAAGTACCGGCAGAGAAGAATAGTACTTTCCTCTGTATCAGGTGTTGTAAGAGGCAATTAAGGTACCAAATCGACAGATGGACTTATAACCAACTGCAACAGTGTAGCTCAAATGCAAAGCTGCGCTCTTTGATCCCAGCGCGTCAATTATTGCCAAATTTTTCCCTTCCTTGGGGAGGCCTATACCAGCAGTGGACTTCCAATGGCAGTAACGATAATAATGAAAAT
Organism: Heortia vitessoides; assembly: GCA_020976665.1. Lineage (NCBI taxonomy): Eukaryota > Metazoa > Arthropoda > Insecta > Lepidoptera > Crambidae > Heortia > Heortia vitessoides. Next base: position 2,859,604 of record JACJUM010002929.1, read on the forward strand.
ACCTTTAGACAAATCTATAATTTTTTTAAATATATTGATTAATATTTCCTCCTTTTACTGCTTTAAAACGCGATTTATCTAACTTGTTTTGAGACTTTTGGGTTTGGCAACTTCTCAAGATAGATATATATTGAGTCCCAATTAAAAAAAAATACTACGAAACCTGGTACCAATTTTAATCTCCATTAAAAACTAGTGTTATTTTTTTGGTAGGCCATTTCCACTAAATCTCTTACATTGATATGACTGCGAAATAAGTAGCTACAAGCACCCGTGTTACAGGCATCATACAACGTAGGAATCACAATTATAATATACTCACATGTAGATACATACCTAACTAATATTTTACAAATGTAGTAGTATGCTAGTTGTATGATTAACTATTTTTTTAAATTCAAACGGCACATTGTATATGAACGGTTGGCAGTTTACGATCTAGATGAGGTCATGACACTAATGAGGTCTTAATATTTTGCAGCCGTGTTATATTTAGCTGAGTAAAGCACCTGGCTCACGTTCTGATAAATTGGATTTATATTTCACAATATTGCGGAATAGAGAAACGTATTGCCGTTGGCATTTTTAACTTTTTAATCTGTGAGTTACGGTACAAATGGCTGACATTATAGAAAATAAATCTAAGCTAACTACACTTGGAGACCAAAAATAGCTTTGATCAGTTAACGTTTGTGTTTATATCAAATAAACGTAATTTCTCAGAACTTATAAATTTGCTTATTTAACGTATATTTTTAGTAAAGTAATCAAGGCCGAAGCAATTTATTTTAATTCAGAAAAACTTGTATTTTAGTCATCCTTATAAAAAGCCTTAATAACGGTTTCTTTGATTAGCACTAAAATTCGGACAAAATGTTTTTCTTATAATAAAAAGAGTAATTTATTTTTAAAAACAAGGTTAAGGTTTAGAGTTCTATTAAGAAACAAACATTTAGAAATAAAGTTTCAGTTAGCAACATAATAAATTATTCCATATATTTATTTAATTGATTCAAATATCTTATGCATTGAGCTAACTCCGTGAAATATCGTTTAAAGCGCTTGTATTACATACATTGGACAACTAAGAAATCACAAATATAATGCTTATATTTATATCTAACACCCAGACACAGAACAAACACAAAAATTATAATATAGATATTGGTCTTGGGTGGGGATCACAAGATAGAATTACTACTGTTTGCGCCATTGACCTGTAATCTTAATTTTAATTTTTGTAATGAGTGTACGTGGTAAGTATAATTATAAAGTTCTTTTTAATCACTAGAACTTATTAAAAAAAAGCATTAAAATTTGGATTCTTTGTTTATAATTTTATTTAAATACATTAATTTCTTTGTTTTTTTTTACGGATTTAAATGTAAACTTATGGTTTATTGGGTTTTGTTACTGTATATTAATAGTTTGGAATTATTTTGCTTATTTATCTCTCTTTGTCATTCATTCAAGGCTTATTCATTCATTCAATTCTCTGAAGAATGTACTGATATCAAAATATCAGAGTTTCTCAAAAAAAAAATCGAAGTTTGTTTATCCGTCTGTACATCATCTAAAAATAGCAGCCGTAAACATTGCTGGACATATTCCTCCTCAAGATGGGAGGAACGTCCATATTGTACAAAAAATATTAAAACATTTTGTGTTAACTTAAAATATGTTTGTAAACACAATCTTATGTTTCTTATACTTAAACCTGACTCTGAAGTTGATAGAGCAACTACTCATTAGTTCATATTTATTGTGTCTCGGATATCAGGCAGATTATAAATACAATTCCAAAATACAAATTCAATATACATACACTGACCTAATACACATAACTAACACATAAACCCTGGGTGAGGATCGAACCCAAGACCCTTGGTGCGCAAAATATAGAATGAATGCACGATCAATCCCGTTTGTGAAGTTACTGTAAGCACGTTGGACTTGGAATAGGCTGATAAAACTACTTTTTCTACGTCTTTAAACTAGTTTTATTTAATCGTAGAATAAATAAAGTAATAAGATATAAAAACCGCGTTTTAAAACCGCTTAAAAATTAATAAAAGTACTGAGTCAAAATAATAAGCAGTGAACACATGAAAAATTATAAGAGACTGAAGTAAATATAAAAAGTTAATTAAAGATCTCTTCTGAACGTATACTAATGAACCAATTTTTTATTAGGCATAGAAAACATAAAGGATATGCCTGAAAATCTTACGTTGGAGGATTTGAGTGTTAACGAGATGAATATAGAAGAAATCATAGCTCTCATCAAGGACCATTGCAACAAACTCTATCAAATGGATAAAGTAAAACAGCTATCTATTGCTAGGTGAGTTAAGATTAATGGGCATATTTTCTTTACAACTGGAAAGACTGAAAGAACTAGTAGATACATTAAAAATATTGTTGTACGAGTCATAAGTAAGTATTCACTAGATATGTAACATGAATAAATACCCTCGCTTATATCGGTGGTACTAAACGGTAGGAACACGGGTGATTTGCGTTTAAGTTGGATAATGTAGTTTGAAACTCAGTTAATCAGCTTTTTTTACTAGATGATCTCACTTGATTCAGCCTTCAGACAGTAGTGTTCGCAATACTTTGTGCCGATTTGAAGGTAGAGAGAGGCAGTGAAAATACTGGGTAAATGTAGAGATATGATATTATCAACGCACTAGTAATATCTTTGTGATAAAGTAATAATCTACAGTCTATGGTGATATTATCACGAAGACCGTATGTTTTTTGTCAAATTAGTCAAATAAAATAGGAACTATAATATATGTAAGCAGGATTGTCATTGTGTTTTATCTATTATTTATTTCAGTCTGAAGGGTCTGAGCAGTCAAAACGAGGAAAATATTCAATTCAAGAGCGGCTTGGGAGCATTCTTCACCTTCATCGACAACGATGAATGCCTCGCCACAGAGCCTATGATTGCTATGCCAACTAAAATGGCTATCGAGGTACGTAATAGAAGAAAATTGATATATTTTTCTGGAGCAAAATAACAGATAATTTTGGCAACATACTTAAGAAAAAACACAGGGTTAAAATTCTGGTTGTAGTTATAATAAATTATAAATCTAATTAAGAGAGAGAAATATGAATAAAATATTCTGTTTTCTTATCAGAAAATATTTTTTTTGAGAGCAGCCTAATTAAGAGATATGAACTATTAAAACCTTCACTTTCCACTACAAGTAAAGTTTTTATAAATATAACTGTCATACGTATAAGCAATGTTTATCCTTTTATTTAATTTTTGATAGTCATATTTGATATATTCAAGACTCTTTGGTTTAATTGTAACATAAATAGATTTTTTTTTGAACAAACACAAAAATATGCACAATGATGATATATCCGTAATGAATTTTTAATTGGTGAAATAAATCTTTGAATATTTGTAGGTAAATATTAAAAATACTTAACGAACATATGCCTGTAAACTTAATAATATAAAATTATAGAAATTAAATTAAAATACTATTTGGAAATTTACTCATGCATACTTAATATGCATATAAAACTATGCATGTGCAAGGTTGTTTAAAAGATCATACATTACGTGTAACTGTGTTTCCACAAATTACATATATTTTATTTTAAATCTTATTCGTTAGTGTATATTCCATTAAGAATACTTATTAATATTATTGTTATTGACAAGAGAAGTTGCAAGTATATTATGCACTAAACGATTATATAAGATACTTTTATACTTTTATTTTATTATAAAGGCTTTAGTACCTCACTCTCACCTATTTCTATTTTCGATTTGAAGGATGAGTAAGGTAGTGAAATTACTAGGTAAAGTGACATAATATCTCCAAGTCACAAGGTGGTCAATGCGCTTGTATGGTCAATGTTATTACGAGCGTCTATGAGCTGTGGTGACGATTATTATATCTCTTTGCTGTTTATTAACCTGATTTATTAATAACAACATGAAATAAGGAATAAGAGAATTGCAATCATCAAAACCATATTTGTTTTTTAGCGTGAGGAAGAGTTCGACAGACAAGCAGAATATTTAATGCTCATCCCAGGTTTTGGAGGTCATTATGGAATATTTAAACCTATTTGCGAAAGGTTGAAGATAAAAGCTATGACCTTCCAACTAGGTCCTGATCTAGCCAATGATAGTATTGAACAAATGGCTAGCAATATTCTTAAGGTAAGTGCCAAGTGAGAAACTTTCTGTTTCTAGTACCTTAGGTGCCTATTGATTTTTTGAAATTATCTTGATTTTATTCAACGGGATATTATTATACTGCTTAGCTAAAGGCTGCGGTCACGATTATTATCAAGCGGACCAAAGATACTTGTTTGCTGACTTCATAGTATAGAAAAAAACATGAAGTCTTAAGTTGATCTACTTTGAAACTCAACGTCAAATTACTGAAATTTAAACCCAGCCACAAAATAATAAAATACACGTAAAGACGTTATTAATTGTCTGCTGTTATTTATAGATATGACGTGGATGAATAAATCCTAAAATATAGTATGCAATTTAATATTTTTTTTACACTTTAAACAACTGCTTAATCCAGACTGGTAGATACATTAAAAATGTTGTTGTACGAGTAATACGTAAGTATTAATTAGATATATAACGTGAATGTTAAATATCCACACTTAATTGTCTACTACTTTTACTGTTAAATTTGCCAAATTAATTGCATTTGTCACACATATAAACATAGTTATTTATTCATGTTTAAACTACGAAATATTACTGTGGCTCGTAGTACTGTCGAAATATTACTGAGGTGTTCGTAGTTCGTAGGAGTACCAAAGACAAACAATTACACGATAAATATGTGTCCATTGTCAGAGTGTATTTTTTTTGTAAATTGTCTATTTTCCGTGACATAAGTACTTTAAGCGACTTATCAGATCTGATGTTATTTTATTAATATTATTTATTCGTGAATGGAACTAATTTGAAACCAATAGTTAAAATTCTTTATTTTGTCTATAGAATATGTACAATTATATAAATAACAAACGAGGTATAAATATAAATAATGATTAACATCAACTTTATAACCGTCAAATATATTTTATATCAATGAACTTTTTAATAAATATTGTGAAAAAAACTTTAGAGCGTTCTAACGTGGCTTTTAATGTATTTAGGCGTTCTTCGAATTAATAACTATTTATTAAGAAAATAGGAGTAATGTTATTATTAAAGTAGGCATTGCTTCGGTAATATTAAAGTAAGCATTGCTTCGGCAATAATCCTTTGTAGCACTTCTTTTCTAAAATTGTTTCTAATTAATAATGATTATTTCAGTGAATTTAACTTGAGACATTTTTATATTAAGAGTTTTTGACGGGCCCAATGGCGCAGACGTTAGTAATCTTATCTTGTACGCCAAAGATGTTGTTGGTTCCGTCCCGACTCAGAGCTAAATATTTTAGGTATATGATGAATATTTCTACTTTTTCCATGTCTGGGTGTTATTTATTTGTATTAAAGTATATTGTAATTCCTATATTAGCTAATTATTTCAGAGTCAGGTGGATATGTTATGTGAATTTATATATTTTATTCGTAGAAAACGTATTTTAATAAAACAAAATAATTTCAAATATAATTTGTATAGATCATAAATTACGAGGAAAACCCAAAGTACACTCGAAATGCCGCTTTCAATTATAATAATCCTTTAATTTAAAAGTTTAACTGTTTCAGATTCTTCACAATACAATATTTGTCTTGAGAAACATTTATTTATTCTTAACAGTGTAGCATCCATTGTTACTGTTTTACAAACAGAAACTCGGGCCACTGGAGTGAAGTTTGATTGTTTGTAATTAATTTTCGCACTTTCAGTTCATGAAGAAGAGGTTCGAGCTAAAATCGAAGTTTTATCTTTTGGGATATTCGTTCGGAGTCACTGTTGCTTTAGAACTGGCTGCTTTGTTGGAAAAAGAAGGTAATGAGCCATATTATCATAACGTTAATAAGAAGCGTATTTTTTAAAGAATTATTTGAATAGTTTAAAAAAAATACGCGTCGATATAATAAAAATACGCCATAAATTAGCATTCCTTGGTAATATAGAAACTAAAAAAGATTATTAAAAATATATAATTTTTTATATATATATAAGTCGACAAAGAACCATACAATCCATTTGAAAGTGCAGGCCTGCGGTGTTGCTTTCTGCACTACGTTCAGCTTATAGACCTCTACTGTCACGTTGACAACCATGACGTTGTGACTTAGATAAACTATGCCACATTACCCAGTAATTTTAGTGTCAGTAACTCTACCCTTCAAACCGGATACTGCAATGTAGGAACACTGCTGATTGGCGGTAAAAATTGGCCCTCAGAATGAGGTCTAACTCTAGTGTCTAAAGTTAGACGAAAACAGTAAGTTAACAAATATCCAAATCTATCGGAAACTTTTTAGATTACAGATATTTTTGGTTTCCCGATAGCCATAACCACTATAGAAATAGGAAGTCCACTTTTGGACATATTCCAAGAGACTTTCAACAGGACCAATCTTATGCAATATTTGCATATCATTGCCTCTTTGGGCAGGTGTGGCGGCAATCGCAGAGTGCAATTTCTTTTTAAACTACATATTTTTTACACTATCTATCGGATCCGGTATTGGAATCGCTTTTCACAACACTTGTAGAAATCTATTACAATTATCCTTTGCTGAAATAATACAGTTCAATTATACAAGTTTTAAATGTAACCCTTTCGCATACTTAGTACATCTTATATTGGTTCATAAAACAATATGTCACGTAATTTAATTGAAAACAATTAAATTCAATCTAAATCGCATTTAACTCATGAATTCATCCACACACATATTGTGAGTATTTAGAAGATCATTGGAATTTGCGCGTGGTTGGTTATTTGTTTAATATTTGATCCCAATTCATTCCACATTCATCAAAGTTATACGCAATCGAAAATTAAGCGATTCTCTGTGCGAATCACTGGCAAAATTTATTGCTATTAAACCATAATATCGGTACTAATTCACGTTTTGCTTTCCAGGTCACGTGGGGATAGTATTCTGCCTGGACAGCAGCCCAGACTCATTACGTATCCAACTGGATGCTTACGTAGGCAATTTGTCAGAAACACAGCTGCAGAATGCTATTATCGAACATCTTTATTATCTAATGACAGGCCGACGGAGCGAGGACTTGAAACGCGAATTAGAAACTAAAGAGGATATGAATGAAAAGATAGACGCGTGTGTCAAAATGTTGAGAGGGCTCGTCAACTATTCGAATCAGTATAAGAAGTCGCTGTTGCTCGCAGCGTACAAGAAAATCGTTATGGCCAGAGAATACGTGCCTAAATTGAAATTGGAATCAGAACTTGTACTAATCAAAGGTGTTCCTCATCCAGACGCAAGGGAACTACCTGAGGATTACAATCTGTCGAAGTACACGAACAAGCCAGTTCAAGTTTTCAATATAACTGCGGATCACGAGTCGGCACCTTTAGATAGCAGAGTGACGAATATTGTGAACAAACTCCTCGACCCAAAACTCTTAGCGGACTTCAAAAATAAAAATTTGTGCGAGGTCTATTTCGCTGATCCGTTCAAAATGCTGTAATTTCTTTTTTGTCACTAAGATTAGATACGGCCTTTTAGAATAAATATTTTGTAATGTTAGTTATTTTGTTTTATTTAATTATAGTTGGTTTGATGAATTACATTGAATTAACAGATGTATGTTTATTCGGTTCTCATAAGATTTGTATCTAACATAAAAGTCTTAGACAGTAGTTATCTTTGAATTGAGAAAATCCTTTCTGCAGCACCGATTAAATAAAACATGTACATATATATTACTTTACTTATTTTATATATTTAGTACTATTTTTTATTAATCTTGTATCAACAAAAACATAAACTTCAAAATTAGTTCATAGCAACTTTTATAAAAACATTATAGTAAAAATAGATTTAAAATACTATAATGTAAGAGAAACAATGTTTCTTATAATTTTCGTCATAGTCAGTCAATCGTAACTGTTGTCTTGAAATGTTTATCTAATATCACTAATATTATAAGAAAAATACAAATTTATCTAAAGGACTGTCAGTCTAATAAAGAAATTCATTAATAATTGAATCACTAAGCTTTGATTGCTTATTCAGTACCACTCAAATATTAGATCTCAAAAAAAAAAACAAGTAAAATAAATAAGTTATATAAAGGCTATATTTACACATAGACGCATTATATATTTACCCAGTACTTCGTTAAATTGTAAAACTATTATATAAAATTTGAACCCTCCTTTTATCTCCTTTAGGGATGAGTTTCCAAAAAAGATTTAATTTTCATTGTTTAATGAAGAGCCTTTATACTGAATTTTGTTTCAGTAAATTTGTAATAAAAATAAGTGTTCACTTTACACCCCCGTCTTACCTCCTGCAGGTGCATTTTCAAAAATCCTTTCTTAGTGCTACTTGTAATTATATAAAACTACAAAGTATTAAATGAATATCTCATGTGTTCGTATAAAAAATGCAACTTACTCGAGCATCAAATATGGTTTCGGTGCGTTCGGTAGTGTTCTTGTGCGCCATGGGTTGAGGGTCCTACTCTCATCCAGGACAAATACTATTTCCTAACGGCTTCAAAACGCAGTTTAATGAACTTTTTACACTCTTATTTTAACGCTTTGGTTACCTTGTGGCAATCATCGAATCCGAATCTAAAAAACAGTAGCTGCTAGGTAATTGAAACGTTGAACTAAAAATATACCTATATATGAAATATACCTATATAAGTAGGTATATTTCATATATAGGTATATTTTTAGTTGTAGTGAAAATATCAGGACTAATATTTATATTATGACTATTTGAGTTTGTTTTCTGACTTTGTGTTTAATATATATTTAAGTTTTATATTTATAAATATCCCTGTTGTCTGATATCCGTAACATAAGTACTTTAAGCGAGATATCTAAAAGTTAAGCAAATGCATGAGATGTAGTGTGCAATATTTATCTGTTAAAGAACAAACTCAATATAGCTAGCTATTGTAATTGTCTGATTTGTAAATACAGAGCTCGATTGCATTAAGGTGATTATAGGCGAAATAAACATTACCTTAAAGTGTAATTGCTATTGTACCGTTAATTGTGTAATGGACATTGATTGTTCCAGACCCCTCCATGTAATTAGGAGTTTTAGTACGGGTGGTAATAAGAAATTTAATCCACGATTACGCTGTTTTTGTAGCTGTTTATTTTAGGAAATCAGTATTCTTAGGAATGAAATTAAGCAATTATTTAAATAATTGAGTTAGTATGTTAGTTAATCGATTGCATATTTATTTCAACGGTAATTTGCTACATAATGTTATAATCAAATATCGCGGTCATCCTGAAACTGAAGCACATTATTAAAACTGTTATAGACTGTGTTTTAAATATCTACAGTATACCAGCCATTGAAAGTTCATAGGTGGACATAGGCCTCTCTAAGAAAGAAGTTTTATTTGTTCATAACTTCCGCGTTGAGCAAGCAATCGTAGAGCACAACTTTCGGTATGGGGAAGCTGCTGCTCATCCCCGCCCTGCTGGACATAGATTTCCCTAAAAAAGGGGGAATACGCTCATGACTGTAGTTTCGTGACTATATGCTTTATAATCCTGCTGCCCAATACCGCTCTGTTATATTTGAGTTGCTTTCACTGCTTCGGATGGATATACCGCCTTTTATCGGTTCCGGTACCATTAGTCGACTCTTACAATACCTGGCACATATTTTCGAGGGTAGGCACTACTCTGCCGGTGTCATACGGCCAGTAAAAAGATGTAAACTATTCTACCCCTCAAGTTTGATCAAACTGTACATAGTTAACAAACATTTATTAAAATCGGTTCAGCAATTTAAAAGTTCATCCCGGACAAATACCATGACAAAAATTCTTTATATGTATAAAAAAAATACGTGTGCCGATATTTGTCTGGGGTGAACTTCTAATTACTGTGCATTTTTTTTTATTACTGTGCTCGGTTTGATACAATTTTAAATAAGACGAAGTCTGTCGTGTCAACTAGTTTATATATAAAGACAAGTTACTGGTTTCAGGAAATTTTATATATATATATATATATATAAAATAATAATAATATAACTTATCTGTCTGTCTATATGTTTGCTTAAGCATTACTTCGTACTTCTATTGGAGATTTAAGCCTAAGACAACAATATAATCATTATTTTGATATCAGAGAACTATTAAAGTGGAAATATAAACATGTATCATTTATCATAAGTTACTTAATCTTAGTAGAAGTAATTGGATCCAAAAAAAATTGATAATTGCAACAAGAATAATTGGTAACATTTAGGTTTGATATAATCATTACATCGACCGTATTGGGAGTCCACTGGATTGAACATAGGCTTTCCCAAGGTAGGGGGTATTTTGCCCATAATTGCCGAGCTTGGCAAGCGTGTTGGCAATCATAGAGCGCAGCTTTCATGACAGGTATGCTGTTGCCCATACCTACCCTGTGTATTAGAAAGGCTCTGGTACGTACCCAAAGCGGTAATTATGCGAAAAAATTTCCTACCTCTTTGGTAAGTCTATCTTTAAAAGTATAGTTCAATTAGCTGATATGATGCATACTTATCTAGCAAATGGTAGTGAGCGTGGGCTCCGTTGCAGAACAATAGCTTTGGGTCAATGGTAGGCATGGAAATTTAACGGGTATTCTCAATACTCCTCCATTAAGCGGGCAAAACCCTTTAAAACTTTTGCAGTGCCTACTTCCAAAGCGTAAGTTGTATTAATTTAAATTTATACGTGGGCAGCGTTAATTTGATTTCGCTTCAAACCCCGCTATGTTATTAATTTAGTAAAAGGAACAGGATTTCGTAATTATATCATTTTAACTTCCACAATGAGTTTTAGTTAATAAACTATTCACAAGTGATTTTCTCCGTTACACTGCGTAGTTGTTGAAGAATTCATATTATATTATGATAAATTGTTTTGCGAAACATAGTGTCAGAAGCCTATAAATAATAAGTAAGAATAATTTCTGGTGATTTATTTATTAATGTTAAATTTTAGAGAAAAACATGGCGTCTGGAAGTTTTTAAGTTAGTCGAAAAATAAGGCAAACTTCTGCAGTGTGATGACAGACCAGCGTGCATGTCTGACATAAAAATAATAAGACGATAGTCTACTAAATCCAATTAAAACTACTTTATAATTTTCCAGAAAAAAGATAAGTAAGTTTTAACTTATAATTGCCATGGATTGTATTACTCATTACAACATTACATTATAATATGCTGACGTCCAATGGTGCAGAGTAGTCGTTCATTCTTGTGCGTTCCTCCCAGGTTCGTTCTCAACCCAGGACAAAAATTTATATTATGATATTTGTACATGTCTGGATGTTAAATATATGTATTTGAGTAACGGGAAGTATCAATTAACCTGCAAGTATCTAACAGTCGCAGCCCTATTGTTCTTAGAGCAGATAGTGAATATGTGCCCTATACTTGTAGAATATAAAGGGATAAATATATTCGATACGGAAAAATATATGGTATAAAATTAATAAATATATTTTTTTACATTTACGTGTCGACTAAACATAATATCTCATCATCTATCATCTTTAACGGCTTTAAAATGCGGTTTATTTAACTATTTTCATTTTTTGTTCGACGTTTTAGATTAGTTTTATAAATCAATTGAAATTTTGTGACGATGCGATAACATTGCATGTATTAGATCGATTCATTTCACATGGGTAGTTATGATGTTTTTTGTTGCCGTGGGGTGTCGGAACAGTAATAGTACCTCCTTTTGTGACAGGTGTCGTAAGATGCAATTAAAGTACCAGAACTGACATATAGCAATATATGCTAAGCGACACAGCTTATTTAAAATGCACACAGGACGGTAATGGGCAGCTGCGTTCCATTGGGGCGGCTATGCTCTGTTATTATATATAGGTGCCTATAAGAACAGGCTAGACCTAGTTTAGGTACCTAAGTATCAAAATGTATTTTAGTTTAAGTTTCTTTTTGTTGTTGAATAAAGTTATTATTATTACCGCGCGGCAATTATGGGCAAAATTTTCGCTTGATTGTTAAAGTTCTATGTCCAGCAGTGGACTTTCAATGGCTTCTATGATGGTGTTTTCATGGTCATCGCATGATGCAGGTTAAATTAACGCCCAACTTTTCAACTATCTGACTGAGGTACCAATTACTTTTTAACCATTGGGAGACCAACAAATACTCCAATTCGACACATTTAAAATTCTCTATTCCTAACGTTTATTTAAGAGGAACACTATAAAAACTAGCGTTGTAAAAGTATTATTTGAATCGGAGTTTAAAATGTAAAGCGCGGGCCGCTGGCCGTCCGTCACCGGATTAGGTAAATGGTTTGTAGACGCGCACACACACCGCACTCGGGCTGATTTAACACCTACTCGCTGTTGGAACAATATTTAGAACTTAAATAGGTTATATTGCCTCTGCAACAAGATATTGCGTATAGAGTCAGTGTATTGATGGTTCGATCTATTCTATGCATAGGAATACCAACTTTTACTCTAGTAAATGCATTTGTGTTTTATTCAACACTAGCACATTCGGTATCTTTTCGCATTTTCCAACGTGTTCAGCTTCTTAACACAAAACAATACTTTTCATTAATAACACTTCAAACATTGGTACTGATATTCGAAATGGCGAAAGTCAAATGCAGTAAGTAGTGAGGGGTAATTGGTGTGTCAATTTAGTGCTTTCCTGACTTAAGGCAAAAGTCTTAAAGCAATGTGTGTTATCAGCAATGAATTATGGTAATAAAACGTGGTCCCACACTATTGGCCAATTTAACCATCTCAAAATAATTCTACGAGCTTTGAAGCGAGCGGTAGTCAAAGTCTCATTACTTCACAGCCAATTCGCGTTAGGAGGCCCGTAAAAGAACCATGTCACCGACATACATTTCGAACCGCAATGTTTGCATTGCTGTGTTCGAGTTTGAATGAAGAAAAGCTGAGAGATCTGAAATCACTGAGTATTGTGACATAATATTACGCTATGTATAATTATAGAATCAACGAATTAATAAGATCAATTTAAGCTTTTCCCTACAAAACACTCATAAATCACAGTCAAACCCTAAAGCAATGCCAGTTTTGCCGTGAAACACTTGACTTAGCAATATAAAAAGACAAATATGTGGCTGTTAAATGGCATCGAAGCTTATTAACGTACATAAATAAGAAGTTTAAATCCAAAAGATTTCACTATTATATTCAAAATGAATAATTAAAATAGAATATCCTTATTTCAGTCCATTAGAGTAGAATTTCAAAATACCTTAAAGTAAAACTAAAAAACACCTCAGAATGGTTTTCAAGTGTCGCTAATCGGCTAAAGCTTCAATTGCAATGAAATAACAGCGAACTAATTCTGGACTGAACTTTTCAATTCCTCGTCTCGGCTGCATTGAATATTGAAATGCAATAATCAGTCGCTGGGGAGAGCTGTCGCTACGGACTTCCACTGTCAATTTGTCCCGGCCACAGTACATTTTGTAGCGTGCTGGTGTTAGTACTATGATGAACTAGAGTTGCCTTTGGAGTTTTGTATTCTGAGGTACATTATATTTAGACTATGTATTTCTACTATAATGGCCAATATAAGTCCTTGAATATGAAAAAATAATACGCGCAAACTGTTAACTAATTCTAAATTACTATTCTGATTGTTTTAAAAAATATTTAAATTTCAAGAATTTAAGCACAAACTGTAAAATGATTAATGATAATGTGTAAGATGGGTCGGAAAATTGCATTTAAAATAATGTTTACTGGAAATAAATCAACTTGTCTAGGGTATCAGGCTAGGTACCTGCACCTGGGGACTGCGGGAGAGACCTTAGTATACAAATTTTTCCTAGTGTTCTTCCTGAGCTGAGAAGTCAGCGCACTCAAGCACTCAAATGTCAAACTTCTACAAGATTGAATCAATTGATAAAGAATTTTAACTCACTAAATTTAATTTGGATTGTCAATTACACGGCAAAGAAAAATATTCAGTTAACCATATGACTGGAATCGCATTGATGAAGTTGAATTACGTTGATAACATAAGATATATATATATATATATATATGGACACTTGAAAATGCATGCCGATAACAGAGTTCAAAATCGAATAAAAAACAACAGATAAAGTGAAAGTTTAAGGTGTCCAATAAAAATAATTTATTATATTTAAAGCATAAATAGATCAATAGAAATAAAAAACAAAAAATTACTAAATAAATGTTCATTTCATTTCTGGGAGGTTTATAGCTGGAACTGCATTTGTTCCCACCGCGCACTATTAACGCGCCTTGGGTTGCTGAAAAATATTAGCGCGAACATAATGGGTATTATCGTATCTAAATAAACCCTATGTTGTTCCTAATAGCTTTTGTAATTATGACATGACTTTATTAAATAAGAAATTCAGGTTTAATGTTTTGAACGTTTTGTAAGTCTATGGTAATTTATAATAGAACTCTGAACTTGTCAGCTTCCGTGCCTGCAGAACCAGAAATTTGAAACTGTCTGATAGAGAATTGCTTGTTATTATCAACAAATCTGTTTTCATTTGATTATTTACTTACCATACGTTCACAACAATTGATTTAATTTACAATTTTTATTAGGATCACATTTACGATTTCTGTTAATCTGTTCGGAACGTGACTTTGCGTCCTTTATCATACTATAATTAATCATGTGCCATAAAATTGTGGGTGAGTGCATAAAGGAATTGAGGCGTAAAAGAAGAACGTAATTAAGGCGTAAAGAATGACTGGCGTTACATATCAAATGAAACAATGATCTATTTAAAGTCACAAGAAGCTAATGATAATGAGGTTGTCATAAAGCCAATTGCTGCTAAAGTCTCTGGGAAAAGTCTAGCAGTACATTTTGGTGATGATGACATCACCAGGATATGATCATATATATACGATGATACATATTTATATATACATATATATTTATAGTAAGTTAGAGACTTGTAATCATCACCCTTGTTGTTTATGTGTCTAAATGTCTTGTAGCTTCAGTATATCTATATTTGCGATGACTGTTTGACTGATTACTAATAGTCTTATGTAAGATGAATGCTTACATAACAATAATGACAGAAGAATAATAACAAATACCAAATTTTTTCAGATTTCTTATCCTAGTGTACAAGTTCATGCAAAAATGTAATGTAAATAAGTCTAATTTATTAAGCGGGCTCCAAGATAAGTCACTCAAAGCACTTGTGTTACAGAAAGCAGACAACATAAGAATCATATATCTAATACATATTTAAGCCTCAGACACAAAAACAGCACAAACATTAATCATTTTTATATATTTGTCTTTGAGGTGGGGTGAGGATTAATCCCACGAGCCTTCGCGTACAAAGAAGGATCAATACCACCTGTACCATCGGGCTCATCAATTCATAGGTACAAATTTGACACAACTAGTGTATAGTAGTGACAAATTTGTACCTAAATCTGATGTATATTCCATTTTCGTTTATTGTATCAATAACATTTAAGAATGCTTAAATGTTATTGATAAAATTATTTACACAAATAAAAGGCTAGATGTCAAGCTTAAAATCTAGCTTCATTAGAGGAAGACCACATACAAAGGGCATCTACATTGATACCTCACTCTACACGCTCGTTTGTCAATTTAGTCTAAAAAAAGCATAAAGCCAAATTCTACGCTATACCCAGCAATTTGTCCATAATCTGGTATTTAAGGAAACCTGCAAAATACGCTTACAATTTCTGTTCATTCACTGATATCAACTAAGTAAAGATATTGCTTCCGTATTTTCTATCTAGTCACCGCAAATTCGTATAAATGACGTCCATTTGATTCGTTTACAAAAGGCGAAGGGCTTTTACTACGCAGATGTATATTACCACAGAACTATAAAAGCCGGCTTAATTAGATATTCCAGTATCTTTATTATATTCGACACAATAGGAAGCCTCGTCTATTATTTGGTATGACATGTAATACGTAGGCAAATTCATTCCTATGTATTGGTAAAAATATATCGTGTTTAAGAAATTGTAGTGTAAATGTGGGTTTTAAAAAACACTCAAATATTTAAAATAATACTTAACATGTCCTCATTTCCATACATTGTATGAAATCTTGTGTGAATACCTTTAAGGTAAGTCGCTTAAAGCATTTTTACAATAGAGAAATCACAAATAAATTAAAATTATTTTAATTTTAAATACATTTTGTAACACCTAGACACAGGACAAAAACAAATATCATCATTTAAATATTTGTCCTGGGTGGGGATGGAACCCACGACCTCTAGTGCATAAGATAGGATCACTACCATTTGCGCCATCAGGCCCGTCAAAAACATATAAAATACTTAGTGTACAGGATAGTTTAGGATCGGTAAAACTAGACTTTATATACGGAAAACGTGAAAGTTTAAGGTATCCAATAAAAAATATGTTATAAGATTTAAATCAGTAATATATACGAAGAATAATTATAAATAATAATTTAACATTTCCGCCGAATATCAAGAGAAGACCTGTTTTAAAATTGAGATAAATAAAATGATCATCCTTAAAGATGGTTTGACCTCCAATGCTATTGGCAACAGCTGTCAAAAGCTGGCAAAATCAGCTGTCTGCGACCATGTGAATATTTCTATTCATTATCATTGATTGGTTGCAATATATAACCCTTTGGTTGCAATAGAGTTTGGGAACATCTTAAAAACAAGGAGATCAGAATCGAACAACAATTAATAAATATATACAAACACCAACTTAAAAATTAAATTTGGTATAGAACACGTTATTACCGTCCCTTTAAATGTAACTAGACTATTTCATTAACTAAATGTGTACGTATTTCTATAATACTCGCCTCGTTTTACATTACAGACAAAGGTACACTTATCTACGTTTTAATGTATTACGTTTTAATCGCAACTGAGCAGAAACCAGTAGTAAAAGTGTCTGTAATAAAGATAATGGTTTATAACCTTTTGACTATTTTACATAATAATTATTTGGCATGTTATAATATTATAATATTATATTTCTATTCAGTGGATTCATTATTTTGCTTCTAAAAATATTTAATTATTAATGTATTTGTAGGAAACATATAAGAACCTACGCGACCGTGTCACTCAAGACGATAAATAATTATCTAGTCACAATACTTATCATCATACCAGCCATTAACAGTCCATTGCTGGATATAGGCCTCTCTAAGAAAGCAAGAATTTTGTCTAAAACTGCCGCGATGGGCAAGTGTGTTGGCAATCGCAGAGCACAGCTTTCACGACGAGAATTCTGCTGTCTATCCCCGCCCTGTCCATTTAAGCTGTACTGTTCCGGATAGATATACCGCCATCTATCGGTTCTGGTACCTTAGTCACCTCTTACGGTACCTCATGACAAATTATTACATACTTAACAAAAATTGTATATTTACTAATGAAATTCGTATCAATATACCTTTTCAATTGAAATTGAGCTTTACAAATTAATAGGGTAACACATTCATTGATGAATCAATGTATGAAGGTTGGCTAAACCTCCGCAACATTATCTATTCAATCTAGATCTATCTTAACTTTAATCACGCACTTGCAGCAAATCGATTTTAAAATTCAATGTAATCGTGAGAAACAAACTCGTTCGATTTAAAATTTCAAGGATCGCAGAGTCAGCTAGTAAAAGGCTCCGGGTTCGATTACCCGATCTAGATTTAAAGAGCTGACCAGTTGGAACGCTGCAAGCAAATGTTTTGGCACTGGATCCAGGAAAATATCGGTTCAAAAATGGATATTCTTTCTTTTATAGTCTTGTTATGTGCATAAGATATTCAAGGGTGTTTTCATGCAAACTTTACCTGTAAATATGTTAAGCCAAAAGTTAAAAGTTGTATGAATGGTTTAATGCGCTTTAAGCACATTCTTTAGTTTTCTTAGTCAAAGGATCTAGTATGTTTTAAGCAGCTGTTTAAACCAAATTCGACGATTCGAGCAGAATTCAGCATTTTAAACTCTGTTTTGTATATAAAAATAATCGGAAGAAAAAGCGCTCGCTACACTAAAAAGTAAATGCTAAGACAATATCATTGTCCAGAAAATGTAGGATACATTATTACTTAGTATAGTAACTTGGTAAATTAGTTATTTATCACTCCTCTAAAAAAATAAATTATATTTGCATTGAAAACTTAACATTACGGTTTAGTATTATAAAAGATAATTTAACACTAATTATTTACGATATATGACAATGAGATAATGTAATTTTATAGTTTAAAGAAAATAAATTACGTTCAAATGTTCTAAGAAGAAGCTAGAGTATTAAGCAAACACCTCATCCAAACCATTCTATTTCCTCAATTCGAGTTTTGCCTACGTGGACATCACACCCAACTGAGTCTTTACGTTCCCCTGAATCGGAAATTGATCTAAGACCGGGCGTAGGCAGATATCTAGTATACATATAACTACAATCTCTTCAATAGGATCCTTTAGTTGAACTATGATTCCATGTTCAATTAATTGGGTCGGTTATGCTCGACTGATTGTTATTATTCAAGTGCATTCGCTTCAATGGTAAGATTTAATAAGAAATATTTGATATTTTACATCTTTACTCGTCGTCATCGTCGTCATTTATAGGACATTCACATTTTGCTCTCAACGTTAAAGTTACCTTTCATACCGCTTTGTTAGCATGTTGAAGTTTATTATGTATTGTAATGAGTATGGAGTTATTAAAAACCTATATATTATGAGATAAAAATTTACATCATCATCAAAGCAGGCATAGAAAATTTATAACAGTAGGATATTGATTTCTGCAAAGAGGATTTTTACCCATAAGCTACGCTCTTTTGGGTGGGTTAACACAAGTTAAATGTTATGACATATAGTTTGTAGGGTTGAGTTATATATATATATATTATATTATATACTATTCTACTCTACAGGAACTCTACGATGAACTGAGAATAAAATTATTTTCAGTTCGATAAATAAATACGTTAACATTTGTTTACAGTATTGAAAAATTAGATGACAAGATGTTTTAATAATCATCAAGTTTCAATATATTTTTTCCTAGAAAGTGATGTAATTGAGTTAAAATTTGGCAAATTTGGCGGTATTGCTCAAATTTCCGATAATAAAAGGAACGGTTCCGTTTGAAATTTCAAGTCTGAGAGCCACTGAAGTGGCTTAAGAGTATTACTCTCGGAATAATTTAGCTAAGAGTCTGATCTCCGATAACATTGACAGCCGTGATTGAGGAGATTTTGAAACTGTGTATACGAAAATGTTTAAATAAATATTCAGGTACACCTCATGTTTGACATCAAATAACATATAAGTGATGTCCATATGCACTCTATTAATAAAAGAGTGTCAAAGTTTTAACATTTATAATTGATATTTTAACTTTATCAACATCTTTTAATTCACGGTATTATTCTTTGAAGATACTACTAACAACGGTCGATAAGTTTTTTTACATTGAATTGACGTGCATTTCTAGTTTCATTTGGTTTATTTTTACTTGCTTGCTCATTTAATTCTTGTTATAATATGATCATGTAAATTTTACTCATACAAAAATATTGGATATCTGTTTGTACGGTTAACCGGTGCGTATACCTAAAAAAAATTAAACATATAGATTTGTGACTGGCCCGATTTTGCATTCGATAGTATCTACCACATTTTGTGCACCTGTGGTCGTGAGTTCGATCTCCACTCAAGAGAAACAATAAAGATTTGAAGGATCCACATAAAGTTTGCTAGAATCTTATCTCAAGGTAGAAAACAGAAGGTAGATGTAACTGGTCAATATTCCCCTGAATTAGTGGTTACTATAATATATTATAATAATGGAGGTTGAAGAAGCTACGTTGAAGGTAACAGATTAATTAAATGAACAGATCTAAATACTCTTGTTGTTTATTATCGGCTACTCTAACGTTGAACGTGTTGTTGTAGTCAATATCAGTTGATGTGCTAATCAACGTGCAAATTTTAGAGCTATCGATTAATGTTTAATGCCATTACTAACGTCGTTAGTAATTTAATTACCTACCTACATTTATGCGTAGAGTCGTACATAAGCAATAGTGTTCGCATTTCATAAATTTGAAAATACAATTCAGGTTTTACGTTAAAACAAGAAAGTCAAACACCATTTACAATGATTTCGTAACGTCTGTTTCTATAAACAACAATTTTAAATTGTTACTGCGTCAGAGCATCACTCCACCTTCCCGCAAAAACAATGAAAGATGGCACGAAGATGACTATTTCCGATAATCCATCAAAGCTAAAGTGTCTGCTGAGGGAGCCTATAATAATGGGCCGTGTATTTTTTTGTTACGCCGTCAAATTGACGAGCATTATGATATGAGAGATTGAATTCGGAGCCGTCGTCAGCAGTTGAGCAATGGTTGACGATGTAAAAGCGGTGTAGAAACATTTAGCTATTATTGTTTTTGAACTCGGATTTCCGTGAAATTTCTTTAAGGATTCCACAAGTAAATACAAGTTGCTTATTTACATTTAAAAACAATTCCTAGATAAATATATAATCTGTCAAACTGCGTTTTGACAAAGAGAAAAGGTTTTATTATTTATTTGTACAGATTTAACTCAAATGCTACTAGACCGATTTTAAAATATATATATATATATATATATATATATATATATATATATGTCTGTATAATACGATTTACAAAAATTCAAATATTATATATTTATATATATCTACATATATATGTAAATAAATATATATATATATATTAATATATAATCCATTGGTCGACAATTGGCATCGCATGGCGTGTCAATTTCACTTCCTAATTCACCTATTGGGTATACCCTACAATTGAGTTCGAAACCGACCCAGACCAAACATGCATCTGATAAACATATAGGTTTGTTCTTTTGTGGTGTGAAACATATTTGTTTAAGTATTATATTTGTTGTCCCTTTATTGTCTAGCATCTATAACACAGCTGACCACAGCTACTTATAAGAGTCAGGTCAACGTATAAAAATACATAAAGACTATTAACCCTTAAGAAACTATTAAATTCAACAACTACTTAAAAGAAACAAACTATCTTTTTTAACGGCTTGAAAACGCGTTTTATTTTTACAGACAAAATGTTTTTTTCAGACGATTTCCCAAAGATAACTAAAACATCAAACAAAATAATGTTTAATGTTAAACCGCGTTTTGAAGTTTTACTAAGAGTTATGAACAGGTAGTTGTTATTTAAATATATGGGGATAAATATTTATAATCGGAGTCTTTTGTTAAGTGATTTCACAATCAGCAGAATTTATAAAGATAAACATTATTACTTAAAGGAATTGTATAGATAAATATTTTAACAAAAGATCATTCTAATATGCTAGTAATTATATATTTACCAATATTCAGTTCCAATATGTAATACACTCTGAGGTATTCAAACTACGTTATTATTGGACCTCCTACCTGATTGAACTTAAATATAACCACGATAAGATTTTAAATTGAATGCTTGTAGTATCATTAAACACAGAATCGATGTTGAAATTTTCATCACGATTATAATACATAATGTTTGCTCGCGTTGATCGAACAGCTTATAATCGACCTTTGATAGTCGACGTAGCCCACTTTGGGAATCACGGCTTCCACCAAAATGCTGATCAACCTCATTACTGTTACAGCAATGCTGTCCAGCAGCCCGTGCACAGCATCGTGAATACTTTACGTCAATCAGCATTTGCTGACGGTAGAATTCATGCTGATTTAATGGGCTTTGTTTGTAAGTCAGGAAATATGGGCCTCGCAGTATTAGGTAGGAAATACATTTTTAATTTCCATTTATGTACTGTAGATATATAATGTGTACAGTATATACATATATAACTTTTACACAACAAGTATATAACTTGACGAAGTTAAATTATAAAAAACTAACTGACCTGACAAACGTTGTCTTCTTTTAACTGTATACCTATGCTTACCATGAATAAAAATTGCAACTATAAATTGAGATATAAACTTTTATATCTGTTAAGTTAGATGAAACTGAACACGGTAAGCATAAAATATTAAAATCGGTTTATTAGTTTCGAAGTTCATCCTGGACAAACACCTGGACATAAATTTAAATATACCAATAAAAAGGTTTTCTGACAGAGACGTCGAACAAAAAGCGTGAAAAATTATTATTATTTATTCCTTGTATATTAATTATTTATATTTTATCTATATTTAATCCTTATTATATTTAATCCTTGAAATAAATAAACGTTAATATAATGTTTATAATCATCATCAAATCAGTCAGAAAATATCGACTGCGGAATATAGGCCTGCCCAAGTAATCTCCAATAGGACCGGTTATATGTGGCCTGTGTCCAGCATGATCTTGCGGTTTTAGTCAGATTGTCTGTGTATCTTGCAGGTGGACCCTGCGCTTGCCTTACATAGTCTTCATTTCAGAACCTTACGGCCATCTCCTCCATCGGCCATCGGTTCTGCGTACCAAGTGCCACTTCAACTTACTAATCCGGGTGATATCGGTATTTTGGTTTTGTTACGAACTTCCTCATTACTGATTCGATCGCGCAAAAAAACTCCGATTACATCTCTCTCCATATTTTTCTCTCCATAGCTCGTTGAGTTACTTTGAGTCGGCTTAGAAAGCCAGTGGTAAGAGACAACGTTTCGCTGCCATAGGTCTTCACTGGTAACATACATTATGGCTATACTTTTGTTTAAATATAGCTCCATCATGTAAAGTAGAATCGTTCCGAGTCAGAATCATCTACATCTACTTCATTTTATATTCTATACAAAAAATAAATAGTTTTCGTTAAACACGCCAGTATATTAAATCAGCCATGTCTCTGAATAAAAATGATTTCCGCATTCACAGTTTCATTATTTAAAACAATAATGAAAATGTTAAATAGTGCAGTATAAAACATCGTTATTTATGAAACGCATTTGAATTCGTCCGAATAATGCATAATATTATAGAGGTTTCTTTTGTTGGTTGAAAGCTAATGATTACCGTTTCATAGCTACTAGCGGGGTTGTGGCTTTCATTTGAATATATTCGAAACAATGCGTCCGTTGACAAGATAGAAGCTTTAGCGATTAATTTTTTCACTGCAGAAGATACGGCAAATCGCTTTCCGCTGTCTATCTCACCTATGATTATATATGCTTAGATCTAGATAGAGTGATTCAAGGAAGGTTTATATGTAAAATGTAGTATAAAAGCACTGAGAAAATTTAAAGATTTCCTATTTGAAATGTCATAAAAAACATTTCTTTTTACATCACAAACGCTGAACTATATATAACACGTATAGTACACATAAAAAAGTCCTAGATGATCTATCTCTTAGAGATAACCATTTTTATTCTTATTGCATCCGTGCAAAGCCGGAACGAGTTGCTTGTTATAAATAATTCTTAGAAGTATCAGCCTTAGGACCGCTACTATTAGGCATAAGATGTTTTGAAATGATTTTGAGTCTATAATTATGACGTTAGGAAATTGTGGTACAAATTCATTGCCCATCCCCTGCGTAAGGGCAGACCTGCGTGATCTTTATTTTTTTTAACAACATTTTTCAATCTGCCTCCTATATTCCTATTATAAATTGTTTTTGGCTCATAAAATAATAAACCTGAAAATTAACTTTCTCGAAGATTTATAGATAAAAACAACGGTAAAAATTAAAAAGGCTTTAATTAAACCTACAATTATTGCATGAGTTCTTCAATAAAAATAAACTTTAGACACGCCATATATCCAAGCAAAAAAGAACTTTTTAGTCACATTTACTCGCTAAAGCGATCTTATTTATACCATACATTTTTTTGCTTTATTTCGTGTTTCAATAATACCCAGACGTCCAACGTAACTTAATCCCCGTGATCCCGTCTGGCTCTCTGAAAGTTCAAGAAAATTGAACGCTTTTTCATTATGCAAGCATGTGTCAACCTCTAATGGTTATTACTTAAACTGCACCATGTTAGTACTTCCGTTTCAGCGTTCCTCTCCTAAACTGGAATCAAAAATTAAGAATCTCGTTGTTCTATATTTTGCGCATCTATATCTAACTTTCATTTGTACGCCCAATTATGTCTTTTAAAATCGAAAATAAGCCTAAAGAGATTAGAAATCAAACCTAAAGAGTCATCGAATCGTATTTGCCTTATTGTGTTTGAAATTTAAATTAGAGTCTATTTCTATATGGAGACCAAATACTAAAAAATCTAAATGTCATCAATTCTTCTTTCAACTAAGTTCTATATAACCCTCTGAAAATTTGGCTAAACCCGCGCCCTTTTTATCAAACCACTAAATAGTCAAGCGAAAATTTTCAACCAAAACTCGCTGGAAACTTAACAAGCCCAATAAATCGGAATCAACATTTTCAGTTTAGTCGTCTCCTTTCACGTGGAAAATCGTAATTTAACTGATTCTATTTTTGCCCCTGATTTAATTCCTTGCGGTATCAGAGACAGTTTAAATTGCCCCGGGGAGTTCAGGACTTCATTGTTCAGGCCCAATTTACGGCGCCCGGCTGATCCTACGCGAAAGTTGCAGCGCCCAGATCCCATTATCTTGGTCTACTATATAAGGTTGTAATTGTAATGATACAAAGAGATAATTCTATTGGATTGCAGAAACGTTCTATGTTAATAACAACCAATTGTCACCGTGATATTGAGGTGTTTTTATTTGTTTAAATAAACATATTATTTATTATACATGTGTTGTACAGTTAACAAAAGACCTCGTTTTTTAAACAGTACTGATGGCGGCATTATTTGACGGGCCCGATGGCGCAGATTGTAGTGATCCTGTCTTGTGCACCAGGGGTCGTGGGTTCGATTCCCACCCAGAGCAAATGTTTATATGATGATATTTGTGTTTGCTCTGTGTATGGGTGTAAAATATATGTATTTAAGTAGTATATTTGTGATTCCTCTGTTGTCTGGCGTCCGTAACACAAGTGCTTTAAGCGACTTACCACGGAGTCAGGTCAATGTATGAGATGTTTTGGGAATTTATTATTATTATTATTAGCGATGAGCGATCCATTTTAGGCAACACTTGGATGGATACAAGAAAAAGCAATAATAGTAAATTCACCCAACATCTCATACATTGACTTGCCTTTAATAAGTCGTTTATATCTTTTGTGCTACGGATATCACAAAAAATAAGAATTACAAATATGGTATTTAAATTCATATAATATCCAGACATAAACCAGACGTAAACGTTTATAGCATAAATGATTGTATTGGTTGGTGTTTTGGCAAACAAGATACATACATCGAATACTAAAGAATCCGGCATCGAGCCGTTAAAATTGAAGAAAAACCATTACGACTACCCATTTGAGCTACACTGTGTTTGGATGGATATATCGCTATCTGTAAGTTCTGGTACATTAGTTGCCTGATACGACACCTGGTACAGAGGGAGGTACTATTCTTCTCCGCCGGTACCTCATCAGTCTGCCAGTTCCTAACAGAAAATATTTCTTATTACTATGCTACGCCTTATTTAGGTACTATAAAATAAACTTACTATGCTAAACCTTACATACTACGAGAATGGGAACCTAAATAGTTTCTAAGCGGTATGCGGTGTGCAGCACGTTAGTTTAGCTGTGCCATGCTGAAATTGGAGGTCATTGAAATACTCTAGCCTTACATCGCGCCACTGAAAGCCTGAAATGTGCGCCAGAAGGCTTATCTATGTTCGAGGATGTTATGTAAGAATTTGGTAATATAGTATTATTTATCTTTATTAAATTTATTTATACCATACATAATAATAAATTTACACAATATCTCATACATTGCGACGACTCCAATATAAGTCACCTAAAGCCCTTGTGTTACGCACATCAAATAACAGAGGAATCACAACTTCGTTAAATATATATATATATATATATATATTTATATAATATATAAATATATATATATATATATATATTTAACACCGAAACACAAAACAAAAACAAATATCATCGCACGACCATTTGCGCTGAGTAGGGATCGAACCTACGACTTTTGGTGCACAAGATAGGATCACTATCTGCGCCCTCTAGCCCGTCGCCATACTTATAACTTACATGTGACTTATACGTATATATTATATATACTGAAACTTCTTATTTTAACGGTCCTGATTGCTTATACTGCAATGTTCCTATTTCGTGCATATAAATAATTATTTCTGTCGTTTGCTTTGCTTGCAGTTAGGCTACCCTCTTTTGGGTGTATATACTTTTGGTTATGGTGCTTCTATCACATCTCCACTGTAGAGGTGTTCTTCTACTTTGCCGGTACCCCACAACGATAAATATATATTTATTTTTCCCTCATACCTACATTCTCGTAGAATTTCAGATCAACTTAACTCCCAATGACCGACAAGTAAAAATAAATAAATTAAAAAAAATCTCAAGCAATGACAAACCCTGCACCATTTCAAATCCCCAGCTGGGTCTAGTCACGTACCATATCGATCTTTCTAAATCTCATGTTACGGCGAAAAGACGAGCTATTCGCGCCGTCCTGCGAAGAGGACAAAAAGGATGGGAAGCGATCTTAGTGCGATATCGCGATGGGACGTGGGTGTGTGTGACGCGAGATTTGAAAACGTGTGACGTATGACGCAATCATGGAAGCAATGTATTTATAACTCTCTGATATCAACTATAAAGAAGAAATTTGTTTTTTTATAACTTATTAATTCCGTTTTGTCGTAGGGTTTTTATATTATCAGAGTCAAATTACTCTTAAGGATTTGTAATACAATAAAGTTTATAGATTTAGCAGAAAATTAACTATTTAAATGGTCACACTGAAGAGTGGGCACTTTTGTATTAGTAAAATGGCAACTTTATCTTTACTGGATGGAACACTTTTCTGTACACCGCCGAAGTGGCTAACTCAGAAATAAAGATTTACCAGTATATGTAACTTTTATTATAATATATCTTTACTTTCTTTCTGCACTATCGTTGTGCTATCGAGACTTTAGTAAGCATGTCCAATTTATCCTGCTGTTTATTTTGTGCTGAGAAATCAGCGCCATTTTCTTAATGTTGTAGTAATTATCCTACAAATACTCAAATGTCAAACTTTTACAAGTCCGAAGCAATCGATAAAAAAGAAATAGTTATTTAACTACTTAAAGAGGTTTTAAAATACGATGATGTTTACTAAAAAAGTCATCTATTTCAGGTTCGAGTCCCGTCTGAGACACGAACGTGCAACTCAAAGCTCGAACTCGAATTTACCAAATACCAAATATTATTTTAAATATAATTCATCATTTTCTATGCATAAAATCACTCGAATTATTATGTCTATAGCTAGTAGTGCAAACAATTTGTTTTACGTCAATAATTTGGTTAAATGAATAAAATCTGTTTATACTATATAAGTAAAATATAAAATATGTTAAAAAGTTTATTCGTAAGAGAACTCTTCTTGCTTCACTTCATAAAATTGTCTATATTTATAAAAGTGTCTATATAAGTTTTTACAAAAAATATATGTTTTACAATGACCGGTGAGGCAATAACAGCAAGATTATTAATTAATATTTTGTAATATTTACGTGTTTACTGCTCATAATAAAACTACTTTTTTAATGGCTTGTTTTAAACAACGTTTATTTAGTTTAGTATTAATTGACAATACAATAATATAAAATAACCTTGGAATTGTAAAATAAACTGTTACACACATGTGAATTTCACAGGCTCGCAAGCCTATTTTCAAACGAAGTATCCTGAAATCTTACAATCAAATATACTTGCAAATACGAAAAATTCACTGCTTTTTTTGGTGGACGCTTCTGTAATGACGTAAAAGGGCTAGAGTCTGAAATGTAATATTCTTGCAAAATATCGCAGAGAAATTTTGGTGTTTACAGTACTCGATTCTGTTTTGTTTTGAAGGCGAGTGAAAACTCGGGAGGCACTATTCCACATCGACCAACATCTATAGATATAGACAATAAAGTCATAAAGTAATATGTGTATACGATGACATGTGTGACATGTGCTCAATATATATAAATATTTACGCAAATAATCGTTGATGTAATTGTTATTTAATGGTTGTAATATGCAAATTGTAATATTATGTCATATTTTAAAACACAATAATTTTTTTGCTCAATTTGAAAATTAATTGAGATCCAGACAGTCTATAAAGCACGGGAAAGTTAAGCTAAATAAATATATCTCTATCTCCCTTAGCGATTAAAAATACTAACTATTTTGACTAATTGTTTTTCGATTTATTGTACAATAAATCTTGTTACAGTCCGCGTTATGATCAATCGCTTTTGGGGAAACAAACGCAGTTTATCTTTAACCAGCTGTACCCTGACTTACTGCCACGAGAGATGACACATCATTTATTTGTTTGTATTTAATTTTTATAACGCTTGTATCCCATTGGGGCAAGCGGAGGCTGTGGATTTCCACTTGTTACGATATTGACATACCTCTCTTGCTTCCCTAACTCGCATTAATCCTTTTATACACGCTCGTTTCTTCTTGGTTCTTCTAACCTGGCCCTTCTTTAATACCGCTTCTACCTGATTAAAATTTGTTCGCCTAGGTCGCCCTATACCAACTCTTCCATTTACTCCCGCTCTATATATTTGTGTAGTCATTTAACTTTTATACTTACTTCCTTCATATTTAAACAATCTTGACATTCTTTTCTCTCATTGATTTCTTACTACACTATTTTTTAATCTATCTCTCAATCTCACACTATACATACTTGGACGTGCACTCATTTTAACAGCATTTATTCTACTCGCGTGCTTTTTTGCCACACCCAACATTCACTACTATGTGTCAGTGTAGGATTTTTTTTTCAATTGCTAAAAAATAACCTTTAGGGTAAAAACTATTCTTAGATTAACCATAAGATATTAGATTTTCTTTTTCGTTAAGGGCCAGACGCCAACATTCGTATTAGTTGTTCGTCTTGGAGTTAAATATGTATATGAGTATTATATTTGCGATTCCTCTGATGTCTGACGTTACACAAGTACTTTAAGCAATTTGTTTCAGAATCAGGTGAATGAATGAGATGTTGAGATGTTGTGTGAATTTATTTGGTTAGTACAAACATATAATGATGCCACTTTATTATATATTCTTAACATATTATTGTTTAAAACATTTTAAATCAAATTGGGTCAATTCATTCAGTACTTTTGCCGGAGGTTTTTTTCCTTATTGAACTTGATATATAATCTTTACTTTATAATTGGTAATTCTATTTTAAAATATCCAATTCCATGATAAGTCGCTTAAAGCACTTGTGTTACGGACAAACAATAGGGGCATCAAAAATTTACTACTTAATTACACATATTTAATACCCAGACATAGAACAAACGTAAATACCATGTTATAAATATTAGTTTAGGGTGTTTTTGGCGCGCAAAACAGGATCATTACCATCTACACCATCGGGCCCATCAAAAGAAGACATTTATTTGTTATTTATTATTACTATAATATGATATTAGGACGTGGGGTCCCGGCAGAGAAGAATAATACCTACCTCCACGCCGTAAAAGGCACAAGAATAAGGCACTGAAACCGACAGATAGCGGTATATCAATCTTTTTTTTGGGATGATTTTAATACTGACCTAAATTACTTAAACGTAAATTCCAGCGCCACAGAACGAGATAGCAAGATCACTCGTTAGTGAGTAACCCTGTGCCTCTATTTACCTGTGTGCCCCGCGGTGACAACTACCGGGCGATTAGCTACAGTTACCCAGGGCTCGCGGAATCTGAGCGAGACCGACGGTAATCGAACGAGGGCGTCTCTAAAGGTTTTACCTAGGTGGAGTGTAATAATAATATTCTTTATTGTACACACCATTAGCAACACATTCAAATAATATAGAAAAACATACAACAGTATAGAACAATTGGCGGTCTTATCGCATAGAGCGATCTCTTCCAGGCAACCTTTGGACAGAAGAGAAATACAACAATAATAAGGCAGTTTGAGGTATATAATAAATTAAATCAATGTATAAATATAAACCATCAACATATATAAAGGAAAAAATCCACCAACACACACACACACACACACACACACACACACACA
>JACJUM010002929.1:2889948-2907956 GCA_020976665.1 Heortia vitessoides
ACACACACACACATACGCAAACACACAAAAAAAAGAATATGGAGAGAAGAATATAAAACGAATAATATGATGCAACAACTACAATGATAGGTAGTACTCCTCTACCATTCTCCGAAAAATCGGCAGTGATTGTGCGTATCTGATCAACAAAGAAAGCGCATTCCACAAACGAACAGCTTGAACTGTGAAAGATTTCCTGTAAAATATTGTGGAATGAACCGGCATCTTAAGTAGTAAATTCTCTGATGATCGCAGAGATCTTTCGTGGCTGTCACCTAAAAACACAAAACGATTTTTTAAGTAATTAGGGGAGCAAGGAATGAACAATACTTTATATAGTAGAGAAAGAATATGAGCATTCCTGCGGAGTCGGATAGGAAGCCATTTGAGCTGATTACGAAATTTAGATACATGCTCATATTAGTGTACTGCTTTACGAAAGATATTTGTCTAGTGTAACTGATTATGCAGTGCCAATGAGAGGGCCGAGAGAGGGACGCGTTAAGAGTCGTTTTGTTATCAGGCGGGTCTTTTAAGATACGACACGGTCTACAATGACGAACGTGGACGTTTTTCTTTACGTTGTCCGTCGCAAATTTTACTATTAACGAATTAAGATATAATCTGAAACAATGTTGCTCAGGATGGGGATGAGCAGCAGCAACTTCGTTGTGAAAGTTACGACAAAGTACACCTGGTCTGATCACCACAAATAATCTTCTTTCTTGGGGAGGCCTATGTTCAGCAGTGGACTCTTGCTAATATAATTTAATATTTTATGCAGAAATCTAATCTGCTGGTTAAACATATTTTTATATACGAAATAAACCTCATACAAAGGCTGTCTGAATTGTTTTTCACTCTCACCTATGTAGCAGTGTTCGCATTACTGTGTTCTGGTGTGAAGGATAAAAGAGAGAGTAAAAAACCCAGTAGTAATGTGATTATATCTTAAAGTGACAAGGTTCGCACCGCGTGATATCCTAGTGTGATAATACGAGTATACATAAACTGTGGTGACGCTTACTATCGGACCGTGTACTTGCTTGTCGACTAGGTCTAATATATATAAATGTATATTTTATCAATAAATTTAATTCATATTAGAAAATCATATTAGAGGAATTTATTACAAAATTAATACATATTATTTAATATTCTAAAAAAATATATGCATTCCATAAAAGAGACATATCCTACCTAAAGGTCTCCGGAATGCTTGCAGCAAACCCTGATCCACCAAACGCCTTCCTAATTCTTTAATAAAGCACATTCCTTACACCATATGTTTCAATAGCAACTGGCTCGAAAGAATAATATATATATATATATACATATATATATCTGCATACATATATAAATATATATATGTGTGTGTATATTTATGTATGTATATATATGTATGTATGCAGATATAGATAGTCACATAAAAATGCGCTAGAACGGCAGATTTTGCGGTCCTGAATTACACGCAGCTTGTTTTGAATAAACCATCAGAAAAACTTCACGAATATGTCCCAACGCCTTTCCACATTCGAGTTGTTCACACATTTCATCTGCCATGATTTGTGGTTACGACTGCCACGGAAAGTGCTGCCAATTTGGTTGTTAAAAGAAATAGAATAAAAGAACGGTATAATGGAATTCTACCGCAGCAATTTTTATTCGAGTTTTAGTTTTTAAAGAGTATATGTAGTTGTTGAGATACGTTAAATTTTGTCCGATGCAAGGTACTTATAACATCGAACAAAAAAGGTGAAATGTAACAAGAGTCATCTTATGTGTGGTGACTCAAGCCTTTTTTAACTTGCCGCGGGATTACACTACCATTATGCTACCAAGATCTTAGTCAATAGTCAATATCTCGTTGTTTTATTAGTGTTTATGTTTCCTTCTTTTTGCTGAGAAACCAGCATCAACTCTTTGATGTTGTAGATAATTTTTGAGAACCGCCAATGCTTGAAACTAATTAAATTTTTCCTAGTGTATATATTCCTTTAACTGTAAACAATATTTTTAGAACAACAGGCATGCTTTTTCGTACCCTATCTATACAGAAAACTGAATTCATTATTAAATATCTACTCTAAAATATTATACGGATGCAATGTAACACATACTTATAAGTCATTTAATGAATATAAATGATACAATATAATAAAAATACTAATAGTCCCTATCTAAAGTGAATAAATCTGCTAATTTAGAAGAATGGCTGGGTTCTAAAAAACACAAGCTTTTCAAGCTTGTGTTTTTAGAACCTTAAAAAGCATAGGCTTACTTGCTTGTATTAATAATAACCATAGAATTACAAAAAAGAGATCATTTTTAAGAACGATACTAGAACAATGGTTTACTCGTTTCATATTATGTGGGTTTGACTTTTAAAAAATTTACTTACAATAAATATAAAAAATAAAGAATAACAAGAAAAAAATAATGAAAATATTGTTTTGGAACAAGTATAGAACCCGCGATTCTTGGTCTCTTTTCTTAACCACTGCGTTATTATTGTTTTTTTTATTAAACTAAGCCGTCAAGCAAGGGTGCAGTCCGCGTGATAGTAAGCCCGTAGACGCTAGTAATATCACAAGGATATCACTTGCGCATTGCCAACCTTATGAGTTGGAGTCATTATATAACATAATCCAGTAATGTCTCATTCACCTTCATACCGTAACACATAATTTCGAATTCAGCTATTTGGTGGTTGTAATAGGTGAGAGAGGCCAATGCAGAAGACCTTTTGTATGAAGTTCTATACAAACAACTTCCAGTGCTATAGATATATATATATTACCATAATTTGTTGGTGGCTAGTAAAAATTTCATAATAATAATAACGTTATAGAATTTTTCAAACGTGGCATTAAGCCTAAACTCCGGTACTACAATAATTACCCCTGGAGAATTCCAGGTAGGTAAATATTGCGTGAAATTAACGCTGCCTAATTATGAGCCACCTCGGTAAAGACCACGGAGAAATGCAGACTGGAAACGGTTTGAAAGATAAAAGAATCGGCATATCATCGTCACTATATATTATAAAACCAAAGGCTAACGTTAGCGATAAACCTAAAAATAAACTGCTCGGATTTTACCCAGTATGTGCCAATATACAGATTCTTGAGAAAGATTTAGGTAGGTAGTCTGTTTTTTTTTTATATTAATAAAATTTAAAGCTTTGATAAAATATCGGAATAAATTAAGCCGCATTGTTGCTTTTAACGAAAAGGGCTTTGATACATATAAAACAATGCGTTAAACCCACTTCACTAATAAAAATATTTGGTCAGGTTCAATACAGTAGATGTAAACAGTATTTTAAGTACATAAGAGACTATAAGTATTTCATACACATTATTATCCTTTTTACACAATATGTCGTGCGGTACCGACAGAGTAAAATAATACCTCCCCCTGAACAAGGTGTCGTAAGAGGCGACTCAGGTACCGAAACCGACAGATGGAGGTATATTTGGTATATCCATCCATACCAAAAAGAAACCTCACGTTACGGACGCAAGAATAAAATTAGCGAGGGGAAGCCTATTTTTTGTTTGTATAAACTTCCTATAACTGATAGGACTAGTGTGAAGTCCCGTCAAAATAAGTCTAGACGTATATATTTTCTAGAAGTAGACCTGATATACAGGTTGTCTGCCTTAGTTCACTTCACTTTCATCTATTTCTATCACCAAATAGCAGAGACCGCATTGCTGTGTACCGAATAGAAGAGTGAGTGAGGCAGATAAATTAATAGGAAAATGTGACATAGTTTCTTTAGTTCACAGGATTGGCGACAAGCAAATGATATTTTTGTAATGACACAAGCGTCTATAGGCTGTGGTCACCAACCAAGGCTGACTGAATGCTTTTTTATTTCAAAGCAGATGTTCTACGATAGTCATTTTGCTAAGTCTTGTAATTGATGTGATGATTACAGCAGTAATTGATATGATGATAAACACAAATGAATGTGTCGTGAATAATTATCTCGATAAAATTTTGTTTAAAAATGTATAATTTTGCTCTATTATAATAATAAATTGAATATTAAACTAATAATAGCACTACTTTTTTAATGCTTTCAAACGTTGTTTATTTTACTTATTGCATTTTGTTCAATGTATCGGCTTAACTTTGAAATCTAGACAAATATTTTGTCTATCTTAAGATTAGTTACCGTAAATTAACCAAAAGTTGAAAAAAAAATGTTTTATCCAAATAAACCGCGTATTGAACCTGTTAAAACAAAAGTAGTTTGATGATGAGAAGTAAATTCGTAAATTTTGGAAAATATTAAGCAACTTAATAAACTTAGCAACATACAATCGATATTTATCAACAGGTTTTCTGAAGGAACCAATGTTTCTAATAATTATAATAAATAGACGTATATACCGCAAATATACACACACATTTAAACACACTTAAACAAATTTTATGAACATTTTCATCAATCATCCCTATTTTGATCGGTGTTATTTGTATAAAGAATAAAAATTAGGTCAGTTCGAATTTAACATTCAAAGTCTTTATGATAATCTAATACAGCTTTAGTGGTTCCATAGATGGTTGATATATTAGGTAAAGACAAATGATCATGACAATTAATCAACCAAGGCGCTTCTAATAAATTTATTATTTAAAGTTCAATGTTTGAGACCAAATTATGTGTGTAGAATTTTCCCTGCTTTATAACTTTGTTTCTTCATCTGTCATAACTCTAATAGTCTAATGTTCAAATCAAACTATCTCTAACTTTCTTTCCACATACTGAAATATTCATTTCATTACGTAGTATAGAGACTCCTTTCTATATAGTAGAAATTAAAGGTCGCTCAGTGAGCGATAAAAAAAGCTATGCATAGAGTTTTCCTACGTGATTAAAAAACATATGAGGAGATCCGTAATTAAATAAAATTTGTCAACATAGATTACCAAAGCGCAAAGCTGAAGTCATTGTGAGCGGGGCACATAGTTTTAACCGATGAAAAATGAAGATACAAGATTTCTAAATAAGGTAACCACATGCTAACATGTTAACACCCCGCCAGATGGACGGTTGACCTAGTAAGGTTTTGGGAAGTCGTAAGTTCAAACTGACACAAAACCGAACTGAAAAAAAAGGTGTATATGTGTGTTTAGGTAAAAACCAAGCTAAATTCAATAATATAAGGTTAATGTTTAACCAATTGTTAATTTTTATTAGTAATCCGTTTATGCCGTCGTTATATTTTGCCGTCATTTGTTGAGACTCTTATAGTATAATAATATTTTACTGGACCAAAATAATAAAGCCTAAAATGAGAAAATATAGAAGAAACCGCAATCGAAAATAGTGGTCTAGACTTAAACCGGATTTGAGATCATCCAGTACTTTTAACTCCAGCGTAATTCTTACTAATTGCTAACAGCGTTTTCGGCCATTTTATAATTTATTTTTCCGGTTCATTTACCTAGAGTTCTTAAATTTTGGACATAATTTTTCATTTCTCTGCTATTAGACAAATTAAATAATGCTTATCAAACAGTTAATTTAAATAAGATCGCCTATTATGAAGCTTTGAAAGAAGTATAATTAATTAGTCATTCACCTGCGACATAGTTGAAATTGTTCCAGGAATTCTAGCATCTTGACAATTTTCGTCACAATTGTGTGTAAATTTTATAATAGAACCCCAACAAGTATATCAGCCTTATCTATGAATAAATTCTGGAAATATATTAAAATAAGCTCTTGTCTCGAAAGTTTATTTATTTATTAGATCGATGATCATAGAGAACAGCTTATAAATATGAGTCAGAGGCTAAATAAGCCTGTTATTTTAAAACCAATTTAAACTAGACGACTAGATTTAAACTAGATATAGTTCCAAAACATATAATTAAAAATAAATTCATACAACATCTCATACCTGATTTTAAGACTAGTTAATTAAAGTTCACTTGCATCATGGACCGTAGTCAACAGACCTACCACTTTGGCGTCCACGTAGCTGTTATTCAATAGAACGATGCTCGAGACTCATCTCACAGTCTTCTTAACGGGGTTTACCTCAATACGCCACGTATGGAGGTAACCCCGAGAAAAGCGCAGCAATGTACTTTTCTCCGATTTACACACCCAGACACAGAGTAAACATGAATATCATAGAATAAATATTTACCCTGAGGGTTGTGCCTGGGAGTTGATCGTATCACTACCATTTCGCTATCGGGACCGTCAGATCGTCAAATCGTTTCTGAAAAATTGCAACCTTAAATATTGATTTTTCTTTGATTCGTAAGTTCACTGGTAAGGTCCCTCTTCATTACTTTGACGAGATATTTCACTACTCAAATTCACTAAGTGTCAACGTCCGTGTACGGTACGTAGAACGAGACAAGTCCTCCTAGATCCCTCACGAACTACCACGGCTTATAATTCCCATACATCATTACCATCGTTTGCTCACAACACACTAGCATAGGCTTTGTACTCGCTGGTGAATGCGTAATTTCCACTCCCAGATAACGCATACCGGCTGCATCAGGCCAGGTGTATTTCACTCTTTTTGAGTCCTCTCAACGACGGCCACTCAATTCGAGATCTGTGCTTCAGAGATGCCCTTGAGCGATCGCCGTTATTCTCGTTTTGATCCTGCAACGTTGCGAGCGAGGCCGGGCCTTGCGGGAGGTGCGGGGAAAACGCAGCCATAGGGCCACTTATGAGCGGCCTGGCGTGAAATGACGTCAGAGTCAGCTAGCATTAGGTTATTCAAAAGAAACTAGTCACCAGAGAAATCACAAATGTAATAGTTAAAAACAAACCAGACACAAAATAAAAAAGTATATTTTTATGCGTTTTCTGAATGGGGATCGAACCCACGAACCTTGACACCACTAAGTGCGCTCTCAAAGCGGCCAATCAAACAAAACTAATAACTAATGTATAATTAATAAATCTAATCTGATAACCAGGAAGCAGTGGCTGCAACCCTCTTCGAGCAACGCAATAATTTTGGCAGATTTTACCACTTTCTCTAACATTATTGAGACAGCTAAACAGCAATAAATGAAGATTTGACAATTAAAAATATGAAATAAATTCATAAAAATTGACAAAAAATTATGAAAACCGATATTATCTTTTGGAACTTCGCACCAAAAATGTAGAATAGAAAGTGTTTTTCTGTAAAAACGAGCATCAAATGCTTTAAAAATATTGACTCCAGAATATTTTTTTGTTGCTCTTTCAGAAACCATAGTTTCATTATCATTCTAGCAGCTGTAGATCGTCAACTGCTAGACAAAGGTCTCCGAAAATAAGAAGAAATTCTGCATTATAGGTGCGCTGGATGTGCGTGGTGGCATTCGCAGAGCGCAGCTTTGCGACAGGAATGCTGCTCACCCATCCCCGCCATGCTTTAGGTTGTTTTGTATATCTGTCGGTTTTCTTTATATATTTTGAAGTGCAGTCACGTTCACTATCAGTAAATATGACTGCAGCCTATAGACACTCGTGTCATCACAAAGATATCACTAGAGTGTCACCAACCTTTCATACTTCAAACCTGAACACAGCAATGTAAATTCTTAAAATATGGCGGTAGAAATAGGTGAGGGTAAGGTACCAAATTAGACGACCTTTTGAAGTGGTCTACCTCATGTTAGATGGTTGCGATACTTCAGACGCCTGTTACGACTCCTGGTAAAATTGGAAGTAAGTAATATTCTACTATGCTGGTAACCCACAACAAGTTACAGTTTAAATTTACACGAAACATAATTAATTATGGACCAAGTTTCTTAGCCAGCCTCTTGATTAATTCATACCGTGTGTAAAATCAACATGTGCGGTATTCTGCGTCACCATGTTTAGACAGACATAGTTTGAAACTTCGTTTTACTCATGTTATAGGTAGTGGCAAGCTGTAAGTGAAACTTTGTGAGGATTGAGTATCTAATGGATCGAAAGTAACCTTTAGCATTTTACGAAAAAAATTGCTAAATGCACATATCGCAATGGAAGCGTGCTGGGCCGATAACCTGATGAATTTGGAATATATTTAAAGGAAACTTTTATTTTAAACAACACCTTGTTAGCCTCAGAATCATAGAGTGAGATTTATTCTATATAGCTGTCATAGACTAGATACGAGTGTTTACATAGACCTAGTAATGTATACAAGTAACAGTAAAGTACTAAGACTAAGAATGAAAGGCGACAAATTTAATAAATAGTTCAACAGTTATGAATATCAGAAAACAAAGAAATCAAGGAACAAATTAGATTTCAAACATAAACTTAAATACAAATCTGTAATACCCAGACACAGAAAAATAAAAATTTTCTTCACAAAAATGTTTTTCCTTTCAAGGACTGAACGATCGCGCCCAGCCGTAAATTTCAATGTAACATACCAAATTATTAACCGTTTTCCAAAAGTTCCGTGATTTTCCTTGAAACCAGATAACAAGATAAGGATGTATGTTTATCCCAAGTAAACTATTTTAACAATGTTGTGTACTCTATTAAACGCATCACTAGAAGTGTGCAAAAGTTCTGAGCTTCTCTCGATTGGTATAATGTAACACGAGCACTAAGAAACTCTGAAGAAAACTTACAAACATCTGCTGTTAGTTTAAGTCTCTATTAGTCTTGCTGAGAACACATTGATTACTTTATATAAGGAACTAGATTTCTACACGTGGCTTTGTCCTTGAGGTCTTTATTTTATCCCTTAAGAACTCCTGTTATTCTGAGAAAAGTTATATGTCGCTTCCTGACATCTGAACTGTTTTAGTTGTAGTGATTTAAAATAGGAAAATAAAAACTCCAATATGTCTTATAGGAACATGTTTTCGATATGAAAAAGAAGTAAATGTTTTACTTCAGACTATCAATAATCTTTGTACCCAATTTCATCCGATTTGTTCATCTGTTCCGGCGTGAATGAGTAACAGTATTCACACAGGCACCCGTCCACGCGTCCATACGTACCCACGTCCACATTCCCACGCATACATATTACTATTACTGCAAATTGCAGTCCAATCAAAGGTGCGTAATACAGGAATCAGCAATCCCTGACACACAAAAAACATCGTGAAATATTAATTATTCATCACTTATAAAGTCACAAAATGAAACACAGATAAAATAAAACAAACAGATCTCTGTTAATCCGTTCCGGCAGGAAAGAGTAACAAACATTAATCTACCAATCCATACGTCTACACGTTCACATAGCCACTCATTAACACGTCCATATGTACACAAGTATAATACACACATAAATATTACTTATACTGCAAACTGCAGTCCAATCAAAGATTTGTAATACAGGAATCAGCAATCTCTGACACACAAAAACAATCCTGAAATATTAATTATTCATCGCTTATAAAGTCGCAAAATGGAATACGAAAATTTTCACGCGTGAAACAAGTATGCAAAAATAGTTAAGCTGTCATAGTAACGGTGACCGCTTACAACTTTAATCAATTGCTTTAATTGCATCCTACTGTTGTACTGTCGTGATCAAGTAACTATTGCATACATCACCCATAACATTACAGCGAAAAACTACCGTTCCTACTAGTACCAATAAAGTTCATTTTGCCTTATCAGAAGGAAGGGTATAAAAGACAATTTTATTTTAATCGCTCTTATAGAACCTTTATAGAACGTTCGATAGTACCACAGACAATGAGTTGTAATTACGTCGTTCTCTCAACGGTAAGGCTTTATTTTTTTGAGCTGTATAATTAGAGTGCGAAAGCGGAATTTTTTTGTTTTCTCGCTGAGCTCTATTGAAAGGTATGAAAAGTTTTGATGCTTTGATGTCATGGCTATGTAAAGGTTTTATTAGAGTTTAATTATGCTAAGAAACTATTTACTAACTGTTTACAATCTTTATCATTGTCTATTGCAAAACCATAAACATAATGACATTGGATCTATGGGTGAAAAGGAATTCCTAACTAAGATTTTACCAAATATAATAACGTAGAGCAAAGAAAGGATTTTTGAAGATTTACCCCCAATGGGGGTAAAACGGAAGTATAAAGTCAGTATGAAACTCCGTTGTTTTTGAAATGTTTTGAACGAAATTCAGTATGAAGGCTTTATTAAAGATCATGAACATATGTAAAATATTTTTTTGGAAATCATACTTTAAGGAAGAAAATAGGCGTGCAAAGTTAGTATGAAAGTTTTACAACTCATTACAAGTTAAACCGCAGGGCGCTGCTTGTTATTAATATAGGCTTAAACAATTAGCGGGCACCAAAAACAAAAAACATCTTAAACACGAAGCCATATTTCAATTTGCGCTAATTACTTATCGATACATTTCAACTCTTGAAAAAACGTAGCGCTCAAAAAATAGGCTAATGAATTTAGCAGGTAACAGAGGCACCATTCGGTGCATGGCAATATTTCGCTTACTAATTACCTGCGAGCGAAAAAGTTCAGCCAGTTTGAAACTAAAACAATTAATTGCTACATCGACAGTAATTGGCCTCTTCATCGGTGAAACTTTTCGATTAGTTCAAGTATTTTAGTCGCCGTAGTTTCGATAAATTCGATATTCCATTCCATGCCTTTTGCTATGGCAACCGAAAGTTCTTGGCTGGGGATTATGAGAAACTATTTAGTAATATAATGCATTTGGTATAAAACATATATTTAAAATAAATCTGTGAGCAAAGTAAGAATAGTGCTTATCTAATCCTAAGAGGTAACTAGGGTACCAGAACCTATAAATGTCAATATAAGTCCGTAAAAGTGTAGCTCAAATGCACAAGGCTGTGATCGGCAGCAGCATCCTCGTCACGAAAGCTGTGCACTGTAATTGCCGTCACGCTTACCCAGCGCGGAAATGTGAGCAAAAGGAGGAGGGCTTAACTATCTAACAGTGTACTTTCAATAGCTAATGTGATGATGATGATGATAATGATGATGATGCATTTTTCTGTCCTATTTTTCAATAATCTTTAATTACGAATATTATTTAGAAAACAAATCAATGTTTCTCCGATGTTATATGTCACATTGGACAATTGTATTATTTGCTAATTTGTTTGATGAATTATGTGTCAGTGCGTGAGTGGGTGAGTGTGTGAGACTGTGAGTATGTGTGAACAAAACAAACTAAAATAGAGATGAGATTGTAAATGTATTTAGGTTCATGCACATATCATTAGATAAAGGGACTTGCAAATTTATAGACTTAGTCATAACTTAATGTTAAAAGCCAGTCTGTTACTTTTCGCTTAGTTTCGATGTAATAGCGAGTATATGTGCAGGGTTTTATTTACGCAGCTATACAGATAAGAAGACAGATATGCATATTTCTTCATCGCGATTGTGTATATAGTAACTGAATGGCTGCTACGGTATGTTTTCGTTTTTTTGAGTTACATTAAAATTGTAATTTAATGTTTTGTGTTTTCTAAAAGTTGTTAGAAGGATATAAAGTTTTCTATTCTATAGTGTTTAAAAACGAGTACAGTGACTGAGGAGAAAACCTACGGTTCTTAAAATTTATGATTTGTAACAAAGTTCTTTGGGCTCTCTCAGTCAGAATCATGTTAGTTCTGCAGGCGCCTCCCAATACCGTAATACAATAAGTAGTAATTGACAATGCCAGAGCTGTGTAAACTTGATATATCAATATTTTTGAGGTGACATGCCAAAGAATTTTGAAAATGTGAATCAGTTCTCACACCCTAATGGCCACTAGCTTAGTCTGAGGAAACCATGACAACCTTTGATTCAACATTGCCCCCAAATTACTTTACTGTATTTACAAACTTTACTGTATTTACTTTATTCAAAAGGGGACAGTTACATCTAGCGGAATTTAAAATGAGAAAGCAGTTATAAAGTTTGATTTCATAGGAGCTAGAAGGCTGTCTACTGGCTTAAATGGAAAAGCACATATTTCTAAGCTATTTAGCGTGTACATTAAGGCCAGACTTAGCCTTCTCTTTGACATTCCTCCACGTGGCACCAGAGAAAACAATAGCCGTGCCATCTGTATAAGAGAAGAGCCGGGTGCTAATGATCTCTAACATGCAGAGATCTTTAATAAACACCAAAAACAGAGTAGGACTTAAAACACAGCCTTGTGGTACGCTATACGCCACCACCTTACCATCACTTATCACTCTGCTAACCCTTACTCTGTGACATCTTCGATTAAAATAGTTGAGAATTGGCAATAATAAACCTATCCCTTGACTTTCTAATTATCATCATACATATTATACCAAGCTGCGTAAACCAAAATGATGGGGTGGTTATCTACATAAAGAGTTAATTAAAACAAAATCTTAAAGAAATAAAACTAGTTAAGCTTCATGTCTCCAGCTCGATATTATGAATTTCACAATTCTATGTATATATCGGTTACTTACTAATATTTATGGGGACGATTTTGTTACTTCTTTGGATACCTATTTAATATAAGAGGATACGTATGAATAACCAAGCAACTCTTTAAGCTAGTAAAACATATCCTATTCCTGATGAAATTATTTCATTATCATTATTATTTCATTCATTATAAGTCCATTGCTGGACATAGGCTTCCCTAAGAAATGGGTAATTTGCCCAAAATTTCTGCGCTGGGCAAGCGTGCTGGCTATCGGAGATTGTAGTTTTCGTGACCGTGATGCTGCGCCCATCTCCGCCCTGTGTAATTAAGCTATACCGTATCGGAACCGCCCGTTTGTCGAACCAATATCTGCCGGGAGAGGTACTATTCTTCTCTGCCGGTACCACGCGGCTATGGTTTTATATATAAGGTTTCTTATTGTAAGTTTTTTTTTATAAAAAATACGAGTTCCTCGTTATAGGTTTGCTTGGAGTTTGGCAATTGGCCGACAGTTATATTACCTTGAGCCTTTTAAAATTAGACCAAAAATTTCATAGAAAATCTTTTGATACGAGTATATATAACCGAAACCATTATTGTTACATTCAGGTTTGTATTTTGGAAATAAGGCTATTTTATCTGTATTATTTGCTTTATATGATTTTCTTCAAAACCTAAGACCTTTTACAAGGTACCTCACATTCACATATTTCTATAGACTCACGCTTAGGTCGAATTAATGTGGTCCAGTTTGAAAGATGTTAAAACTGTGGAATAATGTCTTGCTATATTCTCATGTCTCAATATAGGCGATACATTTCAATTGGATAACACATCCAACAGCTGACGCGCGCGATAGTGCAGATGTTAGTGATCCTATTTTGTGCAATCAGGATCGTGGGTTCGATCACTACCCAGGGCAAAT
Organism: Heortia vitessoides; assembly: GCA_020976665.1. Taxonomy (NCBI): domain Eukaryota; kingdom Metazoa; phylum Arthropoda; class Insecta; order Lepidoptera; family Crambidae; genus Heortia; species Heortia vitessoides. The sequence continues at coordinate 2,903,245 of JACJUM010002929.1, forward strand.
GTGTATATGAAAACATTCGTGTTTGTTTTGTGTCTGGGTGTTAAATATGGTAGTATTTATGGTACTGTAGTTGTGATTCCTCTGTTGTTTGGCGTTCATAACACAATTGCTTTAAGCTACTTGTGAATCGAATGTATGAGATGTTATGAGAATTATTATTATTATTAACAATTAATGAATAAATTACCTTCAGTTATCTATACAATACAACATCTCAAATGAGTGATAGATTTTAAATCTACCCTTGCAGCATATTATGCGTGTTCTTCAAAACACACCCAAGTTTTTATATAATAATACTATAGGGGGAACAGCATATATTTATAAACCTACAAACCTCCTATTCCTGTGTGCTGCATTGAAAATTCATATTGTGTTCGTAAATATTGACATAATATCCCTCGAGGAAGGATGTAGCCTAAAAAAACTTTTCACAGAAAACAAGTCATCCCTTAGGACTTCATAAATTTGTGAGCGAACAAGAAAAATATTTTGGTACTCTACGTAATAAGATAGGAATTAATCGAAATTCACACAAATTTACTATATTGCTTGTTTTGATTATTTAATTTATTCAAGTTTTATTTGCTACCACATAAAGAACATGTTATCATTTGAAGATACATTGACTTCATATCAGTTTAAGTACTCTTTTCTCCAAGAAAAGGGAACTTTTCAGCCATAAATTTTAACATAATGTTTTAAACAAAGACGTTTTAGTTATTCTGACGTATCTGACAACGGTAAATAAATAATATTCTTAAAATAATCTGTATAAATAAAATTCAAAATAGTTTTAAAAAAGGCATAATACAATATGTATAGTATTAATTTAATAAGTCTAGTATATTAGTCAATTACAAAGATTATAGTTACTTTTAACTAGTCTGGTATAAGACAGGCCTTCATATTTAATTTAGTTACTAAGCTTGGCTCAAGCAAATGCAAGTAAATTGAATTGTTATAAAGATTAGTTAATTACCTAATTATTGGTGTCAGGCAGCGGTGCTAACAAACTACTGTCTTTAAAATAACTATAACAGATATTGCTCTATTCACAGTTATAATAAGTTTAAAAAGTAGCTGTTTTATGTAATTTTTTATTTTATGTAAGCTGGCGTAATAATACAATATTTAAATTCACTTTATTTATTATATTTATTTAACAGAGAAGTTTAAAATATTGAAACCCAATAATACTTCTTTTCCAATAAATAAAATATATTAAAAACTAATTTTAAGCCAATCACAAAAAATAAAAAAGTTGCTACACAAACGTGTAGAGATAAATATGTCTTGTGATAATAAAAGCAAATAATTGTTAAAAGCCTCGCCGCTAGAAATCTGAAAGCTATTAGACAGACAGACTTGTTACAAATATGTAAATTACTCGTACATTTTTATTTCCTTATCAATAATTATAATTATAAACGTGAATGTGTGTAGGTTTGTATGATTGAAAGAGTTTAACGTCAGAATAATTGAAGAGAGAGTATGGCATTGATTTTGCATAGGTTACTTGTTGGGAAGCGACATAGATTTTTTCTTGGAATAACATAAGTTTCTCAGGTGATAAAGGCCTTATAGACGCTGGAAAGGGAGAAAGCTTGTGTTCTTATATATTTTATATGTCAGAAGGTCAACATCATTATTCCCTGATTTCTCAAATCCAGTGTAAAAAATGGTTACAAATTAAATTACACACAAACTTTCACATTCTATTAAAACTAAACAATTATCGATACACACACTGAAGCTCTTTATGAAACTGACCCAGTTTCGTGGCAGCGTAGCTACACCAATGAGAACAGTCTAGCAAAAGGTATCTCAGTTTCTTTTTCATTACAAGTTTTATTTTATCATCATTATACTAGCCATTAAAAGTCTACTGTTGGACAAAGACCTCCCCAGGAACGAGGGAATTTTGCTCATAATTACCGAACTGGGCTAGTGTGTTGGCAATCGCAGAGCGCAGCTATCGTGATGGGGATGCTGCTGTCCATTCTCGCCCTGTGCATTCGAGCTGCATTGTTTCGGGTGGATATACCGCCATCTGTCGGTTCTGGCACCTTAGTCGCCTTTTACGACACCTGGTACAGGGGAAGTACTATTTTACTCTGTCGGTACCTAACGGCTATACAAATCCCTTGAATTGTTGCTTAACGCTTGCTGACTCGGACGTCAGCTCCAGCGTGACTGGAGGAAAGTCACAGAGCGCAATATTCCATAAACCCATCCTGCACATTTGAACTATACTGTTTCGATGGATATATCGCCATCTGTCTGTTCCCGTATCTCACTCGTCTCTTATGATATCTGGCCAAAATGGAGGTAGTATTTTACAACGACGGTACCCCACAGTACAGGGTATCACCATTCTTTGATGAATTCTGTAAATGCTCTATAGTACTAAAAGCGTCCTAATACCACATTAATAAAAACACAGCCACACACACATTCAAACCACTAAAAGTAAAAACTATATATAAATCCACAGATAGAAATAGCGTGTTCGCTTTACAAATACAAAAACAATAAACTGTTGTTTGTACAAGTACATTTTTTTAACAGTGCCCTTTTTGCTGCAGTATAAATAAACATCAAAAAAAGGAACAATCGAATACGTCGAAAATCTCGCCATAGAATATAATGACATCCAATCCCTTGTACATTTATCTGGCGTATAAATGTATCGGCGGGCACTGACGACAGGCTTTTATTGCGGATCCAATGGTGCCCCTCGACAAAGCCTCCTCAGTGGTTCTCAAATATGAGTTCATATACGAACGACAACTTTTTTTTCAGGTCACTTCTCTTCAGGTCAGTTCACTTCTGTTTAAGCCAGGTATTATTAATATTTAGGACTTTTTTATATTAAGTTTCTCAACATTCTGGTTATACACAAGAAAGTTTTTGGTGTTATCCATATATATTGAATAAGTTCATAACAACATCTTACATATTATATTGTATTAACCTGAGACACCACTACTATCTCAAAATAAGTCGCTTGCAGCACTTGTGTTACGAATATCAGACAACAGAGGAATTATAACTATAATACTAAAATAAGTTATTATCACCTTAATATAAATAAATATATCAAAGTAAAAAAATAATTAATTTTCAAAAAGACAAATATTAATCTTTTAAATCTTAGCTGTGAGGTACCGGTAGAGTGGAATAGTACTTCTTTCTGTTTTAGGTGTCCTTAGTGACGACTAAGGTACTAGAACACACAAATAGCGATATATTTATCCGAATTAGTAAAGCTTAAGTACAGGCTGAGGATAGGCCGCAGCAACGCCATCGTGTAAGCTGTGGCCTGCGTGTCTGACACTGGCAACCTAGTATATTACCCAGTAATGTCATTGCCTCTTTTACCCTTCAAACCGGAACAAAACGGTGCGAAGACTGTTATTTAATGGTAGAAATAGGTAGGTGAGGTAGCTAGCCAGCAGGTAGTTAGCCAGTATATCAGTCACCTTCTACGTCACCTGATACAAGTTCTATTCTACTCTGCTGGTACCTCACGTTCGATTACCTTCAGTTATTATTCAAACGTGCCGTTAGAGTAGAATAGGACCTCCCACTGCACCAGGTGTCGTAAGAGGGCGATTAAGGTACAAGAACTGACAGCGGTATATTCATCCAAAACAGTGCAGCTCATATGTACAGGGCGGGGATGGGCAGCAGCATCCCCATTGCGTAAGCTGCGCTCTACGATTGCCAACACATTTGCCCAGCAAGGCAATTATGGGAAAATATCCTCCTCACTTGTAGAGGCCTATGTTCAGCAGTGGACTTCTAACGGATGGCATGATGATTATTCGAACATTTTTTTTCTGGATCTTCGTATAATTTACCTGCAGTTAATAAGATTTACGGTCAATCTTGTAACAATGTTATCGTTTAAGGTACGCTCGAACTAATGCGAGTAACATCGATCTGGTGGTCGTAAACGTGTTTGTGAACGTAAGTTCTTTGGTTTTGACCATTAAACGAGAAAACTTTAAAATTATTTTGAAATGCTTGGGGACATTCTCTGAGTATTAAATATTATTTATGTTACTTGCTGATAATGATGGGCCCGATGGCGCAGATGTCATTAACATCTGCACCATCGGGCCATCCTGTCTTGTGCGCCAAAGGTCGTGATTTCGATTCCTACCCAAAGCAAATATTTATATGATGATATTTGTGTTTTTTCCCTTCCTGGGTGATAAATACAGGTATTTTATTATTATATTTGTGATTCTTCTGTTATCTGGCATACATAATACAAATGCTTACCACCATGTTGTGGGAGTAAAAAATAACCATAAAATGTATCTTTTTGTTGGTCTATCGTATCGAATAAGTACAAATCCCGTTTCCAGATTTCCATATTAATTAGCGAATGTAGGTTTATAATCAAGCAAGATTGTCTGAAATATAACAGTAGTTTTTGAGCCTCTTCATTAAAACTTTTTTTTCCGTATTTTATTAGCATATAACACATGGATATTTTTTCACCGGATAAACCTTTAACATACAGTTCTGTATTGATAAATGTATCAAATTTATTTGTTATTGCAGTGGAACGGCTTAAATAAGAAGTGAAACAGTATAATTTGAAATTTCATAACAGCGTTTCATGTCATCCGCAGGCACAACACTGGCGACTCGCTAGTTAAATTAAATTTAAACCCTTGGATTAAATAAATAATAAA
>JACJUM010002929.1:2911163-2939798 GCA_020976665.1 Heortia vitessoides
TACGTGTCTCGTGCTTTTCTAGGATAAGGGGAAAGGATAGTTTTTATCATAATTTATAGACGTAATATTTTTTCCATAATAATTATGTGTGTAAAGTAATAACAAGACAACCTTTGTCAAGTTAACTAGTTACTTATATTTGTAAGAAATCATTGCAATTATTTTCAAAGTTCTAAAAAAAAACTTTACGAAACAGAAATAAATATGGTATTAAACTTATAGACTTTAACCAAATACTTATTAATAGCAGTGTCCCACTGTTTCACCCGCATTAAGTTGTAGAACTTTCATACTAATAAAAAGGGGGGAGGAGGGTGGAGGGCTGCAAAACAATCCTTTTTCCCCTTTACAGGTTTATTATTGAAAAAATATTTTAAACGTTTTTCTTGTCTCGAATTTTCGAATAACTTTAAAAACAGGAAAGTTGTATACTAGTCAGTCATCAGCCGTGGTAGCTTACACTTATTTTTTTCTACCGCCAAATAGCAGTGTTTGATGTGTTCTAGTAAGAATGGTGGCATTGAACTTACTTGGTAATGTGATATAATATCTTAAAGTCACAAGGTTTGCAACGCACTTGTGATTAAATTAGCATCCATAGGCTGCGGTGACTCTTACTATTAAGGTCAATGTATATTTATTTTTGAATCACGTTGAATACTAATAATAATAAAAAAAGTACTAAGGTATTACTTGTTACCAGTATTTATCATTTACCTAAATAAAACAAAATTAGCCAAGCAGTATGTTTAAGCCATAACATTTGCAGTATGTAGTTCTTACAGACAAATAATTCCGTCATTCATATATTTTTTCTTTGTGGATATTCTATAAATAATATCAAAACATCAAAACAAACTTTCAGTTAACATAATTAGCAGTAATTGAGACAAATATACTTTTAAACAATAGCTAGGCTAATTGGTAATATTTTATTTGGGTATTTAAACCGTTTAATCAAAAGTTACGCCAGTGGTAGAATAATAATTCTACACTTTAGTAGGTAGGAATCACATTACAATAGAGAGTCAATACGAATTGAATCCGCAACAAACATCCATTTATTGCTGAAATAATGTTCGCTGTATTGTGCTAGTCAATGTATTCTGCCCTGTGAATTTGTAATTAGTATTTGTTTTATTGGTACACACAGGCCACTATTAGGAAAATATAAATTTTAGATGTTTCATCGAAATGAAAATAGTTTTGATTTCTTGTCTTTTAACTTCTTTTACTTTTAACTTTTGTTACTAGAGAAAACTGATAATAACACTAATTACCAATGAAGTTATTAGATAGTGTCCACAGGAAATATACAAAGTTGCCAGTATATCTGACTAACAAGATTGAGTCCGCATACCACATAAAATCTGAAAAATCTTTGTGAGACTTACACGATGGTGTTGAATAAAAAACTCTCATGCAGACATTTTGCATTATATTACCGTTATTTATTTTGGTTGTCAATTGAGACCGTAATACGTGACAAGTTTGAAATTTAAGAAACATAATATGTTGAGGTGTCAAGGTTGGCGACGTCGTAGAGAAGTCCTAGTCATAACGCTGATAGCCTTCAATAGCATTATCACGCGTGCTCGCATAACCACACAGTAAAATATTAAAAGCACGAAGCATCTGACAATGTTTTTGCGATACAAACAAAATAGCATAGCGTGATTAAAAAGCAAGTGTTTCAATCTTTTAAACCAAAAATAATTCCTATCATATATGCATACAAATATTTCAATTAATAACATAATCAACATCATAGTATGCGTAGAACATTGTGAAGTGACATAATATCTTCAAGTCTCAAGGTCGGCAATAGGTTAGGATATTACAAACGTTTATAGACTACCACGCTGTATGCGTGTCGACCTGGTTTCATAAAAAAGCTGTACATAGCCTCCCTAAGAAAAGAAGAATCACGAACTGTTTTGGGTGAATATACCACCATCTGCTGATGCTGGTTCTCAGCCACTTCTTACAATTCTTGGAGAAGGATACTACTCTACTTTGTCGGTACGCTATGGTAGAATATAATTACAAGGCAAAAATTTATCATGTGGTCTTTTGCTATTAGCCAATAAAAAATAGGCCTTATTTGCCCACAAAAAATAGTTATATGGAGAGGGTAATGCTTAAAGTCCCTTTGCGTGATTGAATCAGAAGTGAGGAGATCTGTAAAAGAATATATCCCAGTGGATTAGCAAGTTTAAGTGGTAGTGGGCGGGGCACTTAGCACGCAGAACCGATGGTCGATGGAGTCGTACAGTTCTGGAATGGAAATCAAGTACCGGCAGGTGCAGGGTAGGACGTTTATTCACGAGGTGGACTGACGATCTGACTAAAGCCGTAGGATTGCACTAGACACATAAGGCTGGACGCTGCACACGACCAGGTCTATTGGAAATTACTTGGATGTTATAATCGGACGTCGATATGATAATGATAAACGTAATACAATTTTATTCTTCAATAGAGGTGCTTAGCAAGGGTAGTAGCTACTTATACCGGAAGTTCAAGTATTGTGACCAAGCGTAGAGAAACGTAATTACGGCTAGTCTCGGTGCATTTTCGAAATCAATTCTCAATATCACAGAGTTCATTATAGCACTGTTGTGTTCTGTATTGACACAAAATAGACACAAAGCATCACAGAGCATAATAGTCCTTCTATCTGAATGATCCGACCGCCATTGTAAAACGAACCAGTTATGTACTAAGCAAATGATAACCGGCAGTATTGTGCAGTATTGCTCTTCAGTAAAGTGACATATAAGTGATCATGATATTTTATTTAATCATATACTCAATATGTGATTATAATAATACACATTGATCTGACTTTTAGAAGGCTTTGTGTTACAGACATCAAACTTTAGAGGAATCAGAAATATATATTTTATTTACAAAACAAATACACATATCGTTAAAGTAAAGTAATTTGTCTAACATTTAACCTTTCACTACTTATAACAAAATTACTTATTTAACTGCTTTAAAACGCGGTTTAATTAACTTTTTTAATTAAACGGACGTTGCGGTTACGTTGAAGTGATCTTGAAAACAATTGCTCAATGTAAATGATAAATAAACCACGTTTGAAAGCTTACAAAATTGTACTTATCACATGGTATTCTTCTCACAATAACAAACTGGATGTTATACATCCAGTTTGTTATTGTATAAATTGATATCATTAGAAAATAAATTACTGTTTTATATATTGATGTTAAGATTATAATATAGTCATGTAAATAATAATAATAAATAAATCCTTATGACATCTCATACATTGGCCTGATTCTGTGATAAATCGCTTAAAACGCTTGTTTTACGGATATCAGACTACAGAGGAATCTCAAGTATACTATTTAAATACATATATTTAACACTCAGACACAGAACAAACATAAATATTTGTCCTGGGTAGGGATCTGGGAGCTCTGGCATATAAAGCTGGATCACCATCTGCGCCAACGGGCCTAGAAAATTTGAAAAGATTTTTAAAATTTTGAAAAATTCGATAAAAGAAAAAGCATTAAACAAACCACGTTTCAAATCTGTTAATTTCTTTTTATTGATTTTATTAGTTTTTAGAGTTTTTAGTAGCAAACTTGTAATTCTTAGAAAACATGAATTTCATAACCTAATAAAGCTATATTGAAGTTAAAGACATGGAACCTCAATAAGAATAAGTACCTAACAGTTCCCGTATACATTGCATTACCGGACTTTGTACTCAAAATGTACGCACAAACTTTCCTTAATAACTCACAAAAGTGCTTTTTAACAATGAACGTACCACCCCTGTTTCCTTTAACACACTCTAAGAAGGTCATTACCAGTGTTTAGAGCCCATAAAAATTCCTTTAAATGGCCTTCAGAATACCAACTGAAATTCGTTAACAGCGGTATATTTAAACGTAATTTTTCACATTGTAAAATATTTCACAAGTTGGTTTTTAGTGCACAAACTAACAACCAGGTTTACGAGTTCTCACGTTGAGTTAAAGTTAACGGATGGACCTAGAACTAATACAGCTAACATTATGAAATTAGTTTAGTTCGTTTTGTTTTGGTCTGCGGTGTTCTGAACAAATTTTCAGCGAGCATGTTACGATTATTTATGTGCTTTAATTTTGTACTTTACAAAATTACAAATGGCTAAGAATGCAGTGAGTAACAGTTGTAAATAGATTGTAACTGTGGTTTTAAAACAAAATAGAGTAACTTAGACAAGTTACTCATTATCATATTGGCTATTTGCTAGTGAAAGTCCAGTAAGAATCAATCCAGCCTATTTCATATATTAGCCGGAAAAAAGACATTTTTTTTCCTGTATTTCTGTATACATATATTTGAATGCTTAAAGTTATTAATTTCAAATTACAAATAGACATCACTTTATTTCATTTATATGTATACGTCGACAGATGTTGTCCTGTTTTAACTATAATATGTAAAAACTATATATTTAACATGATAAAAATTTTGCGATTAAATATTGAGAAACAAACTATTTTATTTCTCAAGTTGGATCAAACTGTACACAGCAAATAAAATAAATTTAAATAGAAACAAACATTTTTTCACAAAATTTTTGTATGTTTATAAGAAAATGTGTATAGATTTATAAAGAAAACCATTTCTTTATATTGTATTCGCAACCTAATAGATTTATCAATTTTAATGTATATTATAAATATATACAAAATATATTTAAACAAATATGAACGTGGAAGACTAAGCAAGGATAATGGTGTTTTATTAAAATTAAATTATCCCGTGGAGCGCAATATAAAAAATGTGGCCAGAGTCACGTTTAAAAACCTTGCCACTGCAAACATTTCTGTTTCTATGAATCAATCTAGCGTGGAAAGAAACAAAACTATAGTCTGAATATAATGTACGTTTTTAAAGTATTAATTAAACAGATTTTTGCGTATAAGCTAAACACATATAGTCTGGTTCATCAGCATCATTGTATGCTATAGAATATAATGACCCCCCTTTCTTGGAGTGACCTATAAGCCACTATTGCCGCGCTGGGCAAGCGTGTTAGCAATTGCAAAGTGCAGGTTTCGCGACGGGGATGCTGCTGCACATCCCCGTCCCGTGCATTTGAGCTACACTGTTGCGGATGGATATATCACCATCTGTTGGTTCTGGTACTTTAGTGGACTCTTACGGCACCTGGTATGTTTGTTGTAAGTATTAATTACTTATTGTATTTGTTATTCTGATTTCTCAGTTGACTATTGAATGTCCGTAGCATAAGCGGTTCAAGCGATTTAACCCGAATTCAGGTCAATGGTTGAAATGTTATGTGAATTTATCTTGATCGGAAGTCGTACCTTAATTTCGCTAAGACCAAACTGTTTGGGGAGAGGGCGCGTATAGTGATTATTTTTATTGGTGCAGTACTTAATTAGCTTGGCAGTTCAGATAGTAATGTTGAATCTATTATTGTGTTGCTATCTTCTACCTGAAAGTACTCTTTGGGTGGTTACTGCACGTATTTTTTTTTTGTTATCATCATATCAGCCCTCGAAAGTCCACTGTTGGACATTGGCCTCCCCGAGATAGGAGGATTTTTCTCATAATTGCCGCGCTGGGCAGGCGTGGTGGCAATCTCAGAATGCAACTTCGTGACGAGGATGCTGCTTCCCATTCTCAGCCTGCAGTATTTGAGTTGTGCTATTTAGGATTGCTATACGGCTGTCGGTTCCGGTACTTTAGTTGCTTCCTACGATACCTAATACAGGAGGCGGTACTAGACTACTTTGCCGGAACCCTAGGGCGTGCCTTTTTTTACATATTATGAAATCTGCAAACAAGCATACGGTCCGCCCGTGTTAACACAAAGAAATCCCTAGAGTTTCACCAATTTTGTGAACTGAAGATACTGTTTCACTTTATCCAGTAATTCCACTGCCTCTCTCACCCTTCAAACCGGAACAGAGAGCAGCAAATGGCAGCTCTGCCATTTATTTGTATATAACGAAGTCTTTTAGAGGCTATACGACGATGCGCACATACTTAAAAATCTATACTTTTAAAGGTAGATTTGTAATTATAAGTAAATTAATCTTAAAAACAAAAAATCGAACAGTACTTGCAAAACTGTAAAATAGTGAGTATTTTACAGTTTTGCAAGTTTACGTATAGAACTATTGAAGCCATCTTTAGCTATTTTACTGCGAGCTGACATACGAGACAGAATGCGTGACCTCAATCCCAGCGATTGTATAAGGCTTTGTCTCCGACTAGTTTATTGTCTTTAGTCTTCAATATTTCACAAATTCAAAGTATATCTATCATACTTTGAATTTGTGAAATATTTTTAAAAATTTTGTTTCATTTTTAAGTAATCATTCAATTGTCTGTTTTCTCATTGGATTTCGGTTGTTACTTGTAGTATGCCATTAATTTCTCGGTGGCATCAGTCCGGTGGTCACTAGACAAAAGGATCTGTTGGGGCTCACCTCTTTTATCCATAGTTGCAGTTGCTATAATAAAGATTGTACACAAAACATCTCATAAATTGATCTGACTCCATGATAAGTAGCCTAAAGCAGTTGTGTTACGGATGTCAAACAATATATATAATACCTAAATATTTGTTTTCAAAAAACAGACACAAAACTGACACAAATGTTCTTTACATAAATGCTTTCCCTGGATGGGGGGATATGTGTTCCAGTGATCCACAGTTGCACATCAGACTCTCAAGACTTTTCTGCCATTTTACTTACACTATGCAGGTGAGTAGTCTTCATTCCAGAAACATGGCCGCATAGGCCATCGGGTACATAACAATAAATATTAGCCATAAGAAACTTCCAGCTACTTTATATCGCAGTGAGCGAACTAACAAGGCAGCAAGCTTGGAGGTAATTGTATGACAAACGATATCCCCCGCAGCGGCTACGACCAAGCTTTTTATACGGGCCCGGTTGCGAGCGTTAATAGTAATGCCGGATTTATGACGCTGCAAATCATGGGTGATGTAGAGCCTCTCGAGGAGAAAAACACGTAAAAGAGGAAGCAAACTATGTAACTAATTTGGGTGACAAAAATGTATTTGGATTTGTTTGTCGAAAGTAAACGCGAGAAAGGACTCGTAGTGGGTCATAGTTTTTGTCACCATTACCTACAAGGTATGTAACAGTACAAGCAAGGTTAATCAGTTTGTAGTAGTTATATTTTCTCTTATAACACTGTCCACTAAACTTTTAAGGTCTTAAGCATTTGTTTTCCTTTTGTTTGTTGTTTTACTCGAAGAATAAGACTATAATACAGCTGCCCATTCCCAGCCCGATGTACTTGAACTAGGCTATTATGGTACCACAGTCGTCTCTTAAGACACCTGGTATAGAGAGAGGTAGAGAGGTAGAGGTATTTTACAACGTCATATGAAGTTTACTACTGGAGGTGAGGTCTACTGAGGTCTACTGAGGTCTACGAGGTCCCTCAAGAAAAGGGAAATTTCGATATCGATTGCCCTACTGGGCAGGCCTGATGGGTATCGTAGAGCGTACCATTACTTGCAGTAGTTATTACAGGTGGATATACCGCCATCTGTCGGTTCCGAGTCTCAGACACCTGTTACAACACCTGGTACAGGAGTACTATTCTTTGCAACCGGTCACGTTCACCATTAGATTTAATTTCTAATTTAACATTTGTATTAAATATTGAAATACATAAATTAAGTTAAAATACTTGGGTTGCTAATAATATAAGGATTAAACTACTTTAGAATTATGATCAGAATTGAAGAGATCTGTAGAATTGACAGAGGAACTGACATTGCTTGGTTCTTTTTTTAAGTTTCAATAGCAGTGGGTCAGGGGGTAGGCCAGTAGATATTTTTTTTAATAAAGATAACCAACCGGCAAGCTATCTTTTATCATCTATTAAAGATAGTTTGCCTTTGTCTAATTACTTACATTCTGCAGCTCGAAAATTAGACGCCAGAGTGTTATTCAATTACTCAATAAAATTTTACGGGAATAAAGGTATTTAATTGCAATGTGGAAAATTTAAATTCAATCAAAACTAAGCTTTATTTGTTTGCGCATAGCAATTAGTTTAGTTAAAAGTTTCAAGCAAAAAGTCGGTTTATTTTCAAATTGGAGCAATCAAGCGCCCGAAGGTTAATTGGCCTCTATCGATAAACTTTTCCATTTAGCTTTCAATTTCAATATTTGACATTTTTGAGATAAAACACATTCAAGATCTCATCAATAGTGAAAGTTTTAATTAGCTCTAAATATACGTTTTCAAAACTTTCTACGATCTATTTCAATCAACTGAAGATTCTAATATATTAAGAGATTAACAAGTTAAAGTTGAATTCTAGGCTATTCAACAAGTTAATAATTTACGTGTAAATTCTGTACTAAAAGTCTTTTGAAAACCAATACAGAACAATCCCATATCATCTTTATTTTGACATGCATGCATTCTAATGCGTTTAAGCTTTTGAAGTTAGTCGATACAAGTTTTTATTGTAACTATTCAAACGAACGTATTAGGCTAAACTGAATAAAACAATTCTTTGATATCATATTTAACTATCCTTGCGTTAACATTCATCCAAGAGGTGTGAAATCAAATAAAAAAATATATATTTTCACTTTTGTTTGAATTCTTAATATTTTTTACTATAAATATACATACAATATCATTTAAATTACCGATGACCAAAAATAATAGTTGTTACAAATAAATAATTGACTGGCCTACTTTTTGTTATCATCAAATATACGCAACTTGGGGACTTGTTATATTATAAATATCGTTTTTTGTATTCCATAAATTGCAAGACGAAATCTTGTGTCATAGATAGTGGCGCCACTCTATATTAACGTGGACTAGATATGAACTATATTTAACAATTCCAATACGATACGGGATTATTTATAAGAACTGTATCAGTTATCGTTTCAAATCAATATAAAAGTGTCACACAAATGTGGGGAACTAGTTTGGTGACGACAAACGAAAACAATTAGGCGGTTTAACCAACCCTGTATACAAGTAGTTGCTTCGGACAAACTCTGTAACAAGAATGGCTGTGGCATGGATATGGCATGAAAGAGTTTTTTTTTACCTTGATAATTTATGTTAGATTACATTCTCGTTCGGGCTCTTTAGAAATCCCGGATGGAATTAGATCTTAACCAGTAAAGGTATTTAACATAGAGTTCATGCTTGGCACTAATACCTTTGCCTACCTTTGGTTCACAGGGTGAGAGATGCAGTGAAATTACCCACCCAAAACCACTTGTATTTATATATTTGTATTTGTTCTGTGTCTGGGTGTTAAATAAACGTATATAAGTAGTATTTTTGTAAATGTGTGCTTTAAGCAACTTATCACGGAGTCATGTTAATGTATGAAATGTTCTAGGAATTTATTATAATTGTTATAACCAAATAAAAGTAAGCCAAACCAACTATTTTAACCAAATATATTTAATGCATTGTCAAAATATAAACAATTTAATATAGATATTAACTTATTAAATAATTCATTTTAATGGTTTAAGTGTTTTAGTTTAGTTCAGGAAGATTATTGTCGTTTTATTCTTAAAATTAATAATATGGTGTGAGACACATTAAAGTATCGTTCCGTTTTGGAATGGAATCCACAGTTAGGTAAGCGTAGCAAATCTTTGATAGGCTTGATAGGCCCGATGGTGCAGATTGTAGCGATCCTATCTTGTGCGCCAAGGGTCGTGGGTTCGAAGCCTGTCAAGAGAAAGTATTTATGTGATATTTGTCTTTGTCCTGCGTCTGGGTATTAAATATACATATTCTGTGGTATATTTGTGAATTTCATTTGTCAGTCCAATATATGAGATGCTGGGGAATTTATTTATTATTATTTATTTATAAAATATTATTTGATGGATAGACAATCTGATTGGAAAGGCCGCATCACGCCACTAGTTCTATCTTCTGTGAATATCTTCGGTAGTCCCATAGCACTGGTTGCTTTGCGGCCAATACATTTTAATAATTTGTGAGACCAGGTCGACAAACAAGCAAACAGTCCGCGTGATAATAAACGCTACCTGAGTCTTCATCATCATCGTTATCAAAGCATCCGTAGAACGTCCACATAGGTTGACGTAGTGCTGAACATAGGCCTCTCGCTGAAAGGGGGAATTTCGGGGACGCTCGTAATATCACTAGGATGTCGCTAGTTAACTAGCCCAATGGATGGTAGTGAAGCCAACGACCTTTAACGAACAAGGTTCGATCGCCACCGTGTACATATATTTATTTATGTATTTTAAAATCTTGTAATCTTTAAATGTATCTTCAAAATTTGTGTCTGGGTGTTGAATATGTGTATGTAAGTATAATATTTGTGATTTCACTGTTGTCAGACAACACACACGTTTGTGACACATAGCACTTAAGCGATTTACTATGGAGTCAAGCCAATGTATGGGATAATTTGTGAATTTATGTAATATCACTTATTATAATATTTCATATTACGCTTTTGTTTTTCTTTTTTATTATCCAGCACAATTACCATATCCATCGAACTGTTTAGATCTCAGATCGGTCGGCCAAAGTGCACAGTCGCAATGCACAGACGAGCAATTTATTACTTCTAGTCGGTCTTGCGCAGTTGCCGCAGTGTTCACTTTGAATGATAGTGACACTGGGGAAATATTAATGACTTGTGACCGCCAGGGAAACTGTTCCCGTGGGATTAAGTTACATTGAAATGTAATTTCACACTAATTTGATATTTGACGCTTATATAATAAAACGTTAATGGAGAGAACCTCCCCAAAAGAACAGTTGCCAAAAGTGAACCAAAACTTCGAACAAAAATGTAAAATGGTAATAAAACAGGGTTTTAAAGCCATTAAAATAGTAGTTTTATTATTATTAATGAATGCGTAAATGTTAATAAAGTTTATTTTATACATGTTAAAGGATTACAGTATTCAATGAAAAAACTGCGTTCAAGTGCACTTCAATCTTGTGCAAATAAATAAGGTATCGATATGGAGTTTTTACTGTGGTATAACAAATAAAGGAAATGGATTTTGATTCCCCGCACATTTTTGGCTCGCATTTGATTTTTTTCAGCTTCAAGGGACTACAGGTAACGGCAATAGGTGTTAATTTTTACTTGATACCATTTGCACGTTCGTAAGAAATACGGTCGACTGACAGACGATCAATGAAGTGTTTTCTTTTGAAGTACAAAACCTGACTAACGTTCATATTATTGATTTAATTTTATTTCAGCCTCGGATTATGCATAAAACGATAAATAATATATTTGGTATAATCCTCATCATAACAGCCATTTAAAGTCAACTGTTAGACATAGGCCTTCCTAAGCTCGGGATATTTTGACCAATTTTAACAAAATTAAGCATGTTGGAATAATCCTACCCAAAGATATAGGTTAAATTTGATCCAGGTAAAGATCGTCTTAGAGAAATGTAAAAAGGACAATGTTTTAGAGCCTTTAAATTAGATTAATTACTAACTGCTGGCTTGGCGTGACAGTAAAATTAGTCTATTAGCTATATTATAAATAATTATAAATATAGCTAATACTCCTTCCTGATAATGGTATTTTTTAATAAATTCACACAACTTCCTCATATACTGTTTATTTATATTCTGGTTTAAAGTATTTGTGTTTCGTGTATTATATATATAACACAAATATTATGTAATTTTTAAAGCATAAATTTTTTTATAAGTAAATATATATATATAGTTTATGTTAGAGTAATATAAAATTTTCTTTCTATTATTAAAAAAAATATCAAAATCTGTTTCTATAGTGTTTGAGCCAATATTTTCAAGCCACAAATCCAAATTAGTTCTTTTTAGAATAATTTGAACTATTATCAGTGAAATAAGTATGAATATTTCGGTACATCAGGGTTCAATCAAGAGCATCGCAAGTTGATGCAGTAACTAGTCACGCAGTGGATGTTCTGCTGTATGTATAATCCAATAGTCCTCAAATACTGTTGTTCAAATAAGCAAACAGTGACGATGGTCCGATACGTCTGTCAGTGCAGAGAGCATGACTACTGAGATAGATCAAAGGTCGTCACCGTGTTTGCTTCCAATGATTGAACTTGAAATGTTTGTATACAAGAGTATTATTAAATTAACGGATAGCTGTATTTTGTCTCATCCTCATTTTGTATATATCGGTATTGCAAATGAAATATGGCTACATTAAAACTATTTTCATAGAGAACTATTTTCCTGCTACTTTTTCATTTTTATAATACTGGCAATACTTTTTTATCAGTTTTCAATAGCGGTTTATTTTACTTTATATTTTTGTTTACGTTGCGTCGTATTTTAGAACAACGTATATTGTGCGGAATACATAACATTACAATCAGATAAGCACAAATATGTAAAAAACAGAAAGAAATTCATTTTATTTTACACAGATATACAAAAAATATAGTTGTATTTATTTACGAATGATAATAATTTAACAACAATGTCAATAACATTGTTACAAACACAATGTTATTTTTTGTATATCCGTAAAAATTAAATTGAATTACTTTCCTTTTTTACAAATAGAGAGTCAAATGTCAAAATTTAAATATATGTCAAAAATCGAATAAACATTAACATCAATTTAAATCAATAACGTGGTTTTATTTTAAATTTTTAAAATTTTAATTATAAAATAATTCCTGCTATCGTCAATTAAATCATTTACGCTATATGTCAAATCAAATCAAAATATTCTAAATTCAAGTAGACATATTACAAGTACTGTAAAATCGTTAAAAATAATAAATAGAAATATGAAGTACTGATAATCCGAAGAGATCGTAAGAGACATCTAACATTTAAATTATGCCTACCTTATGCCGTCTGCCGTTAAGCAAGTGAACCGACTGATACAGTGACCTGTTTTCGGCTATGGCTAGATGAGGAATTAATTAAATAGGAAAATCTTATTTTCGCCTTTTGATTTTGACTGCGTAACAACTTGTGTTACGGATGTATGACAACACATGAATTCCAAATAAAATATTTAAATACATATTAATAATACCCAGACATAGAAGAAGTACAAATATTCATTATATAAATAAATTGCTATAATATCTCAAATATTAACCCGACTCCATGGTAAGTCGCTTAAAGTACTTGTATTATGAATACCAGACAACACGCAATCTCAAATATTATATTTTATTTATATATTTAACAGGCTATTTTAACAGCCAGACACACAACACATAAATATTTGGTCTGTGTGGGAATCGAACCAACAAATGATCCTTGGCGCACGAAATAAGATCAATATCTTGTGTGTCATCAGGCTCGTCATATAATTATAAATATTTGTTCTGAGTGGGAATCGAACTCATGACCTATGGCGCATCAAACAGGATCGCTACCATCTACGCTATAGGGTCCGTCATCGAAATACAATGGCTTGGTAGCTATAAAAAAATATAAAATAATAACATAAAAATAAAAATACACAAAATTCCTTTATCAGTTTCAGTTTTTCAGTTCTACTAAAACCTATTATGAATTAAAAAATCGACAAGCTTCTATTTGTATGTCGTATAATTTTTGTAATGGCATTATCAGTTCATAGTAAAAGTTTAAAGGAAAAGTTTTTTCTACATATTCTTTTTAAAGTAAAATAAAATCTTGTATTTAAAAAAAGGTTGTTGTATTTGCTTCCACTTTTCCCTGCTTTTGTTTTGTTTGCTACGAAGTAATCTTTTTTCTCGGCTCACGGCAAAGTTTTAAGATAAGAAACATCTTCCTATACATGAGAGTGGGTACTTACTTGCTTACATATTTATTTATACTCGTGCTAGTCAATATTAAATGAAAGCCAATATTAATCATTGTATAAATGGTCACGTTTTGAAGACATATTGGATGTATGTAACATAGAAACCAAAAATAAAACTTAAACTTAACCTATTGAAAATGTCAAGGCAAATTTTATGAGACCAATGGCGCAGATGGTAATGATTCTATGTGCTAAATGTTGTGGGTTTGATCCCCACAAAGAAACAACAATTTTTCGATAGTTTTTGTATTTATTTTGTGTCTAAGTATTAAAATATGTAAATAAGTATTATATTTGTGATTCTTCTGTTGCTTGATGTCCGTAACATAAGCACTTTAAGCGGCTGAGCTTGAAATCAGGTCAATGTATGAGATGTGTTGTGAATATTATTATTGAATAATGATTGCAATAACATTTTCAGTATAGTTTAAATAAAAAAAATTAAAAACCTTATGTTGTACATGATACAATAGTCCGCTATATCGCCGAGAACAATCTCTTTCAGACAGCCTGCCAGCCAGCCAGTGTAAAAAAAATGAAAATAAGATAATCTTTATGAAAGTTAGTATACATAATTATTAATGTAACAAGCAAACAATAAATTTATATAAATTAAGCTAAAAAAGTTACTTTTTAAAGTTGCGAGCGCCATTTGGGAGAACAATAGTATATAAATTTATTAAAACTATTTAATTTGCTTAATCCTTGCTACAACTGAAAATAAACTAAATAAATATTATTGTGTGCCAATAATTTGTAATCAATAATCCGTTGCAGTTAAATCAACAAGACATCAAGCAATTGCAGAATTTCCAGGGAAGTCAACACTCAGCTTAGAGTTAGAACAATGAGAACTAATTACTCTGCGTTGATCTCAGGAAACGGTTTGGACTCGGTCCCTCATACAATACGAAGCTTGATGTTAACTGTCTTTGCTATAACAGAGGGAATAATATCTGACATACTATAATTCCCATTGGTTCATATATATATATATATATATATATATATTACAACTATTAAATAAAATTAATGATTAATAAAAACCTAATTTATATTAAAAAAGGTTTTTCTGTCCTAATTCAGTCATCTAAGATTAAAACCTTATAGTTTTACCCAGTGACCTGGAAACTGATATAATAGTTAGCCAGCAGTATGAGCTCTAACTCATAAAAATCTCTAATATATCATCAAGCCCAGTTAGTTAGGTATAATGTCATAAGTCTTTATTATGACTTTTAGTTCCTAAGTATAGTTGGAAGATGCCGCGTTTTTCCTTGTTAGCTCCCTTCCCTTTAAAGCAATATGCCGTAATATATGAGCAGGCTTTACATTCAGTTAAACATTAATGTAGCAAAGCGTATATGAGACTCGAGAGCTAACCCACTTTATACGGTCGTCCGTCTAAAGTGAGTTTTGTAGGCTAAATAATATTCCGTAACAAGTGCCATAACAAACTTTGTAGCAGGTGCGTCGTAGAGCTTGCTACGACGCGTAGCTATTATTGACTACGGCGTTGTCGCCTCGGGAAAACTTATAATTTTCTATCCTTCTAGTTTTAGTCTAGTTAAATATAATTTATGAATTTTAATATGCAAATATTTTGTAGTCCTAACATTTAAAACATTACCACACAAGTGAAAATATGAATAAATATTTTGTTTTAGTTATATGTATGTTGTTATTTATTAAATACATTGCGTCAACTGCCATACGGCCATACGGTTGACACTAGTTAAGGTTTTTCGATGGATTTCTTAAATAATCTCACTCGTTGTCGACTGCTCATATGTCAATTTCTTGGTGTCAGAAGTCAGAATTACGACTTGATGCATTTTAAAGGCACTTAATCTATATGAAGTCAGTATTTTATATTAAGAGAGCTTAAAAATAAAAGGTAGTATGATAACAAATAACATTCTCTGAATATAATCAACGATACAAAGATGTTTGTGAATTTCACCTCAAATTTTTCTAATGTTTTTAATGAAAATACACAATAATTTAGCTAAATAAAAAGAAAATAACATTTCTTACAATTTTTCTGTCTTTTTAAGATAATGTCTAAAACGGCTAGATCGATCTTGACAGGATAAGATAGGATTTTACTGATATATCTGAAACAATATTCTTTTTATAGATGCTATCTGCTTTTAATTTAAGTATGTATATCTTTTAGTCCTGTAACTTAGGGTATATTAAATCACGCTATGACTTAAAGCTTATTACTAATTAAATGTGAACTTGAAGAGAATACGGCCGCATTTGGCGAAGATTTGGCGAAGTACTGGTCCATCAAGACAATACACGTGTGCATACTTGTTTAGAAGAAAATACGCTTTGAGAACTTTCATTTCATGTGTTGCATTGAAAGGAAACCGTTGAAGTTAATGTAAGAACGCGGACGAAATCGCGGGCACATCTAGTAATAGAATATTCTATAAATTTAAACATATGTATATCTCCATTCACATTCGTAAAACTTAGGTGACACGGAATTTATCTGAGATGACCTCCTAACTACTAAATCGGATTAAAAAATGCTTACTGTTTGATCCAAATTAAGAGATAGGATAGTTTATATCTCAATTTATTGTCGCAATATTTTTTTTCATGATAAACATATAAGTATTGGTAAGACATAACATAAGTGTTTCAATGAAATAATTTCTTAATCTCGTGTGGTTGATTTATTAAATACTGTGTGAGTGTATTAATTACCTATTAAATATGATAAAGGAAGTTTAACAATTAAAATAAAATTAATATTGCTTGGATCCTGCAACAATACTTATATATTTACCTAAATATGTTACTTCGGTGGGGAATTCAACCAATCTTTTTAAATAACAACTAAATTAGTAGAAAAAGCCATGATGGCAGGTTTGATGGTGTAGTTGGTAGTGATGCTATCTTTTGCACCAAAACTATTTACCCACAAAAAATATTTGTATCATAAATATTTGTATTTGTTACATATCTGGCTGATGATTAGATGTATTTAAGTATGAAATTTATGATTCCCCTATTATCCGATATTTGAAACTATACTTTAGCTACGAGGGTGGTTTGATAAGTCCGTAATTTTTTGAATAATTTTTTTTTTTGCAGCAAATAAAGATTTAATTTTTCTACATGATCACTTTTTAGTACATCACATTTAGTCCAACGTTTTTCAATTTTTTTTATTCACTCCAAATAATAGGTTTCCTCAAAGCTCTTAAAACGCGTTTGTTTCGGTAATAACTTCTTCATTAGACTCAAATCTCTTAGCACTCAGCCATTTCTTTAGGTTTGGAAACATATAATAGTCGCAGGGGGCTAAATATGGAGAATATGCTGGTAGCATTTAGTATCTCAATTCGTGGATTTTGGTCATCGTGGCTAAACAAGTGTGCACACGTGTATTGTCTTGATGGACCAGTACTTCGCCAAATCTTCGCCAAATGCGGCCGTATTCTCTTCAAGTTAACATCGAATCTTTCCAAAAGCTTTAAATAATATTCGCCAGTAATTGTTTTACCTCTCTCGAGGTAATCAAAGTAAATGACATCGCGTGTATCCCAAAAAACTGTGGCCATGACCTTGTTGGCTGACAGAGTCTGTTTGGCCTTCTTTGGTCCACGTTCACCCCAAGCAACCCACTGTTTTGATTGTTCCTGGGTCTCTAGCGTGTTGTGATATATCCATGTTTCGTCCAAAGTAAACACAGTACTCGTAAGTATGTCGCTTGAAGCACTTGTATTTTGGACACCAGACAATTGAGAAATTACAAATATAATACATATTTTAATACCTAGGCACATGCTTACACAAATACCACCATATAAATGTTTGTCCTGGGTGGAATCAAACCCATGACCCTTGGTGCATAAAATAGGATCACTACCATCTGCGCTATCAGGCCCGTCAAAATGCTTACAGATACACTAAACTAGATTTTCACAAAAATAATCAAATTCGTTTCCATAGAAACTACCAATAGGAATAGACAACGAATTCAATCAATACCGGATGAAAAACTAAGTAAGATTAATTTGTTTATGCCCGTTGGTACGTCGGTGATAACAAAAGGATGACAGTCACAAAAAAACACGTACAGCGCTTTTGTTCGATTGGTTAGACAGGAAAAAATATCTGTTAGGTAATTTTGGATAATTCATCATCAAAGCACTAAAGTTTCGGTCTCAGTTTGGGCCTTTTGAGCAAACTAGAAATAATATAACGAGGTAGAAATAATAAGGAGGTCCTTAAAAAAAGAAGTCCCGACATAGTCTAGCGGCTTAGTAATTTGGAAAGCAATTGGTAGCGCACAAGACAAGCATTACCATCGATCAGCATTACCAACAAATTTCTTGTCGGCATTATTTTTTAGTTGTCATAGTTAAAAGTATTTTTATATGGAAATAAATTGAATCGGTCATTTAAAAAACCTCATAAGTCACAAAACTATATTTTTTCAGAAATCAATAAAAGCTGTTTCATACAAAAACAAATGATATTTAAAGGACTTTTTTGTTTAATTTAGTGATTTAGTAAAAACCTGTAAAACAGTTCTTAACTTATGTTGTTTTAGCAGGAAATAGGTTTAGAAGTAAATAATTTAACAAAAACAATCGTAGTAATCATATTTTTTGTGCTTATGCATTTGCACTAAAAATTATTAATATTTTACATATATTAATTTGTCATGTTTTAATATCTTCATATTCTCCATCATTCTTATCTGAAATATTTTCAATATTTGGTGACATCTTCTCTTGTCTAAAATACTCTTCCCTTTATTAAGCAAATCACAAAGTCTGCAAACTCTGGCTTGAGTAGTTCCATATAGGCGGTTAAATATCTTCTTCAAGACTTTAACTTTATCAGTTTGATTTAAAACATTTTATTTTCGAGAACGCCTTTGTTTTATATCTTCCTTATCAATGAAAATTTAAATATTGTAGAACCAATAAAAAGTAAGCAACTTTAAAATGTCAAACTTAGTCATTTAATACTCCTACCATCTAAAAACCTCTTAAGTCACTGACTAATGTTGTTTATGCAATGAACGTATTTCATGCGGTATTACTGAAAGAGGAAGAAATGTATTGACTTAACTTGTTTTAACCAGAATACGCATCTACCTTTGAGGAACCGTTTTCAGCAAAAAAAAGCATATTGAAAGAAATGTGATTCAATATGTTTTTGAAATTTAAGGTGGAACTAATAGCAAAACACAATTATAACACAACATGAACTATCGGGGAATGTGACGGGAAATATAAACGTCTATAGGCTGCGGTCACGTTTACCATCAAGTAAGCCTCCTGCTTCTTGGTGGAATTAGTAAAATAAATAAAAACACGAAAATTTAATAAAATCTCAATCCGATATAAACTAATTTATATTGTTGTGGTGCCTGTATGTGTACTACTGTAAAAAATAATTTACATCTAATAATTTACATTAGTAGATACTAACCGGTATTGGAAAATAGTACCTCCTCTTGTATCAGAGGTCATAGCCGACTAAGATAGGCCTCGAAGCTATGTAGTTTAAATATATAGACATTCTTCGTTTGTTATGATATGATGAGATACAGATGTACTTTTAGGTTTAATGTAACTAATATTAATATTATTAAAATAAACTTTTCAAAATATTTTTATTTTATTAATGGATACACAATCCGTTTTGATGCTAAACGCGAAAATGATTTTCAGCTGCACTAAATACAGCATAAAACTACAATAAAAATATTTTTTTTATTGTAGTTTTATGCTGTAATTACCTTATAATAATACAAAAACTTTAAAAATAAAAATGTTGTGTACTTACTTCACGGTACTTATTCAAGCTGTACTTTTAAACTACTGATTCAATTTAAAAAAATATTGCTTACTGTATCAAATTAATCTAAAGGATAGTTTGTATCTCAATTTGTAGGCGTGATATTTTTTTATCATTAATGCTATGTATAGAAAAAAAAATGTTTTTAAATATATAAATAAAAATATAAAATAATGTGTAGTAATATAAAATATATTAATAATAACATAAAATAATATAAAAAAAATTCAAAGCTTAATTCAGGCAAAATGTCTTCCGCAATATTCTTTATCATGCAGGGGCATTTGTCTAGTAAATAAATGTAGTCTCATTGTTAACAATAAGAACAAGAAACAAAGTTCATAAACAAAACTCATAGAGGTCAATCTAAAGTTAAATTACATATCACTACAGAATTCGGCTCACTGAACATATTTATGCATTATAACTTGAGACTTTCCCATGAACTATATTTTGGTCACATTACATCAACGAAAGTTGAACGTCATTATAATGTCATCACATCAGAAGACATACAGTGAACCTGGCTGAAGTTGAAGATATGGAAACAGTCTTCTTGGAAGGTGTATAATGCTTTCATCATGATCATCACATCATCCACTGGAAGACTACAGCTGGACATAGGTCCTTAAGAAAAAGGGGAATGTTGACCATAATTAATAATAATAATAATAATAAATTCCCACAACATCTCATACATTGACCTGACTCCGTGGTAAGTCGCTTAAAGCACTTGTGTTACGAATGCCAGACATCAGAGGAATCACAAATATACTACTTAAATACATATATTTTACACCCATACACAGAGCAAACACAAATATCATCATATAAATATTTGCTCTGGGTAGGAATCGAACCCACGACCCCTGGTGCACAAGACAGGATCACTACCATCAGCGCCATCGGGCCCGTCGTAATTGCCGTGCAGAGCAAGCGTGTTGGCAATCGCAGATCGCAGTTTACCCAACGTTAATGCTGCTGCCCACCCCTACCCTGTGCATTTGAACTGCACTATTTCAGATGGATATACCGCCATCTGTCGATTCTTTAAAAGCTTCTTACGACACCTTTTACAAGAGTAGTTCCTATTGTACTCTACAGGTACCTCACAGTGTTCAAAGAATTACACTCTTAGCTAGACTAGAACTAGAAATAGAAACTAGAAATTTAACTACTCTTAGTATTATCATCATCTTTAAGAAGATCACTGCTGGGTATAAGACTTCTCAAAAAATAATAACAAATATACAAAAAATATTCACAAAAATTTTCTGACAAAAGGTTGTAATGCGCAATGAGGGTAGTTTAGGCTAGGGTGATACATTATACTTCAAGGGAGAATCATTCCCATAATTATCACACAGGCTGTCGCAGAGTAGATATTTGCGATTAAGATGCTGCTGCTCATCCACACCTGTATTTGAGGTGCGGTGCGGTACGGTATTTCGGATGGATATACCGCCATCTATCTGTTCCGATTACGGCGTCTTACGATACCTGGTATAGGGGGAGGTACTATTTTACACAGGAAGGTACACTGCTGTGGGCCGATATCCTATGGCTGCTTTGTAATCAGTTAATAAAACGCTCAATTAAGGTCGATTCGATCAATTAATACTCATTTCATTGATTTCAATAAACAATATAACATTACCTACAACTAATTTTGGGTCACCAACTCTACGTCAACCATTAACCACTGCGTGTTTCCCAAATGATGTATTAAATTTACTGTATGAATTTTAAATATAACTTTTCAGTGGACGACATCAGCAATATAT
Source organism: Heortia vitessoides (assembly GCA_020976665.1). Lineage (NCBI taxonomy): Eukaryota > Metazoa > Arthropoda > Insecta > Lepidoptera > Crambidae > Heortia > Heortia vitessoides. The sequence continues at coordinate 2,932,641 of JACJUM010002929.1, forward strand.
TCATGGTGCAAAAATTAATAATAATATTAGTAGTGCAAAAAAAAAATATGTTTTATAACAGTCGATATATTGTAAGTTTATTTCTTCCTCCACTGATGTTGGTCATGGCACAATAGGATTCCCTAGCAGTAAGCCCTTCAAGCATTTTTTTCTAATAGAAAACATTAAATAGTACAGAGATTGCGTTTGTTCTATTGTCATTAAAATTATTTAAGTCATCATTACAGCTAATTTTATGTATAAAGAAAATACATATTATTTTCACTGCGCACAAATCAAAATAATGTCATTTTGAAAATTTTTTCAACTAAAATTTATAAAAATGTTATAATAGATAAAATCTTTTGAAGTGTGCTTCATGAATTTAACGACATTTATTTCAAACCATATTATATAAAAATTCTAAAATTATTATAGATGTTGCGGCGGATGTTAACACAACATTTGTTCTGCAAAATAAGGTAATTTATTTAATGTCAATATATCCACGAAAACATTATGTATTTCCATAAAAATCTACAAACTTCAGGAAAAATAGAGACATGCATAATATTAATACAAGAAATAAATATAAAATTACATTTTATATTTAATTAGAGCCTACAACTCAGCTTCATAAAATAAATAACTCATTCAAGGGCAATTTTGCGAGATTTTACAATAATATCCCAATTAAGACAACAGCCTTGCTTTTGAATTAATTCAAGAAATATGTTAAAAATAAGCTTATCTCCTAAGCTTTATTGCGTTAAATATAATGTCGACGATAAAACTGCTTGAGATTGAACTACTTTAACCACTAACTTTAAAGACAATTGTTTGTTATACGCCGACGCCGGTAGAAGTTTTATTAGCACCAACTACTACACAGGTGGTGTTAGTAGAACCTTTGTCACCATCAGTTCACTGGTGGGTCTTAAACTCAGTAACCTTAGTTTTAAGACTCGCCTGGTGCTGGCAGACTAGTTTAAGGTAGGCCTAAAGAAATTATATGTGTTCAATTACTTTTATGATCCCTTGAGCCATCAGAGTCGTCTGTATTATATATAAATATGCATGAGATTGCTTTCTCATTGAATATTATTGACATTATTATTACTTATTTTATTATTTTATCGGCGATATAAAAGTGTTTTTAAGAAGGCCTACTTTTAAATATATATATACATATTTATAAGTAAACCAAACCCATTCGTCAAAAATACAACAAAGTCTTTAACAAATTTGACAATGACTTCAAGCCACAATTAATGCGATTTCCGATGCCACTCAGACCTTATTTTCAGTTTATTGAAGGCTCCCAGACATGTCTTAACACAATCAACTCGATAACTGTCATATTAGTAAGATTATAAAATACGAATTTTAAAACTATTGATTCAAAACAACGGACTCGTAGAATAACTATGATTATAATTATCATGTAAGAATAATACCTTTTCACACGCATATGTAACCTCGGATAGGGCTGTCACTTCCCGTACTGAATCAAACTTCTAAACAAACTTGTACAGACATAAAAGATTTAATTGAATGTCCCGTTTATTGTAATTACCGTACACCGCCGCTTGGTGGCGTCGCAGCCTTCCCGCGATGCGGAGTTTTAGATTTAGGGTTTGCATAATATATGGTGTAAATAATGCTTTAAAAACGTTGGTTTAACTTATTTGTAGTCTAATTTTCGAATTAATGCAAAATATATTCACTTTGTGCTTAAAAACATTAGAGTTTGTGTTGATACCTAATTACTATTTTAACTCTATCGGGTTTACGACATTGATTTGACAACAGTAGAACATTATTTTAAATTAATAAAGAAGTCGATAGTTAATGGGTTGTGAAATTTGGGAAACAATTTATAAGAAATTATCTAAAACTCCCTAATATTAAAATCAAGAAAAAATCATCATTAAAATATGTTGTAAACAACACTATTAAAAGGAAAAACTGTTGGACTGAATCAGTATTCAGCCTTCCATCAGAAACAATAATCTGATAAAACTCTTGTCGTCAACGCACAGCTTAAACGCTTTCATGGAACTCGATTTCTATAAAAGGTACCAAAAATTCCCGTGGGAACACAGTCGCGGGCGACCGTTGCCTTCCGACAAAAAGAGGCGTGAAAAGCGGGTAGCAACCCTATGGACCAGACCATCCCGCGTCGGAGACTGCGCGCCTGACAGTATTGCCGGGGCCTTCGTTGAGAGCGGACGGCTGCGGGAGTGCGGACGCGTGAACTTCGAAAGTGATTCTACCGTGATTGTGTTTCTTGTGGATTTTGTGAATATGCATTCTGAAATAATGGTGGTTGCTGTGGTGTACTAATTTTTTTTTGGCTGTGTATATAGGTGAGTTGTGTTGTTTTATAATGATATATAGTGCTGTTCTATTGAGTTGAGAAATTATTTTTTTTAATTTTGCATAATCTACAACAATAAATTATTATAAGCAATCAAAAAAATATCCAGTATATTTTTTTTCTTAAAAAATATCTGAATAAATTTATATTCATTTTTGCATTAAAATTTTATTCTTGGAAGGCACATAATTAAGTTTACTTTATAAAGATTGACAGAGTTATTTAAGTTCGTAAATTATCGTAAATTAAATATGAAATTCACTGATGTGGTATGTACTAATTGGGCTCATTAATTAACATTATAAAATACAATACCGTTCTCGTGTTTAAAAATACATAGCCAGAGTAAAAATGGTTGATGGAGGCAATAATAATAACACAGGTTACCTAGAAGCAATCGTTTTGTCATTTTATCGTAAAATTATGCTATTTCGCATAAAATAATTCCGAGTAATATCGGAATCAGTTACATTATTTTCTAATAACTGTAAATGTAGGCTGAGTTTTACACATTTGTTGACTAATGTAGTGTAAATTTGCGAAGTTATGACAGAAAAAAAATTACACTCATTTCGAAATAAAATGTATTTGATTTGGGAATCGTTGAAAAAATTAATAAACCACATATTGCTTGTTAAAGTAGCTACAATCTTTATATACATCATACATTACAAATAGATTCTATAATTACAGATCTTAAGTGTTATTGTTTGAACTACGGTTACTTTTGAGTTGATGCGTTATTTTAGGATAACAGTTATATAAGGTCATTACCAGAGTAAAGACCTATTTGTGTTATGGAAACTAGTAACTAATATCAACAGTAAGGTTGTTTCGCATGGGTATATATTGTACTAGCGTTCCGATACCAGTCCATTCCGGTTCGCGTCATAAACGAACCTCTTTATCTCTCTAGTTTAAATATCGTATAGATTTTCATTAAACAATAACACTGGGCGACTAAGTTATATAAAGGCGTATTAGTAAATAATTTATTTATTATGATTTATTATAATTGTCTATGCTAGTGTATATTTCCGTACTAATATTTTAAGTGCGAAAGTCTGTTTATTGCGCTTTTACTACTTAGTTGGTTAACTGGTTCTTAAGGCAGGACAAATTATGTTAACGGATAATTATTATTTCTTAATTGATTTGAGTTTCATAATGCCATGTAATATGATTATGTTACTTAATAATAAAACAATAATAAGAAAATAAATAAGTCATTTTTGTTATACTTTTTGCCAACTTTGCTCTAGTATATCGCAAGCTTCTTTATCATTCGCAATAATGTTTTTGTCAAAAAGTCCTAATAAAATTATCTGATTAGATGACTTTTATGATCCCTTTGGTCATCAGGGTCGTCTGTATTATACATAAATGAAAATGCATGAAATCACTTCCTTATTGGAAACATTAATAAAAAAAGTGTTTGTATTGGGACTATTTAAATAAAATATACAAGACATTGACTTTGCATGATTCTGTATATAGCCCTCATTGAGACAAACGTAATTATAAAGAATTAAGACAATTATTTTGTATTTTCTAGAAAAGCGTAGTTCTAAAATTGTACGCAACAGAAGTGATGTAACAAACTAAACTATTCCAGCCAAAGTCCTAATAAGCTTAAAGTAATTACATATTTTTTCCAGTCATTACTTTTTTGTGAACATAGATAATAGTATTATTAGCATTCATATATCTCACATCATGACCTGATAACGAACTAAGTCGCTTCAGAAAAAAGCTTAAATACATATTTTTTAAATATCTGTACTAGGCCTGGGTATGATATTGAACTAAATTCTTATTACATCTACTTTTCAGTCCTCATGTCAGTTCATTTAGTGAACATAAAGTTGTGTAAATATACCATCCTTCTGTTCAGTATTGATTACGGTATTTTGACATACTTCCTTATTTCTACTTTTATATTTTTATACTTTTTTACATTTTTAATAGTACAGAGCGCTGTATACTGCTTTTCGTAATAACAAGGGATCCTTAGGGATAAGATATATAATAAAAACATCGAAGACAATCGCGGGCGGAAAATTTGTTTAATAAGAATACAATTATAGTCACTAGATATTGTGGAAAACTTATTTGTTATTCGTTGGAAAAAAGTGTGAAGTAACTTTGTGATACATAACTAAATAATAGAGTTTGTCACAATGTGCTTAGAAACCAAGCAAGATTTAACCTGAGATAGAATACAAAGGTCGTCAGATAGGCCTCAGTGCTCGTTTTGCTTTGTTCCGTTCTGTAGGATGAGAGACGTAGTGAAATTGCTTGTTAATGTGAAACAATATCTTTAGTTCACAAGGTTGTCGATTCTTAATATTTTTCCTACTATTTGTAGCATGTTATAGTTTTCCAACTTACTATAGTACCTTAAATATAGCTATGATTAAAATGATAGCTGGATAATAGCCGTTTTTTAATTTATTTATAGACAGCTTACAAATCATAAATCATTAAAATATTACACGCATTCATATAAGAAAATTTTTCACAATGTTGCCATTATAAAAGTTTTAAATTAAATTTATGTCCTTTTTTATAATAAAATTTTAATTTAATAAAATAATTTTTTGGTTAATTTTAAATAATATGCTTTATGTGTAACCTTTGTAATGTTAACAATGTTGAGAACAAATTATGATGCCAAGAACTATAATGTCAATATAAATAACTATTGCTATGCTACCACATTGATATCTGTCATTCTTATTAATCTGTGTTTATAAAAGTATAAATATACGGTACGGTAGGATACTTGTACAGGTTAACGGGTTCGATGGCATAGATGGTAGGGATTCTATCTTGTGCGCCAAATTCATGGGTTCGATCCCTACCCAGCACAAATATTCATTTGGTGATATTCGTGTTTGTTCTGCGCAATGATATCAATGTGTAAGATGTTATGTGAATGTATCATTATTGTATAATTATTATATGACCGCCTTTTGGCATAAAGTCTATGTTTTTACTGCCTTTTTTATTTGGTAATGGTGATAATGACATCAGAGTAGTTTGTCAAGTTTAATTATTTGTCAAATAATGTCTACTGACAGTGTATTTACTCGTCACTATTTTTAGTGACGTGTATCCGATTGACAGGATTGAGGTACGTGATAAATGTATGCATCTAATTGTTTAAGCGAACGCTCAATATAGATTTAACATTGATTGTGAATCTTCGTCCAATTAAGATACGATAGAATATACCATGGGATATGGCGGGTTTAGATATTGTATCGAGTATTTACTCGACATAGAAACTAATACGTACATATATGTATAGCCAAACATATTGTCGTGTTCAATTTGCACGAGTTTGCAGTGAAATATTGGAGACACGTTTATTTAATCCATACGATTTCAAGATTATCTATTATAGAAAAAAAAATATAATCTTGTTGCAATAACATAAATAAATCACGCTTGTGTCCCATTGGGACTAGCGGAGTCTATAAACCTTTATTTACTATGATCTTAACATTTCCTTGACTCGTTTTCTGTACTCAATTCAGTTCTTTTATATATCCTCGATTATTCTTGGTAATTCTAACTTGGCCTTTCTTTATTTAATATTTTTTCTATCAGGCTTATGTACATTGACCTCATCATAGCAGCCATAAAACGTCCACTGCTATGCTACGTATATAGGCCTCCCTAAGAAAGGGGGACTTTTGCTCATTAATACTGCGCTGGGGAGGCGTGGTAGCAATCGCAGAGCGCAACTTCGCGACGAGGATTCTGCTGCCCATCCTCACCCTATAGTATTTAAGCTACACTGTTTCAGATTGGTATACCGCCATCTGTCGGTTTTCCTTATTCGCCTTTCATGGCACCTGGTACAAAAGGAGGTACGATTCTGCTCCGCCGATACCACACGTCTAATAGCCTAATTCTTCCAATACCAACTGTTGCATTATGCTCTTTCTTTTTATGTTTTATAAATACAACATAGTATAAATTGAACTGACTTCAAAATAAATTGCTTAAATCACTTGTGTTACGGGCATCAGACAATAGAAAAATCACAAATATAATACTTTAATACATATATAATACCCAGGCAGAGAACAAATACAAATATAAATTTATAAATATTTGTCCTGGGTTTTAAACCTATGACTCTTGGCGTATAGAATAGGATACCACTTTTGCCACCACAATCATATCTGTATGTAAAATTTTGTATAAATTGTATAAATATTAATTTACACGACATTCTATACATTGACTTAACTCTGAAATAAGTTGCTTAAAGCACTTGTGTCACAGATATCAGGCAACAGAGGAATTACAAATATGATACTTAGATACATATCAATGACACCCAGACACAGAACAAATACAAATATCATCATATAAATATTTGCTCTGGATGGGGTCGAATCCATGACCTTTAGCCCACAAGATAGGATCACTGCGATCTGGTCCAATCGGGTCTGTCATAATAAATAAACAAAAAGTTTGGATAGACGTCAGTTACACGATCAGGACTCGTAAATATTATATACCAAAATACTTTCTTGGTAAAATTTGGAACAGATATAGTCTATATTAGCTTTTTAGCTACTTTTTCAGATAATTTTCTGGCTCTGTAGGGATAATATAGCCTTTGTATTTCACATAATTACGGTTGTCAACCGCCCTAATTATAATACATTAACTAGGCTATGAATTAATAACATAAATATTAATTTAAACGAGCGATGTCGAAGGATCTATAGATTTAAACTTTTCTCTTTAAATAATTACAAAACTCCGCCCCACACAAC